>VZRE01002151.1:308043-329323 GCA_013396775.1 Cephalopterus ornatus
AAAAAAAAAAAAAAAGGAGCAACAATAGGATTAAGAAAGTATGTCTGTCTCTAAGCCAAATGGAAATTAAAGGCTGTCCTAAGGACCTTGCAGACTAACTGGCAAAGGTGGAAGACACCTCCAGCTTAAAAAAGCTGCCCAGTCTGGGAGCAGGGCAGTCATTTCACCACCAGTACACCTGAGTATGGTACTAGCAGCTTTTTCACATACAGGATTCTGAATTGTCTAGACACCCCAAAATGTAAAATGCAATGCAGGATTGTAGCCATTTTCCTTGTGTCCAGAAGAATTCCATCAGATGTCTACCTATGTACAGGGATATAGCCACATACAACATACGAACAGATACAGCTAGCTTAATGCCTGCTGAGGTTGAATACACACATATATACAGTTTTTTGAGGGAGCTATTGCCTCTTCATCTCTTTTTGAATTTTAATAAAATTAGCCTTTCAGAAGTAGCTAATTACATAGAATGTATGTAACTCACAAATCTTACTCCAAAGTAACAAACTGGAATACAGCTCACCCTTAGATTGCTCTGACCAGGAAGATCTGAAGAATGTTCCCCCACCCAACATCATTTCAATTCATCTTTATTTTATTTTGCTAGAAAGTGCATCTTTGTAACTCGCGGTGCTGAGTGAAGTGCCCTGCTGTGACATGAGACGTCGGGTTCTGTCAGTCACATCAACTGATGTGATGTGACGGAGCCTAATGTGATGGGACCAATGCCCTGCTGAATGTGTACTGTGTCACTGTGGTATTCTGAGGCTGGTTTCTCTGAGAAGAAATGCAGTGAAGGAAGCCAGGCTTCCCATGGCAAATAAGGCTAAACGATTTTGTAAATGAAAATGCAATAAGGAGTTTGCTGCATGTGCATGCAAGTGACATATTTGGTTTATTTTGTTTTATTATTTGATTGCGATGGCACTTTGATGATTTCCAGTCATGAATTTCACACAAGTTTTCTGTACATTCTATAAAACTCTGACTAGGATCTATCTGATCATGGGACTGGAGTGCTGCTGCTCTGCTTGGGACTAATACTGTTTCTGGAAGGCCCATGCACTACTCCTTGGTGGATGTCACAGTGCAAATCTGAAGGTCTCCTTCTGCAGCCTCTCCATGTTCGGAGTCAACAGCCATTTCTTTTGTTAGCAGTTTCTTTATACCAAGCCTATCTTATGTCTCTGAACCTCAGCAACAAAATGTCTTAAGTTAGCTTGTCCTAGTGGTAGTTCCTCTCTGAATGCAAACTAGTCTCTGAAAAAGCACCATAAAGTTTACTCTGATCTTAAAAATGTTTTCAGAAGACTTCCAAGGAAATAAACCTTGTAATCACCCATTAAGCCATCACACTTAGCAGAAATGTTTGCTGTTAAGGATATGGCTTTCCCTACTTTTTAGGCAGTGCCAGCCCTCAGACTGCTGTACCTTGTTCCCATTAGCAGTCCTCTTACATGAGATAGTCACAGGAGTTAGTGAAGCCCAAAAAAGAAAGCAAGTCAGTCCTGTCCTCACCATCTGCCAGTAGTACAGCTCCCAGTGAAACTGGATGGGTAATGAGAGTAAATTATCCCTTTCTCAAGTCATCTCCAGATGAGGCCGCTAGTATTATTTATATCTTTTGGCTAAGTGCTCCACTCTGTGAAATGTTGACCATCCCAACATTGCATTATGACTATAGTGTCACAGTAGTGACCTAAAACTACTGCTAATGGCACTAAGCAGCTATTTCAATTTAAGATAAAGCCAATTTTATGACAATTTTTCAAAATGGCTTTGTTTACATGGGTCACCTCAATCATAGAGAAATCGCTGATTAACTTTTCACTCCTAACCCTCCAGTTTCTGTACATATTGGTTATGGTAGAAATTCACCACTGTTTATTAGTCTCATTATAGAGTAGTCCAGTAAATAGCATGAACTGGGAAAGCCCTTTGGGTTACATACAGATATGGGCAAAAATATCTTGTCTCAGAACCCATAGAAATTTGTAAGAAAGATGGTATATGTCTTCTGGCACAATTTCTTAAGAATATGTCAGCCTTGCTGCCATTACACAGTGGCTCATTTAAAAACAAACAAACAGACAAACACAAAAAAACCACAAAACCAAAACACTCACTAAAAAAGTCAATCAAACCTATCAATTTTTCTATAGCTAAACAATCAATTTATGCTCCCACTCACAGTGAAAAGCTTCACGAGTATTGTATTTTCCATCACTGTAAAAACTTCTTTGTTTTTATTTTACATTGGAAGCTACAGGCTTAAAGGTGGACCACGCACATCAAAAGAGAAGAGTAACCCAAAAAGCTTGCTTTTAGAGAAAAAGTGTTTGGGTCATTTGTTGCTAGCACAAAATGTGTTGTCCCGGTTGAAAACAGAAAATGTGCTGGGTAGAGGAACACAAAAAGAGAGGCAGAGAACAAACCTAAGAACGGGAGCTTAAAAGGGACTTGGAAAGTACCCATTTCCATGAGCACAGTTCACAAAACCAAGTCAAGGTCCACATACACAGAAAAAGTTGTGTGTCTTAACAATCCCAACACTGAGCTGATTAGCAGAGGGGTTATCAAAATGAACTGATACCAAATACTGCTGCATAGAGCACATGAACATCACTTTCCTTTGCTACCATGCATAGCTGTCAACCCATAGCATTGACTCAAGCAGTTTTCTAAAACTCTTACTTGAAGCCAAGGTACATTTTCTTGTACTTGGAACCATTAGTTGGGCTTTTGAATGTAGATGATTGTCTCATTCCTTCAAATAGGAATATGAGCTGGCAGGAATGGCATTCCTCCTGGGAAGTAAGTTCAAACACTTTCAAACTGGGCACAAGACTCAGGTTTCTCAGTCATGTGCAAGAACTCCAACCTACTAATCAACTCCTATTTTCCAAAAGGCAGACTTTCCTTTTTGACTACACCACACCCCCTTCCCCTCAGGCCTTCCACCATGTCTCTGAATGACAGTGACTGTGCACTGGGGTAATGACAGTGCTGCTGGGTGCACACCTACCTCCCCAGGCCCATCACAAGGTTCAGATGTTGGAATGGTAAGACTACAAAGCCCTAGAGGGCTTTGGCTCCACAGTGCTCCATCCAACTAAGATAAGGGCAGCTCTGCATGCATGTGGTAACATCACTTCAAGGCTATAAATAAGCTTTGTGGTGTAAACATAGGTTCCTGGATAGGCTCTCCTACCCTTAATAGTTAGGTAGGGTAATTGTTATTTATTTTTTAATCATTCCCTTTGATTTAATTGCCCATACACTCCCTGGGGTGCATTTTAATTACCAAAGTACTACTTTGGATCCTGGCTAAGTATGTACGCATAAAAGTGAGTCTTGAAATTCAGGAAAAGGTGAGATTCTCGTTGCTGGACAACAGCTTGCGGTGGCCCACAGTTTAAAACCCAGGATTTACAAGATACAGGTGAAATCCTCTCATTCATGGCATAAGTGGAGACAGGTGGCAGGGAGAAGTTTAAGAAGGTAGCTGACATCTACCTATTTTCTCCTTCCGCATCAATGTGCACAGACGGGTGTGGTGGCCATATTCCAGCTCATGGGGCATTAACGTTGCACGAGAAGAGTCATGTCACACCTGCATTTCTACATCAGTTGCTGGAAAGAGCCTAGCTTGAAGGCATGAATTTCCAGGAATGGGCTCTTGCTGCCAGTACTCATCCACCGAGATTTCAGACTGGTAGCTGCTGACACTGCAACTGTATGCTCTAGTGCTCCAACACTGGATGGGGAGACAGCAATCCTGTATGAAGGATGCTGCCAGAGCATCGTCAGTCTGATGCTAGAGGGCAAGGAAATATTTCTGCTGTGGAAGTGGTCTCTGAGAAGGTGCAATTAAATCACCAGCATCTGAAACAGTTAAAATAGCTTTGGGAGATGTCTAGGAGGAGGGTCACCAGAGGGAATGGTTGTGCCTTGGCAAGGAGATAATTCCGTGATCTAATAGGTGTCTTCCACCTCAAGTATTTATGGCTGATATTGGTGAGGAATGAAGAAGAGGAAGAGAGAGGAGTTGATGGATTAGGATGCTGCTTAATTTTCATTATGTGTCTCTTCAGATGGAAAATAAGACTTTCTAACCATCCCCATGGAAGGTCCCTGCTAAAACATCTATTGTGAGTTCAGGAAAAATCATGTTGTTCAGACACTTAAGCATGCTTTGTTCAAGTGGTGGTTTAATGGCGTTATTATATTTATATCTAGCAATTAGGCACTGGATTCTGTTTATGTGGAGCAGCTCCAGTGTGATAGGAAGTACTGCAGGGAGCAGAGAAGATACTTCTCTCAGGGCAGCTTGACTAGTCTTTGTTGAGAGCAGGATAGCAGTATAACCAGAGACTTTGAGGGGCAAATATAAAAATTAAAGGATCAGTTACATTTGCAAGGGAATAGAATATTCTGTAGCTTGATTAATTTTAAGGCCTTCTCGGATAAAATTACTTTTTTCTTCCTATGACTATTTCTAAAACTCCTTGTTACAAGTGATAGAATAGATTCAGGTCTTGCTACGATATCCCTTCATTATGCATAGCTTTCCCCTGTCTCTTTCTATATGCAACTCCTCCATTAGTTTCAATCTTGAAGCAATATCTTGTAGTAATAGAATAAAAATTTATTTCATCTTTCTGTGTGCATATAGACCCCAAATGCTTGCAGGAGCAGGGGAAAATGTTATTTTGTCTGGGACTTTTAGCAGGCAAAAGAAAAAGTGACAGCAATTATATTTAAAGTGTGGACATTGTACATAAAATAATTACATTTCATGGCTTTTCCTTTTGGGGAAAAAATTGCCATTATGAAAGTTGTTTCCATGGGGTGGAATTTTCAAAAGAGCCAAGCATCCACAATTGGGACCAGACTTCTAGAAGGCTTTAGCTCTGGCATAGAAATAAGTGGCCAGATGTCCAAAGAGCTCTAAACATTAGATTGTGAGCATTTATAAAAATCTGGCCTGTATTTAAGAGCATAAATGGGAGCTGAGCTCTTTGGAAAAATCTCGCCCTCATGCTGAGTGTTGAGCTGGCTTGAAAAAAAAAGTGTTGGTCTGAGGCTGTTTTGGTGGGGGGATTGCTTTTGTTTCAGGGGTTTTTTGGATTTGTTATGATTAGAGGTTTTTTCTGTTGTTTTTAAAAGAGAACTGATCTTTCATGTCATTAGGCTGTTTATTGGTTTTGTGGAGCTTTTTGCTTCTAAGCACATATTTCAGTTTTGCCATCCAAATACTCCAGTTGCCTTTAAGCAATATTGATGTGCTTAAAACTAAGCACATGCTTAGTTTTGGGCTGGAGATTGAATTTACCATTTGAAATACCAACCTCCTTTAGGTATGAAATGTATACTATCTTTACCAACAGGCCCCATGGGCGGAGGAGGTGTGACTGAATGGTGGCCACTCATAGTAAAAGAAAGCTTATCTCAATGTCTGTGGCTGTGTAACTCTGACAATATCATTGCAATAAGCTGTAAATATTGCAGTTGGACCACAAATCACATAAGTAATTTTTTTTAGGTAAAATATTGACAACATTTCTTCTGGACCTGAGCAACAAGAATCAAGCAGGACAGCAATGGAAATTCAGATTTATTGAGTCTTTAGTTTGGAAACTTTTAAGGAGCATTTCATGGGAGTGGGGTTGGACAGGTGCTCCAGGCAGTTCTCTTTTTTGAACAAGACGGCATTGCCCAAGATCATAGTTCAGTGGCAACCTAGGCTGCACACACTATAGCCTGTATTTTGAGGGCCTCCAAACTGTTTCATCCCAAAACAAAGTTTCAGCATTTTGCCCCACACCTCTTTGGATTAACTATATGGCTCTGACTGTTACCACTTGTCTGGAAAGTATAATATTTTTTGCAATCTGAAAAAGCAATTCATATACACAGCTGTAGCACAGCACTGCATCAAATTACTTTGGGAATGAGTGAGTACAAGAGGAAACCCCTTTTAAAGATGGGGTGATGAATGCAATCCTTTTGGTAACCATATGTAATAAATAGTTGTATCCTAATGATTTAGTCTTCTCAATATAGAAAATTTTACCCATAGGAGAACTTCATTATATGAAAAGAGGAACTCTAGAGGATGTACATCCTACTTTTACCTAATCCTGTAATATGTTATTCTGAAAACAATAGTGGGAATAGACTATATTGTGATATGAATTACAGACTTTCTTTTTGTTTCACCTGTGGAGGCCTATCTGTGATAGGTCCATGTCAGGGCTTCAAGAAGACTTCTGTGTCAAGCCAGTTATGGATGTCTGTCATGGGACACTCTATTCCAGCAAATCCAAGTGCCTCCAGATTGTAGGAATGGTCAGTGCTGGATGTGTTCCTGGATGTACAATTTTCAAAGCAGCCATTCATCTTCTACAGCTCCACTGAAGTCTTAGGAATGGAGACACTTAGCCTGCCCACCATTTCTAATTAAGAGGAAACTAAGGTCCAATATTTGGCCATATGTTTTCCCTTGTCACATTATTACACTGCCTTCCTTCTCTCTTTCTCCGCTCAAAGAACTTTGCCCTCACTTCAAGAAAGACATTGAGGTGCTGGAGTAAGTCCAGAGAAAGGCAATGAAGCTGGTGAAGGGTCTAGAGAGTAAGTCATATGAGGAGCTACTGAGAGATCTGGCACTGTTTAGCTTGGAGAGAAGTAGGCTCAGTGGGGACCTTATTGCTCTCTACCTGAAAGGAGGTTGTAGCAAGGTGGGGGTTGGCCTCTTCTCCCAGGTAACAAGTGACAGGACAAGAGGAAATGTATAACCTGGACTTTCCCAGGTGCAACCTGAGGCCATCAGGAAGAATTTTTTCACTGAAAAGGTGATTAAGCATTGTAACAGACTGCCCAGGGAGTTGGTGGAGTCACTATCTCTGGAGGTGTTCAAGAAATGACTGAACATGGCACTTAGTGCCATGGTCAAGTTGACAAGGTGATCAGTCAGAGGTTGCACTCTACGATCTTGGAGGTTTTTTCCAACCTAAATCATATTGTGATTCTGTGATTCTGTGAAAATGGACCTATACCAAAAGAAATAGGATACTTGTTGAATATAAGATTCAGAAAAAAAAATTATTCAGACTGTTAAATCTTTTCAGAGATATGTTCTAGAGAACAGTGAAAATGGGCATCCTCCATTCCCTCTGAAACCCAGGTGTTGGTTACAGCACTGAAGGGTAAGGTAGTATATCTTCTATTTCTTTTAGAGGAATATATATCTACTTTAGGTATCAATTTGGCTTTGGAGACTAATTTAGTCATACTTGTAAATGGCATTACAACAAAAAAAGGTCATCAGATTTGAGAGCACTGGATTGACTTATGGAAAACTAAGGCTGACTTGCTGGTGTTAAAAATGTTAACCCTTTTCCAGCAACTACTGATTCCAGGAGTCTGCTATAAGTTTCCACGAAAGTGGTAGAAGATAGGAACACTGCCTACACAATAAGCAGTTCTTTCAGAAAACCATAGCAAAGCTTACTTTGAATATTTCATCCCATATATAAGCCTAAAACTGTTATCAGATGTTGTGAAGTCATGGACAACTGCTATTGTTCAAGACTGAATGAATTGCAGGTCAGGTAATCTCAGGGTTGGCTGATGGATGAGATAAACACCTGTCATCATTATGCTGGATCAATCCTTACTTAAGTGCTAGATTTATGACTGCTTCTCCCACCCATTTTCAGATTCTCTCATTGCTTCTGCTTTGGCTCAGGGCCAAATTAAGTTGTTCTACTGTAAGTCAATGTTTAAAGCCCCAGGTCCTGCAGTAGAAAGCGATTTCACAATCTCTGCTCTCAATTAAAAGAAAATACAATTTTTGTGAATCAGTGTTTGTCAGTGTATAGCACGTGCTGCCTTCACATGTCCACTCCCTGTTCTCATGGCTTTCAAACAATGGATCACTGCACCATATAACCCTGGCTGGAATATTTTCTGGAGATGATACAACATGATTCTTGATTCCTAATTCCTCTGATCCCAGCTTTTGGGAACAGAAAGGTAAGAAAAGGAGAGGATGAGCAGTTCTGTTACAGATATCCAATTTTGCCTTACAGATTAAGCAACCACATCTCACAGCCCCCATAATTTTTTGAGTGTAGCATTGTTTTCCTTCCACAGAAAACCTGAAATTTCATGGGCTGCCAAGATTCCAACCCAGCAGGCAGCTACTGTGTTGAAATGCCACCCAGCCGAGGGTGAGACCAAACTGTGACCAAGAGGTCAGCACCTCCCAACATCTGCAGGCCTGCCAATCTCAGAGCTAGAGAAACCCACAGGGAAAAATTTTTCATCTGCATAAATCTGCCGATTTTGCCAGCAGAAAGTTGTTAAGCATTTCCATACAACAGCTTCATTTTCTGTCCATCAGCAGTACTGTGCAGGCAGACTGCTGTGTCAGGCAGCTACCATGAACACGTGTCTTGGAGCTCCACCAAGGCTTTTTCCCATAGAGAGATTGTTCAGTTCTGCGTACTGAACAGCACAGTAGCTCTTGCCAAAATCTTTCCTTGTACATTTATTTAGCAACGTATGAAATAGTTGTTCCTCTATCACTTATTCACACCTATTCACCTGCCTTTTTTTTTCTTGTCAGTAGTGAATTAAAAAGACAAAAAGTGTTGTCTAGTGTATCTGTGGAAAGAACATCATGAAATTGAAAGCATATGCAAAACTAACTCAGCTCAGCATTTACAGCTGGACTAATTATCATAAAGGTATCTGTTGAGCATGAATGTCTCGAATTGGCTCACGGGTTGAGCACAGAGGGTAATAGTAAGTATGGTAACATCAGACTGGTGACCTTGAGGGTCAACACTAGAGGGGTTCCACAGGGATCATCTTGGGCCCTGTGCTCTTCAACATCTTCATAAATGATTTGAACACAGGCCTGGAAGGGATACTAAGCAAGTTTGCAGATGACACAAGACTGGGAGTAGCTGTTGACTCCCTCGAAGGCAGGGAGGCCCTGCAGAGAGACCTCAACAAATTAGAGGGCCGGACAATCACCAACCATATGAAGTTCAACAAGGGAAAGTGCCGGATTCTGCACCTGGGATGGGGCAACCCTGGATGTTTGTGCAGACTGGGGAATGAGATGCTGGAAAGCAGTGCCGTGGAAAGGGACCTACCTGGTCAATGGCAAGATGCATATGAGTCAGCAGTGCCCTGGCAGCCAGGAGGGCTGACCGTGCCCTGGGGGGCATTAGGCACAGCATCACCAGTTGGACAATGTGGGGGGATTGTCCCCTTCTGCTCTGCACTGGTGCGGCCTCCCCTTGAATACTGTGTGCAGTTTGGGGCACTGCAATATAGGAAAGATATTAAGCTATTAGAGAGTGTCCAGAGGACAACTACAAAGATGGTGAAGGGCCTTTACGGGAAGCCTATGAGGAGTGGCTGAGGTCACTTGGTTTGTTCAGCCTGGAGAAGAGGAGACTGAGAGGAGACCTCACTGCAGTCTACAACTTCCTCGTGAGGGGTAGTGGAGGGGCAGGAACTGATCTCTTCTCTATGGTGACCAGTGACAGGACCTGAGGGAATGGCCTGAAGCTGTGTCAGGGGAGGTTTAGGTTGGATATTAAAAAAAGGTTCTTCACCCAGAGGGTGGTTGGGTGCTGGAACAGCCTCGCAAGGGAAGTGGCCACAAAACCAAGCCTGGCAGAGTTCAAGAAGCATTTGGATGATACTTTCAGACACATGGTATGACTTTTGGGGATAGTCCTGTGCAGAGTCAGGAGTTGGACTTGATGATTCTTGTAGGTCCCTTCCAACTCAGCATATTCTGTGATTCTGTGATTCTATGACTCTTTCGGTGGATGGGTCAGTTAAAAAATCCAGTCACACTTTTTCAACTTTGTGTAACATAGCGGTTCTGTCCGTGCTGGCCTTCTGTGGCCAGTAAGAAAAATCTTGGGTGCAGCAGCAAGACTCACTATTTGTGTATCCAAATCCACTGATCTCCCTCTGTTTAGACAGGGCAGCCATTACTGTAAACTCTTACTTCATTCCTTGCACAAATCAATTACTGTGGGCAAAGTGAACTGCAATCACGAGTTCCGAATTCAATAGACTTTCTAAATCTGGAGCAGAGTATTTCTGCTCTCAGGCTAAGAGCCTGGTAATCTTCACTAAAGAAAAATCTTGATCTCTCAAAGGCCTGTGAATAGTACCATAGCTGAAAATTTTCCAGGGTTATTAATTTCCCATCTGAAATCATAGATTCACTGATGTAAAAATATCTTGAAAGATAATGATATATCAAGGCAATAATGCAAAAAAAATTATACTTAACTTTCATCAACATAAAGCAATTTGATAAAGTCAAATAAATATCTGAAATTACATTTACTGGAGATTTTAAACTGGTGTTTTAATTTATTTGAGATTTATCTGTGATTTCAATCAATGTCCAAATCTAAGCTGAAAAAAAAAATTCAAAAGATTAGTCTATTGCATGGAATTTGAAGACTAAATTGTCAACACTAAGAATTACTGATAGAAATAAAGCTTTTATTCCTATGTGTAGCTGTACAGCACTGCTAGAAACCAGTGGAAACAAAGCACCTAAATACTGCCATAGATTAGTCTCTTTAAAGGAGGTCACTTACCTGCTTCTTCTGTAATTTAATCTGCCATTGACTTTAAAAGTGTCTTTAAAGGACTGAATATATAAATAATGATCATGTAATGCAGTTAATAGGCAGTCACTTGCTGGGTGCAGTTTATACAGTTACTTCTAGCTGGAATACCGGTCTTGAGTATTTGAATTCCCTCTTGCCTTCCACCCCCTTCTTCTCTGCCAAGTTTCAATTTCCATACTGGGTTGTATCAACAGTGGTGGGAATAACACTTCTAACTGCATCTCCACTTCTAATAAAAACAAACGTTTCCACATAAATCTGCTAATGTAAGGCATGGTATTACTTACAATTTTTTTCCCTGTTAATGATGAAAACAAATGAGTAAGATTTATCTCTTTGACAAGTCATGTGGGTGTGAATCTTTAATTAGCATATAACAGGTTTAGACTTCAAGTCCCTATAGGCGTGGGAATCACTTAAAGAAGAAAATCCCACTTGGTAAATCTTTGGCTCAGGAAGCCAAGAATGTTATTTTAAGAGATACCTGTAAAGATGAAGATTGCAATCTTCGTGCATGTGAAGGTAAAAAAGCAAGCTATTTCATCTCCCAGAAACTCGGTGACCATACTTTGATGACAAGCCAGATGGCAGTTGTTCCCCAAGCCCAGTGCCAAGAAAGATGATTGTAGCTGCAATTTACCTTCCGTGGTGAAGCTCAATGCTGGAGCATACCACAGCTGCGGATTTGGCTGCTGCCAGTAGGTGTGTGCACAGTTGGTTTCCTCCCAATTTGGATTCATCAGGTAAGAGGCTGTATCAGTACCCAGCAATTATGAAATTGGCATGTGTTGGATTGTTTACTCACAGTAATATTCCTACTGGACTTTATTAAAACACCATCTGTTGTCAGTGCAGACAAAGAATCAAACCAGAAATATCCACGGAGAGAGAGAGAGTGCAAGTGCGCACGCATGTGTGTGTATGTTCAGCTGTGTTGCAGGATCAGATCCCATTTCATATTCTCTTTTCTTCTTCCCACTTCTTTTGCAGGTAGCTTTTCATAATATGCCCACATTCCTGATCAATATTTCCCCTCTCTTAATTCCACCAAAAAAGTAGAATTACATCGGGAAAAAATTAAAACTGTGGTCAAAGGGAAGTTATATCTCTGTGAGTCATGCTGGAATGGAAACAAATGAGTCTTTGCATATGGGTGGAACACAGAAACATTAGCTTTACTACAAATTAAAGCTGTAATGGTTGAAGGAAAAGTCATCTGACTGAATGATGTTCAGTTAGAACAAACTTCTGAGTTAATGTGTAGTATATAGGGTGAGTAATAAAGGATATCTGCCAATAATAATATCTTTAGGGCTTGAGAAAAAAGGGTCTAGCTTTTACAATCAACTGTTTTCTCTTGATTACTTTTTTTCAGTCTTTCAGATGGGGATCAGATATTCTTAATACACAGCTGGTCTCCCCAAATGGCCAAGTATAATTTTTCATATACCTACATATAATTCCAGGTGAAATTAATTAGCTGGAATTCTTCATCAGGTAACACACTAATAAAATATGATGCAAATAATTAAAAATGCAAATACAGGGAAGAGAGCAGTAAAACTTAGATATGTCGTTTCAGTCCTACAAAAAGGCATCTGTCAATTTAGATCTTTAGTGCGTGCTCTCACACACACATGAACACAAAAAGCCCCTTTAAAAATAAAAATGTAAACAAGTCCCAGTTCACATCATAAGATTAAAGCCATAATAAAGGGAGAGAACACAAGCCAAGAACATCCCCTGGGAGAAGGAGGGAAGTGTGTTAAAATGCTTGGGTTGTTTATGAACTAAGTGTTTGGAGATGTCTCAGTGCTGAATGAAGGAGTTGGGATATTTTAGAGGTCCCACAGGGAGGTTATTTACTACCATGGGGAGTCACTAAAGCCTGTTTTGCTCAGTATGCCCAGCCATCAGAAAGAAAACATTAGTCCTGATGTAAGTGAGTGCAATCTGCCACCTGCAGTGGCATTGTGCATAGTCAAGAGGGAGAAGATTTGCCCCAAATATGAGCCCATCCTTGTTGCATTATTTAATTTCATCTTCATATGGGCCAAAGTTCTTCTCTAAGTTAAAACCATTAAACCTGACATTGCAGAAGTTTGACTCTGGGCAGAGTAGAGCATAGTTTCCATGCCTAAGATATAATTTCCTTCCTCTGTTCTCCTCCTCATCATCACTGCTCTTCTACCAAATTACTTAATCCCTGAGTGCTTAGGTCTTGTAGCCTACTCTGCCAAGCCTAGGATGAACCCAATGCATTAAAGCAGCAATTTCTCCAACAATAATGTCCCCAAAATCTAGGCCTTTGTTTTCTGAAACTCACAGAGGACTAATCTTTATACCAATTTGCCTCAAATCAGGAAGTTACTTCACTTATGTGTTTCAGTTTTATGTATCTATTTATTCTCCTAATGAGAGGAACATAACATTTTGCCTTATGTCCTATGAAGAAAGTTAGGGGGTTTTTTACCATTCTAATAATAACAATCTCAGTGGTTAGACACTGGAAGAGGTTGCCTGGAGAAGCTGTGGATGTCCTGTCCCTGGAAGTGTTCAAGGCCGGGTTGGATGGGGCTTTGAGCAACACGGTCTGGTGGAAGATGTCCCTGCCCATGTCAGGGAGGGTGGAACTAGATGATCATAGAATCACAGAATAGAATCATAGAATATACTGAGTTGGAAGCGACCTGCAAGGATCATCAAAGTCCAGCTCCTGCCCTGCACAGTACCACCCCAAGAATCACACCATGTGCCTGAGACTGTTATCCAAATCTTTAAGGTCCCTTCCAACCCAAACCATTCTATGATTCTGTGATCTTGCGCATTCCATCCTTCAGCACATCGCAGGAGCAGGTTCATCTTTTCAACTGTGCACATTTTTGGTAGTGCAACTAAGATGTGAGTTTTTTCTCTCTTTCCTCCTACTGGTAATTTTGGCCAAAATAGGTTGCTACTTACCACTCTCAAAACCCATTCTGCTCTATGGCCTGGAGCTATGGAGTTTAACCTCCCATAAGGGCCAGGCCAGCTCCAGAGGCAGGAGGACCAGCTATGTTAGGAGATAACTGGATAATAGAGGATAACTTCTTGAGGCTGGTCATAGAGACAGCCCTAGCTGAGGGGATGTGTTACTGGATCTGTTGGTCACCAATGCAAGCGAGCAAACCAGGGACATCAAGATTGGAGTCAGCCTGGGCTGCAGTGATAAAAGATCAGGTTCATGACCACCTGAGGAATCTGAATTTAAATGTCTATAGGACCTGATGAGATGCATCCCAGAGTCCTGAGGGAACTGGCTGATGTAGTTGCCAACCCACTCTCCATGATATTTGAAAAATCGTGGCAGTCAGATGAAGTTCAAGGTGACTGGAAAAGAGAAACGTTGTACTCATGTTTAGAAAGGAGGAGGACACTGGGAAATACCAACCTGGCAGCCTCACCTGTGTGCCTGGGAAGATGATGGAACATATCTTTGTAGAAGCTATATTAAGGCATATGGAGGACAGGGAGGTGATTTGGGACAGCCAACACAACTTCATCAAGGCCAAGTCCTGCCTGACCAACCTCACGGCCTTCTATGATGGGGTGACTACGTCAGTGGACAAGAGAAGGGCTACTAAGGTCATTTATCTGGACTTCTGTAAAGCCTGTGACACAGTCCCCCAAAACATCCTTCTCTCTAAATTGGAGAGATGGATTTGATGGGTGGACTGTTAGATGGTAAAGAAGGTCGTTGAACAGTTACACCCAGAGGGTAGTGGTTAATGGCTCAGAGTCCCAATGAACATCAGTGACAGGTGGTGTCCCTCAAGGGTCCAAACTGGCATCAGTGTTATTCATATCTTCATTAATGATATAGATGAAGGGATTGAGTGCACTCTCAGCAAATTTGCAGATGACACCAAGCTGAGTGGTGTGGAAAAGTAGCAGGATTCATACCTGTCCCCAACTCCTAGCCCTGCTCAGCCTCAGACTTTCAAGGTTTATGAATGGCAATGCTTAGAAAAAGGAGATATTTGGATCACTACTACAGCAGTTAGACCAAGTGGACTTCCACACTTTACTACATCATGAAATATGAAATATCTTTAAACTACTTAAGTTGAATACTTTACGGGGAGTACAGTACTCACAATCTGGCTTTCCAAAGGGTTATTCTTCCTGAATGCTAACATTTGAAATGTGGATTTAAATGATTTGATAGTCTTCATTTGCTCTGTTAATACTTATAAGCAAAAGCAAAACTTCCCAGTAATGCCAAGCTTTCTGAAGAAGAAGGAAGACAGTTCCCATAATAAAGTATGTTTTTATTATTTGTATCCATTCAACCTCCAAGCCTTCTCTATGGGGGTGGTGGGCAGGGGAGAGAGGAACAAAAATAAGTAAATACATAAAATGAAGCTGCTAACTGTTCCACAGCAGAAATGTTTTTACGACCCACAAGTCCATTAGGAATTCAACAGAAGCAACTAATTACAAGAACCAAACAATCCTCCTCCCCAAAGTGCAGCATGCAAAAATGACCTGTTAGAAAGATGGATGCCAAATATGTTTGCCAGCAGCAGAGCCAGGGTTTGCCCTGTGCTGGATTTGGGAGGGCACTGCTGGCACACACACTGCCTCCTGCCCTACCTGTGCATCAGCCCTTCCAGAATAGTCTGCCATGCTGTGCAATGCAAACATGCTGAGGCTGTAAAACATCTGTGTCGGCACTTCTGCATCCTTATAAATCATTTCCCAGCTCTTGCTGGGGCAACAAGGAAGAAAATGTTGGCATATAAATGTAAATCACTGTATGTCCTCTGGAATAGAATAATAATTGTGTTGATTTACCAGCCATGCACTATTCCCAGGGATGGAAGGGAAATATTGGCAAAGAAAAATCTGTACTTCCAGCAAAAGAACAGATTTGCTGAACTGTACAGAAGTGGTTGGAATAATTAAAGATGCTTCTGTCTATGAAATTTGTTTCCTGTTACACTGAGCATGAGGGCTTCACCTCATTGCAGGTTGAAATGTAATTACTTCACCTCTGATCATGTCTAAAATACAAGTATACAGTTTGATCAGTTACATGGTGAGCATATAAGGACAGTTTTTTTCACTCCTATGAGAAGTTGTGGATAACTCTGAAGTCACTGGCTGCATACATTCCCAGGCAGACCTGAGGCATTCTAGGATACTGAACTAAATATGTGAATAGCCCAAAATTTCAAAAGCATTGCCCTGAATAAGGAATTCTCCAAATTGTATAATTTACAGTTTACTTGCCTTCCTTTCCTACAGCCCAAATAGGAAAACTTAGCTTAGTTGAGGTCAGTGATAAAACTTTCACTGGGACTAAGTTTTCACCCACCAAATCTAAAGTCACTTTTTGACTGCAACTGTGAAGCCTATGACCCACTTTGGAGGGTTTTGTACGTTTTTTTCTCAGAAATTTTTATTTGAAACAAGCTGACTATTATGTTTATTATCTAACCACCTACAAATTTATTATGAAAATGATGCTGTTTTTATATCACACAATAAGAGCATCAACCTAAAGCCATACCAACGGGATGAAATGCACACTAGTCAATTCATACTTTGTCATTAGCCTCAAGTAAGAACACTTTGTTTAATTTTACATACTGTATTGTCAACAATAAACTATGTAAAGCAATTTTCCAAACATTTTAGGATTCTGTGGGAGACTGCCAGACTGCTTTTCTTATATGACAGTTACATGACGCTAACAATCACTATCAAGAACTACAATGATATTTCATAATACTATTGTTGTCTTAAAATTTTGTCTGTATTCTGCACCTGTACTTTGTGGACACACAATCACCCAAAACCACACAGTCTAGTACATTTCATTGCATTATCTGTTCCAGTTCTACTGTTGAAGCTGGAAATGTTTTCTGTCACACTGTACACTGGGGGCTAAATTCACAGTCCATACACCTCAGAGCACAAGCAGAACTGCATGAAAAATCACATAATCTAAAGTTTTGTTCTAGGGCATCTAGAATGCAGTTTCAAAAATAGACATATATGTGACATCTGTAAAATAGCATGTTATATTTCAAAGCATTAGTCTGTAGCATTAGTCTGAATACTGATATACTTTGGGGTTTACCTATGGGTGTATGACAGATATTTTGTGGATTTTTTTAGGTCCCAGTATTTTTTTCTGTGCATATAGCTCTTTTATTGTGAAAGACCTAGACACTTCATAATTTTTGAGTGTGTGTGTGGTACAAGGTAGTAATGTCCCAGATCAAAATTCATAATTATACGAAAATCCTAAGATTTTGTCAAACCTATGTTAAGCAAAAGCTGTGATAGCAGGTATTATGTTTGGTGACAAATTTTCCAAAATTATATACACAGAATAGTGTATATTAAATACTACTTTGTTATATACTTTGTTCTTCTACATTATACAGTAATGTTATATATTTATTATTTTATGCAATTTTTATATAGTATTCCATGATCAAGCAGTATCTTACTGTGAAGAAGATCATCTTTCTGTGAAGAAGATCAAAACAAAGCAAGGCAAAAAGCATACAAATCCAAACATCAGAATCTATTTTTACAACAACAAAGTGCCAGAGTAGCTCTAATGTGCAGCATTCTTTCTGTAATGCTTCAAGTGAACACCACCACACAGCAATACGGGTATCCAGAATGACAAAAAGACCATGTAGCATCTCAAAAAGTTAAACCTTAGACTTTCCAAAACATCTCAGACCTAAAAATATTCTTCTTACTTAACCTGAATTACTTGAATGCCCATGGACTAATCGAAGCAAGTTATACAAGATGCATTTCAGAACGGGAGCAGTCAGCACTGCTGGCTTTCTCTTCAGGGGAACCAAGCAACTTGTTTAGGCTAGAAATTAGTTCGACCAACTTTACTTCAGACAATCAGCTAGGATGCAGGAAGAATGCATTTGGGGGCAGAAAATGAAGAGTTCTACAGAAGTTGCCTTGCTGTTCACTAGAGACACAGTCAAGCACAAAAAATCTCCTGGTTTCATAAAGCCTACTCAAGGCTGACAAACTAATTACAGCTTGGGGTTTGCAGGTTCATATGTCCAAATTAAACATAATTTTAAAAAAATGTCTGCCAGATACATGTGTCCCTGACCTCAGAGTCCATGCCCAAGAATTAATTAAGGACAGTCCAAAAAATGGAAGCTAGGTGTATGGCTCTTCACTCTTACCACATCAAAGAAACCTAACTGACTAGCACGAATCTCAACTCACCTTTTCCCAAAGGAAGACGTATTTCCTACTTTTCACAAAGTGTTCCTACTGATGACAATTACTATGTCCGCCTATCCACTGCTGGGTGAAAACGTATTTAGTGCTAACAGCACCACAGCTGTAATACAGACTTCACTCTATTGTTTAATATTAAATAAAAACAAGAAAACAAAATCATCAATGCCATTTGGTAGATGTTTGGAACCTCTGACAAGCAGATTTGGGGCCAATGATCAGAGATTTTGGGTTCTCATGTGGTCACCTGTCTCTATTATTAGAAAGACACAACTATACAAATTTTGTGCAACACATGTAATGCTGCCTGTCATGATACATTCTACTTCTACCTCCAAAAGAAAACAGAGGTGAATGGAAATGAACTTAAGACCCTTAGGGTTCCTACAAATCAAACTCACCAGCATATCAGTCAGATAGGTTTCCATCACCAATGTCGCCATCAAAAAATTTTCAGCTCTTTCCTCAGTACATTATTACTATTTAATGTCTGACTTGAAGTCATGAAATGAGCTGGTGAGGTAACATAT
The DNA here is from genome assembly GCA_013396775.1 of Cephalopterus ornatus. Lineage (NCBI taxonomy): Eukaryota > Metazoa > Chordata > Aves > Passeriformes > Cotingidae > Cephalopterus > Cephalopterus ornatus. The sequence goes on from VZRE01002151.1 coordinate 326,540, forward strand.
GCAGAAATTTTAGCAATATTCTGTCTCTGTTTCAAATGCAAATAACATAATCTCCCAGCATTCACTTAAAACCAAAGCAAAACAATGCCTAGATGAAGGCCAGCTGGTTAAAGCAATTCTCATATCCACACAAATAAACCAAACCCTATAAATACTCATTAAGATACTTCTCATAAATGCCATTAAAAAAAAAAAAGAGAGGCATTGCTATTTGTTGTTGTTATTCTATCTGTCTTAAAACTCTTGGGATAAACTCAGACAAAAAGGTGCTAGGAGATAAATGAAAAGAGGAGGAGAGAGGGAGAGAAAGGAAATACCATCTTTTTGGAAATTAGAGTCACTTTATTGAAGAAATAAAGATTTTCAGTATAAAGTAAAATACTAATCACTGCAGTTTGCATAAAAGCTCTACCTGTAGAATCTGACTATGAGATACTTCTGTGTTTTCCCTGCTCTCTCATTTTATTTATTATTCATTTGTTCTTCTGTTCTCCTGATAGAAAACAAGAAAGAAAAAAATCAAAAGAAGAGAGGTAGTCAGGCAGCTAGGAACTCTAAGCTAAGAAATAAAGCTTTTTCCGTATTAAAAAAAAAAATCAAAACCATTCTAATGAAATCCCAGAAAAAGCCTAGCAATTACCTTGTCCATATTCTCAGATATTACAAATGGATTTGGTTCTGTTGGTGAAGCTGTGCTTTGTGCTGGGATCTTTTAGGAGAAGACCTGACTATTTTTTGTTTGCTATTCTAAGTTTGCTATTCTTAGTTGCTACAATTCTCCATGGCATTCAGGTATGCGTGCCTGGTTGTCAAGTCTTCCATCATGCCGGTAGGTACTACTAGAATATGCCAAAATCAAAATACATTTAGATTCATAATTATTTTGGTGTTCAGATTTTTGCATTTATTTTAAATACAGCGAAAAGACATTAAATTGAGATGACTTTGGGCTATAAATAATATTTTTCACAGCATTTTCACTTCTTATGATCCTCTCTTCTTAATTTCTTGTTTTGCTAAATTATATTTCGTCTGATTCACTGAGTTCAACAGTGAAGATATTTCTAGGTTTTCTGGACAGTACCCAGAAAAATGGGACCCCAAGTCCTGTTTTGCTTTTCTGTCTTATTAATATTTAGACAATTATTGCAACAAAATGTGTACATATGAAATAATATATGTTAGAAATATGGTAGATGTCTGTAGGTATTACACATTCATTCATTGATTATCTGCTAAAATTTAGAAACTTTCTCATGGAAATATGATAGAGAAGGGACATGGATTAGTGTTTTCTCTTTAGCACCTTCAATTTTAGTGAAAATTCTTTTAATGTCTAGTAAATTCCCATCAACAATGGAAAAATGATGCTTCACAGATTATTTATGCAGCCTCTGCTACCCCAATGATCAATTTTCATTCCGAAGTACAGCTGAGTTTAGCAGTGCTACAGGGATTAATTTTCTTTGAGGACAACAAAACATCCTGAAGAGAAGCAAATAGCTGTGCTATATTGCTCCTTTGTACCAAGCAGTCATCTTAGTTCACCACTTCTGGTGTATAAGTAGCATTTCTCTGTGCTGTGTGGATGCAGCCTAATCATCAGGAAGCAGATTTTCACCAGCAGTTATACTGACATGAGTCAATGGTCATTGGTCAGAGAGATGGCAAGGTTCCTCAGACCCTGATGTTCAACAATAGGCCCTTTGCCTTGAATAATTACAAATCTTATATGGCTGACACGTCTTAATTCATGAGATCCTGGTGTGTATAATTGGATAGAAGTATGAACTTGATTACACTAGTGAACTTGCTTTCTAGAGGGAAAAAAAAAGTGATAACAGGCTTCTTTGTCATCAAAGGGTGAAGAAATGTGACAATCTGGGAACCAGTTTTAGGACCCCATCTGCTAAACCAGAGAGAAATCAAGATTTTACAGTTCTATAAATATTTTAGTGTATGCCATCATTTATGAACTCTGGCAGCTATCATAAAATCTCTCTGACTTTTGTTACAACTGCATATAAGGCCAGAAAATTGCATCTCATGGTAAACCATAAAAACCTAAGTAAAAGCACCATTCCTTTCAGTATATTCTAAAAATATACAACCTCCCTGTCAGTACATGGCAGGGTTGTTACCATCCCAAGATGCCTGTTTCTCTCTCATTTTTTTTATCTGATCTTACCCTGGTCTTTTCGAACCCTTTTGTATTTCAGTATCCTTTTATGTTCCATAAATAACAGCCATCACAATATAACAGCTGAAATAGCTTTTACTTTGTCACAACATACTGTAAGCAAGAGACACTTGGGTGATGCTAATGCCCTGGATACAGGAAGAATTTATGCGGACCTTTTCTCTAATTGTTCCTGAAATGATTTTCATTCAATGGTGAGTTTCTTTAAAGCCTTGAAATGGAGCTAGCCTCAGAGCAGGTTTTGATGCTTTAATCACCCAGTAGAAAAGCCTCTGTAAAAAAAGATATAAATAAAGAATTTTCCTGAGATTAACAACGCTCCTTCTAAGCTTAAACTCCCAGTCCTGCCCTGTGTTATGAAGTGTCTCTAAAAGACACAGAGATCATGAATCATCAAGTTTTTGATTGCAGAGGCTATTCTGACATTCTAGGTAGGATCTAGCACAGCTTGAATTATAAGACAATATTGTCTGAAATGACCTGCCAGCCTGAATAATAGTAATTTATATTTTATCACTGCAAAGTTTCTAGAATACATTTCCTTAAACTCTTTTTTTTTTTGGGGGGGGGGGCCGGGGGGGGGG
>VZRE01002151.1:329328-362940 GCA_013396775.1 Cephalopterus ornatus
GGGTGGGGAGAGGAGATATATGTGAAGCCAAACAAGAGAAGAGACAATCATTCTATTAAAAATAAACACAGAAGACAAGGGGTTGCCAAAGACATTAAATTCAGGAAAGATATCTACCAAATTTAAGACTGAATTTCAGAAAGTGTCTAGACAGCAGAAGATGTGAAATCTTTGCCATCTCCTTTGCAGAGACAAAACAGGAAGCTGAATATTGAAGTGACTGCACATGCAACTATTTCCAAAATAAATGCATAAATCAGGTTTCTGACATATTCATCACACACCTGAGCTGAGCATGTGCCTTTGCAAAGGTAATTGGCTAAAACACTGGACATGTTGCTTCTCCTTTTTCATCCAACCAGACTTCCTGCAACTCCTAGTATTACTATGTTTTAGGACCTGCATTTGTTTTTATCAAATATTTGGTTTTGGTATTTCATTAAAAACATACTGTTGTCTCACATATGTATATTTGCATACATATATACATATGTGTATACATATATGCACATAATGCACTATATAAATCAATACATATAAGGTAATTATGGTCAGTAAAAGAATAAATACTTAACAAGGCTTTTATTCTTTCTGTTTTTCTTTCTTTTCTTGTACATTCAAGTTGTTGCTAATTAATTTGTTGGGTCCTCTCTAAAAAATATCATGGAAATTTATCCTTTATATAACCATTCCATTGACCTCATCTGAGTTACCAGAGAGGTTAATTTAGTGACTGGTGTCTGAGTAAATGTATAAAAGAATCCAGTAATTTTTGAAAGGTCATGCTCCATTCAATAGCAGCTGTGTTTCTGTCTCAAGAAGAATTGTTCTTCCATGATGAGCGCACTGATTCCCATGCACCATGCAATAGTGAAGGGCAACTTCAAAGAATATTGGAGTCTGAATAAAAATGAAATCCTATCAGTTGTAGGAATGATTTTCCTCTTTGCATTACCTCTTTTCCCTTTAGTCTCAGCTCTACTACCTCATCTAGAGGATGGAGGCCAAGAAAATGCGTCCCACTCAGAAAAATCTCCATCACTGTATTCTCTTTCATACACAATCTCATCAGGTTATTCTCTTCAGCCTTTGAGTGTTCTAAAAAAATGCTGAAAGAAGGACAGACTTGGGTGCTGTTTTGCACTATGAATCAAATCCAATCCTTTTGGTTGTTTTGATCTATTCAAGCCACTACCCATATCTTGAAAATCCATTAACTTCATCTGAGGCAGGATTTTCATCAGAACCCATGTGTTGGTCCAAACTTTGAAAAGATTTGGTTTGTAAAATTCTGAAGCCACCAGACAATGTCTTCAGGAAAAACATTTTTTTATTATTTTTTTTTTATTTGTATCTCATGGCCTGAGAATCATGCAAAATTTAATCTAAAATAAAATAGGCAATAAATGTAGTCCACATGAGATATGTAACTGAAGTCTTACTATATTATGGCCTTCCAGATGTTGCATCTTTGGACAAATATACAGTCTTTCTTCCTTTTGTGGTTTCCAGGTTGCTACTTCCCAAAAATATTGTTTTCTTATGTTATATAAAACTGGCTTTTCTATCACTTTAAAATAATGTTTTTATCCCCATGTCATATGTTAAGAATAAAAAAAAAAAGGAGTGTATGACCTAATTCATCATCCATTTGCACCACTGCAAGGTCATTGATAAAAACAGTGCTTTGTCTAATTAATGAGAGGAGGAGGATGAATCCCAGAGTCTCTCAGCCTTTTCAGAAACATGCTTTGAGCCAAAACCTGTGAAGTCACTGGGATCTTTTCCATGGATTTCAGTGATCTCTGCATCAGGGTTCTAAGCAGGACTCTGATGGCCTTCATATCACCAACAGCTGATTTCAGGAGGTGCTACACAGCAGCGAGAGTGAGCTCAACCGGCACACAAAGATTTTCCACTGGACACAAATCTCATCTCATCACGAATATGGAGACAGGAAAACAAGTATAGCTGGAATTGCACCCACAAATACAGAGCTTAAGCTTCACTTACTATAAGCATCTGTGCCAGAAAACCAAAATGACTTTGGGACACCTGGGAAAGAAGCGTGGGAACTGTTAGACTGAGTGCTTTTTGAGATGTAGTTTTTCACAACAGCACAAAACTCTGATCTACTGAAAGAGAAAGAGGCAAAATTTAAATGAAGGTCTAAGAGAAATGACTAAAGTATGAACAGGTAAAGACTTTATCTGTAAACCATGAAGCTCTAATATATTCCATCCTGTGGGATCACAGTGTCCACTCTCCCTTTTGCAAATTGCCCTGGACTACATCCTTTTTCAGGGCAAAATTGGTAAAGAGTTGTGGTGGTTTTGGCTGTTAATTTTCTTCACAGTGGCTAGTATGAGGCTGTGTTTTGGATTTGTGCTGAACAAAGGGTTGATAATACAGAGATGTTTTCCTTATTGACAAGCAGTGCTTATACAGAGCCAAGGGTTTTTTTGCTTTTCATACTGCCACATTGGTGAGGGAGTTGGGGGTGCATGGGAATTTGGGAGGAGACACAGATGGGGCACGTGATCCCAACCGATCGAAGTAATATTGCCTACCGTATGACATCATGCTCAGTCTGTAAAGCTGGGGGGAAGAAAGAAGAAAGGGGGACTTTTAGAGTCACTTGTCTTCCCAAGTAACTGTTATATGTGATGAGGCCCTGCTCTCCTGGAGATGGCTGAACACCTGCCTGTCCATGGGAAGCAGTGAATTAATTCCTTGTTTTGCTTTGTTTGTGTGCACAGCTTTTGCTTCCCCTATTAAACAGTCTTTATCCCAACCTATGAGTTTTCTAACTTTTACCCTTCCCTGATCCCACTGGTAGGGAAGTAAGCAAGTGGCTATGTGGTACTTGATTGCTGGCTGGGGTTAAACCATGAAAAGAGTGCAGGAGCAACACTGATAATAAATCATAGTGGTGATCAGAAAATATATATCTGAAAATATATATGTGAAAACAATAAATAGCTTCACTTAATACTTTCAAGCTTCATGTATATGCAGTTATGATACAAAACTCATTTCTTTAAATAGGAAATTTTCTTTCAAAAATAAAATAAGAAAATAAATAAACCAATCTTTCTGCTGTTGACAACTCCAACCTTTAAAATTAAGATTTTTTTTCCCCCAGCTTATACAGGTTGTAACTTAACTGAAGATGCGTTCTTCATGTCCCAAGGCTGATGTTAGATCACAAGTCTCTCCTCATTACACTCTATGCAGAAAGCCTACACTGTGTGCTCAGATTGCTCTTGACTTGTGAATAAGATGGGATGGTCTCTCTGCTCACCTGCTGATGGCAGGCAACAGGACAGTCGATCAGGCTTGTCCTCATAACACCTTTCTTTGTCCTTTCTAGCTTCTACTCCAGCTTCTTTCATCACCATCAGCTCTTCCACTACCTTGTAAGCAGTGGCATAGTCAGTTGCCTATATGACAGTCAAGAAATACACGGAGAGCAGAAACAAGCTCTCATATGTACTTCAGTTCAGGAAAAAAACCCACCACAAAACAAAATAAAACAAAACAAAACAAAAGCAAGTACCAGGTACCAAGTTTTCAGGTGGAAGTGGAGTTGAAATTTTCCAGACAGTCCATGTATGACTTGGATTCTGCCGAGGGCTTTCAGGGAAGAAAGTGAATGGTTTAGACCTGGGCTTCTGGTTTTTCAATTAATTGATTTAAAGGCCTTTCAGTTCTCTTTACCTAATTATATGGTTATTCACATTTATTTCTACACATCTTTTGAAAAAGAAACAGGAGCATGTTTGGGTGTGGAGAAGTTTGTTCAGTCCTATTTTAACAAGATTCCCACCCCCAACTCTCTTCCCTGCTGGAATGTCAGATCTCTGTGGAAACTACATGGAAACACATGAACAGAAGAAAGAGCAGGCCATGTACCAGCACACGGGGATCACTTTGAACTGACACACAGTGGTGGACTGGTGTGAAAATATTAGACTGGGAACTGATGCTGAGGTCTGGAAATGCCTCCACCAGGAGGACAGCAGCCTCAGACTGGAAAGCAAGCAATCACCTCAGCAAGCACCTGTGGGTTGGATGGTCCGAGCCCAAGCCTTCACTATATGCTAAAAGGTCAGTGCTGATTTACAGCCAGTAATTTACAGCTGTCTTTGACTTTCATCCCTGTTTCTGGCAGTACCTCTACACGTCTCATTCTAGCCCATGATTAAGTTGTACAGAACTCACACTAAAAGGGTGGTCAATGTATTCGGCTGTCCACATACACATATGTTGCTCCTACTAGCCACAATTATTTAGCTTAAGTTATTCTCCATACCTCTTGCTGTGTCATGGCTGGACAATCCAAGTACATGCATATCATCAGTTGAAGCAATTTATTTGGCAACTGATACCTTGATGTGTTCATATGTTTGCACCATCATGAAACCCCACCTGGAGTCCTGAGTTCATGGACCTGTTGGAGTCCAGAGGAGAGTCAAAAAAATAATCAGAGGGCTGGAGTGCCTTTTCTATGAAGATAGGCTGGGAGGGTTGGGGCTGTTTAGCTTGGAGAAGAGAAGGCTCCAGGAAGACCTTGGAGCAGCCTTCCAGTACTTAAAGGGGGCCTATAAGAAAGACAAGGACAAACCTTTTAGTTAGACACATTGTGATAGAACAAGGGGCAATGGCTTTAAACTAAATAAGAGTTGATTTGGATTAGATATAAAGAAGTGTTTTCAATGGGAGTGGTAAAACACTGGAAGAGGTTGCCCAGAGAAGTTGCAGATGCCCTATGCTTGGAAATATTCAAGGTTAGGTTGGGCAGGTCTCTGAGCAACCTGGGCTAGATGTCCCTGCTCACTGCAGGGGGATTGGACTGGATGACCTTTAAAGGTCCCTTCCAGCTCAAACTATTCTGTGATTCTCTGATTCTCTTTTATTATCATGCTGATACTGCACAGGCATGGGAGTGGTCAATCTTGTAAAGTATTGTGTCATTTCTAAAGGTGGTTAAAAATAGCTCGAACAGACATACATGAAAAGATGGAAGTTTCACTAGCTGGGGAGAGATGACATCAAAGAAAACCATACTTGTGAAAAAAGTAGATGCTGCGCCAAAGCCCATCTAAAAATGGCAAACATCATTTAAAAAGATAGAGACCAAAACTGGAAGTCATTCCATATTTGCATCAGAGACAAAAATAGGAGAACCCTTCCCAAAGGACAGGCTACGCAATCCCTTCTGCTTCTACAACAGCATATAGGAAACAGGCCAAGAACATTTAGCATCTGGTTGTGAAGCAGGTATTGGTACCACCAGTAGGTGAACTGGAGGTCAATGGAGTCAGCTGGAGTCTTTAATGACAGACAAAACCAAATGTGGCTCCTTTTAGATGATGATACCCTGCTGGCTGGGTACAGCACAGTGCTCCCTAGCCTAGACAATTTTGGGTGCTGTGTTGAGGCACTTTATTCATGAGCTTTTGTCAGAGAATGAGATGTGACTTCACTGTGTTCCACTACTTTATGTGGGTGACATTGGGTGACAACCACTCAGTGTAAGTGTGCTTGATGATCTTTTGCTGGAAGAGATGCTCGCATTGAAATCTCAAAAAGACGTGCATAGCTGTAAGCCACATTTCAGACTCACAGGCTTTCAACAAGTTTGGCCTATTCAAACCTGTTTAATTAAAATGCCTCTTTTCAGTCATCATCTCCGAGACTGTTGAAACCAATACATTTTTTTAAAATCTCAACGAAATTTTCCAGTTTTGCTTTGCATGACTTTTGATTTATTGTTAGTTTATTTCCACACTTTCAGGGAAGATCCCATTGGTTTTAACTTGGTATTCAGAGAAGCTAGCCCCTTATCCCAGAAATTAATTCAGTACCATGTTTTTCAGAATCCAATTGGTTGATGGCAAAAATCAGTATAAACTCCTAGGCATTTTTATCTCTCCATAGAGACTAAGTTTATGGACATGAAGAGCAATCAGCTGATAGCCGTAACAAGTTCTGTCATATGAGAAGACTGAGGTCATGAAACTCAAGCCAGAATAATTTGACACTTTTTATTGCTAAACCAGTAACAGAGTTTCTTAATAGATTCTGCTTAGCCATTAATATTACATATATTTTTAGAAAATTTTCATGCTATCTTTTTCTTTAGTAGAATTTGTTCCAAGAAGTAATCTTTTAAACTAAATATTTATCAAAAGGCTACACTAAGAGCATAAACATTTCAACCAGTTCAATTAAATCATTCGACCAATACAAAGAAAATATTCTTCTAATATTTAAGTAGACAAAATTAATATAGCATGTCATCCCATTAATTACAGCTGTTCACATTTCCTTATAAAGCTATCAAGAATGTCAGCAATCCAAATTCCATCATTTCAAAGATCTAAGGCAAAATCTTACCCTGAAGTTCAATAAGACCTTCTAATAAAGAACTTGGTCTTCTCACAAGAAGTGATGAAAATCAAAGACACATTGCCTTTTAAAGAATTATTCAAAATGATCTTCCTGAAATCAACAAAATTTCCCTAGATGACTATTCTTCAAGTCAAGCAAAATTTTCCAAGACTGATCCCTATTGACTGAATATAATGGGAGCCTTATTCTTGATATATGTGACTAGTGGATCAAATCCTCTCTTTAGTCAAATCTGTTCTCCAAACCAGCCCAGGAATCCAACCGCTGCATAGATAGAATAAATTAAATTATAGTTATCTGCTTGATACTGGAAACGTATGCTTCCATTAATACATACTGGCAATCTTCAACTACTGGAGAGTATGAGTGAAAAACAGTTTGAAAAAGGGTACACAGAAAATACTCAAAGTCCATAAAAATAAAAGAAAATTCTTCTCTCTATAAAGCCCCAAATGACTTGAAGCATTAAAAAATAAAAATAATTATAATAAAAAAATCTGACATCTCATATTCCACTATGACATTTAGCAGGTACAAAAATACATCAATGAAACTTCACTCAGCAACAACTGGAAATGACCAACACAGGCTTACAAAAAACCTCAGCAGGAAGAAGTCATTGTATGTGTATGATAATGGAGTGGGACATGGCTGAAACAGGGCAGCTGGGTTTCTTGGTAGTGTTTAAGTCTCTTTCATCCACTCACCATCTCTGTCTCACCCATGGGGCTGTTTTTTTCTTAAATGTCTGAGCAGAGTGTATCTGTAGCTAAGCCTTGAGCCTGCACATCTAGATATCTCCATAATGTGCCCTCATTGCTCAGGTGACTTGTAGCCACACTGTACTCTCACCTCAGCTGTGAGTTCCAATCTGACTTTTATTCCATTTTGGTTTGATTTTTGTTCCAGAAGTAGTAGTGTGCTTTGCCACGTAAGCACTGCCAAGTGGCAAGTTGCATGCTTCCATGCTGTAGCTCCCTTTCATTTCAGTACATCTGTAGTCCTTAGAATACTTATTTCCTCTTTGCCACATTAATATCTCCAGACCCTCGACATACTTGAAATAGTTGAAATATTGTTATTATTGGGTCTTCTCCACCTCCTATCTTTTTTAACTTGTATTAACATGTTATATATTCCATCTTCCAGATTGCTAAAAAAGATGCTGTAGAAAACTAGACCTGTGACAATTCCTGCAAAAACCAAACTCCCCACGTGAAAAACCTGTTGTAATTCATCCCCAGTTTCACTTTAGAAACTTTTAGCCACTTTCAGCCCATGTAACAGTGTCCCATCCCTATAACTTGGCATTGTTTTCCAAAGGCAATATTGTGAAGCACACATCCTGATGTTTTCTTAACATTCAGAAATACGACCTCTGTCCTCTTCCTTTCATCTGCGCTTTCTGCCATGTAGCTGAGAACAGCCACAGTACACAAGTTGCTGTGGCCCAGTTTGGAATAGGTACTTGCTACTTATGTAGTATAATTCTTTGCTGCCAGTTTTCAGATTTTCTGTCCTAATAGCTTCATCATTTTACTGGACAGGCAGATTATATTTACTACAAGGTAAATTACCTGCTCACTTCCCCTGCACTTTATAATCTAAGCTTTACATCCTCTCTTTTATTCCAGGGCCCAATGGTTTAGCTTTCAAAACTACCTCCTAATGATTCCATATGTTCTCAAATTTCCTTAAGATGAGGGAACTGCTGATTTGTGCCTTTAATTTGTATAGGTATTTACTTACCTGCATTTATCAATAACCATACCAACTATGATCATTGCTTCTTAACCACCCATACCCTTTTATTTCACTTTAAATCATAGATTCAAAAAAAGCAGCTTAGAGGTTCAGTCATATTAAAATCATAATTGATTTTGCCTCACTCCTCATTTATTAATGGACTTAGACTACCTTCTCGCTAATAAACCTCCTAGTAATGAGTTTAGTCCACAGAGGATACATTTCCACCTCAACAAACCACCAAGCAATTTAGGACAGTTGGTAGTCTCTGCTTAAGGGAGTCAGAAAACTGGAGTAGAAATTTATGCAGGCCATAATTAAAGTACTTTCTGGGAGCTGAGTGGGGAGTTTACCGATATTCTTTGCACCGTGCCCATCTGTGGTCAGTGTAATTAATCCTTCACTCGCGATCCAATAAGAACTAATCCTCACTGACAATTTTTTATAAAGAGAAGGCTTCAAACACTTATCCAGCATTCAGACTCTAGTAATTTCCTTCCTTTGAACAGAAAAGTTTTGTGAAGATGATGAGCATAGATCCTTTTGGAGCTGCTCAGCTCCGGGGAAGGTGTGCAGACAGCAGAGAAGCCATTCACTGGGATAATGGCTGTTTCCAGATGTGTGGAAAGCCCAATACACCTAGAAAAATCAGAAGCAGGACTTTGCCAGTGCACAGTTATGACTGAGAGAAGATACCTCATGGAAGTAAAATATAACCAGTAGTTTCTACTGGAATTACTTAAATGAAAGCACAATTGTACATTTGAGGGAGGGAAGGTCATTGGGCTGAGACATGATACACTGCGAGACAGGAGAAACTGAAGTGGAAAAGGTTTAATCATGTCCCTGTCTGTGTTTAATGACAAATCCCTGTGACCTCCTTCCCTTCCAGGATTGAAAGATTTTAGTAGCAAGTGACTTATTTGTCCAGCACCTGAAACACTGGGTTCATGGTACACAATGGGGCTTCTCATAACTCTAAGCTTGTAGAGCTGCCTAACAAGAAACTCCTGTAATAGTGCAGTTTTCTCCTTTCCTCACACATGATTACTTAGAGACAAGAGAAAGAGGATAGTGAGATGAGTCTTCCTCCCTGCTGGTCTGTGGGAGTGACATAGCAGATCCTTTCAAGATTGATAGGATGCTGAGAGGAAGAAAATGGACTAAAGCGAGGAAGAGGAGAGTCCCGCTGGGAGAGATCTCATCAGAGACTATTGACTGGGAATGAGACGCTCCCTGTTTTTCACCTCACAGGGAGGGTGGGGCTGAGGTCTTGTCTTTTCAATTTGCCATCACTTAATGATACTTTGCAAAGGCATAAATACCACCTAATATATAAAGGAGAACCAGGTCTACAAAGGATAACCTTTGCACAGAAGTTACTTACTTTCTTCTGGACCTCTCCTTTTGGGATCGTTGGAGGTATAATTGATATTTTTGGTGCACTCTGGGATGGACAGTGAATGTTTCTTTTCTTGCCATTTTCTTAAAGTTTCCTCCTTTTTCACAAACATAAATACAAATGCTAAAGAGAGATGAGTCCAAGACTTTACATTCCTTGATATATAATATATGTAAATAACCCATATACAGTTTTATCTATGGTAATTTGTCACTAATAATTAACACACACACACAAATGCAGGTGCCAAACAATCAGAATAACAGCAAACTAAACTGCCTTTGCATTAAGATAAAGAATTCTTCTAGGTGAGGAAGAATGTAGAATTTGGGAGGGACTGCAGGGAGAGAACACAGGAGAGTGCAGTTTTCCAACGGCATTTTTAGCTGTCATTAAACACAGTCAGGGTTTCCAAAGCTAAAATACATGCTAACACATTCCAAAACACTTCTAATAGAATACTTTTTCAGTACTTTAGTACAGCAAATAATGCAAAGCCAAAATTCCCCAGACAATGCGCAGAACATTAGAGAATTAGTTTAACATTCTTACAACCCTGCAATTTTATTTAAACAAGTTCTTCCCTACCCAATTCCCCGCAGAGAAGTATTGTACCCTTTTGTTGATTGTAGTGGACATATTGCAGATCTCTGATTACCTTCCCAAAGGACCACCCACTACAAGAAGTTTTTTGTGTTGCAAGCACAACTTAGTTCATTCTTCTCCCCCTCCTATTCACCTTCTTTTTTCTTTACTTCTTGTTTTTTTCTTTTTTTTTTTTCCCTCAGTTTTAATTTTCTTAGCATTCTTATATGCTGTGGATGAGCTGACAGACTAGCCTGCCATCTGTTCTTTCATGACATGGTGCAACCTAATCAATTATCCCCAAACCACTTTGGAGTAAATAACATGTCTACAATAATAATAATTAGTCAGTTAAAAAGAAAACAGCATCATGCAACTCCTGGTGGGAATTAGGTAGACTTCAGAACACAGCATTTTAGTAATGGAGATTATCAGATCAGAAGAAAACTTTGGAAAGAAGAAAAAGTCACCTTCAGTAATTTATTCTCAGACATGAGTACAAGACAGCATCCCTAGACTTTGGGCATCTTTGACCCTTTGTAACCAATGATGCCAGATTCAAGTAAAAACTCATGAGTTTCTAAGATTTTTTCTATTAATAGATGTGTTAGCATAAACTGAGAATTTCTGTTAGAATTAGAACTGTATTAAAATGCTAAAAAGCATTTTAAATACACCCAATGACAAGCAGATGACATTTATGTAGTGTAAAGAGGAACATGCATTTCCTTAAACACATATATAATGCCTGACACGTCTTCAGGGAGAGATTTGTCTTCAGCAACCAATACAAGTAAAAATCCTGAGTAAGAAGAGTACACTACACACACACCCACTTCAAATATGGCCAAAATGCAAAAACAAATTGCTACAAACAGAAAACAGCTTTGCAAGAAAATATTAGGAATTCAGAAAATCAGGAAGATTGAAGTTAATATCAGTGGATACCCAAGATCACGCAAATCCATTCCTTATGAAGTTAATCTGAACATCATTTTTCACAGTGCAAGCAAATGTTTTCTATTTTAACTCTGTGACACCAACGTAGACAGAATACACCAGCAATTATTCAACTTAATCAGTTGATGGGCATTTAAAATTTATCTTAGCACTTGAGTGCTTAGCACATTCTCGGTATTTTTACTTTTGCGATGTGAAGGAAGCAATAGATAAATTGGAAAGATTCACTGTTCCAGTGAGATAATCAGAAAATGGGCAACTAAAATTTTGGGGAAGGAATTGATACAAACTCAGTGCGTAGATCACACTGATGGATCAGAAGGAGGAATTTTCTCATTACTGTCTTTACTTTGGATACAAAAGGATATCATGTATGTTCTGTGTTTTGTGCCCTGAAAGAAGACAACATGTGTAGCTGTGCTACCAAATAGCATTTCTGCCATGTTTTTTAAGTATTAAGGTTGGGGCAATAAATAAAATAACTTCAAGTGTACAAGTGCTGTCCCAAATGTTCTCTAAACAGTCAACACTTCTCATCCTTTAACTATCATCCTCTGGAAAACCAATCAAATTTTAGCAGTAAGTTAGAAAACAATATATCAATATGATTCTGGACATTCTACCCAAAACTGCCTGAGACAATGTAGACTATCTCCTGTAAAGTCAGGAGCAAGAAGAATTGTAAGGAACCATATTAGAGGCTACAACTTTGACATATATACCTATCAGACCACCTACAGTAGTATACCAAACATCTAAGTAATTCTAAATGACAATTCTGAATACAATGAATGTGTATGTTTGCTCTCATGCTGCCCCATCTTGACTGGTGGGAGACTGAGGCAATTATCCATAAAATATTATGCATGGCAACAAGGAATCTCATACTTTATGGTGCTGTTCTTCACAGTCTAGATTACATCTGCCCTTACACATTGACAGTGAGGCATGAGGCAGACTCAAGTTTACACATCTGTGGCCCTGTTGCAACTTCTGACAAGACAATTGGGTGGGAACATGGAGAGAGAGTGGAGGAAAGTCTCCACCATGATGTAGGTCAGTGAAGATAAAGCAAAGAGCCACAGATGATCTTCACTGGTCCCTCCGTGACTGCTCTGCTGTGATTTCTGTGATATGTATGTATCAACATATTTGCCCGTTTAGATTCTCATACCACTCCTGCTCCTTCAGTAGCCAAATGCTTCTGGCATCCTCACAATATGTTTCACTTTCAATTTTGTAGGTGCTTCAAAGGAGCAGTCACCTTTCTGTTGCAGCTTCTAACCTCTTGCTACTGCCTGTTTCTCCATGTTTTACCATCCACTTCAGAAAACGGCTAGCAATTATGTGCCTGATATTTCCCTAACCTTGACCACCTTGAAATGTGATTTTGTGATTTTTGTTGAAATGTAGGACATAGATCCCTTGCAGGCTTTTACAAACATGAGAGTTCCCATGTGTCTTTGACACTGATGAATTGCTAGATCACTACAGAAGAACTTGGAAATGGCAACAGAGCTGGCTCCACTGTAGCTAACTTCAGCTCCTGAGAGGGACCAGAGGGGTTTTGGATTCTTTTTATTACATGATATCAATTAAGCATTTAACAAGTTACAATGAAAAGCAACTTTCCAATGGAATTTTTAATGCAATGAAAACAAATTACCTTCAAGATGGTTATCATTTGGAATCTTGAGGAGAATGAAAATAAGGCAAACGCCAACACATATTCATCCAGATTGCCCATAACAACTTTCCAGGCATCCCTGTTTCAAATCAAGTAAATCTGTGCAGCTTCTCTTTGACAGCAACACAAAATCCCGTGTGAAATGCATTGAATGGCACAGCTGAGGCAGAATGTCAGCAGAAGATACTGCACCAAGCAGCTTTTGTTTTGAAGTGGGTACTTCTGTTATGCAATTCTCTTAGAATTTGCTTCTTTCAAAGAATAGAAGAAAAAAAAAAGCCTCAGCAAACAAAAACCACAAATCCCATACATTTCTCAACTCAGAGATTTCTACAGTTGGACACAGTCTATTCACAGCAATTCTCAAATTCTGGCATTGGCACAGAGACTATATTTGTAGCACTCAGCTGGAGTAAAGGACCAAACAGTGCATGATGGCTGGGATGAAGGTGTTCAGCAGAAGACAGGGGCTTCAACTCACTAAACAAGAATGATGCCCATAAACAAAAATTAGCAATGGAATTCACTGATATCAGCAATGTGCTGATTAGGGACGGGTAGGTTTAACAACTCACTTCTATTTGGAGCCTTTTTGAGACTTTCTGTAGTGACAAGGAAGATGAGATTATTGGCAGAACTTTATTGCATAAAACCATTAACTTACAAGATTAAAATCTTGATCATGTAATTTTGGATATATCTGAGCAAATAAAACCTATACTTAATTTTAAAAACTTCTGAGCAGTTCATCAAAGACTCATTAGAGGGTATGAGGGACAGTGCAAGCAGTCAACTCTGTGTACTGTTTTTCACACAAAAGTCAGCCACAAATGCACTTACATCCTCACACACATCTGTGGGGTTGAGTAACATACTTTGCCCTTTCTCTACTTCTTTCCCCTTGGGAGTAGTGGGGAGGGAAGCATACTGTGGAGAAGAGGTGTTGACTGTCTTTCCTATCCATGAGGCACACAAAGCAAATCGGAGTATGTGTGAAGGCATGGATAACATTGCTCTGAAGAGTGGTAAGAGCTCTGCAGGCCACCTGTTCGGAAGGGAGAAATTGTCCCTTACTGAGCTCTCCCACATTTGCACAGCATCTGACACTATCCTTTTGCAACCTCACTCTACAAATGTTTTCTCACCAGTTACAATGTTACAGGCACCGTTCCTCCTCCCCCAAGCCAGAGGATCCTTTCATTTCACTAAGGCACATTGTCATAGCTGCAGATTCCTGCTGCTTATTTCTGGCGTGATGTCCATATGTACAGCACTTCTAGGGATGTGTTCCTGTCTCTCTAGTGCAGGCAGAGAGAATAGCATCTTGGCCCTCTCCCACGACCAATGCTCCCTCCCCACTGCACGTTTTTTAGAGAATACTTATTTTCTTGTTTGTTCTTCTCTACAGTGCTTGCAGTGTATTCAACGTGACACCGAACAAGTACACACTTGGTGCTTCCCCAGACATATTAGCAAACTTTAGTATGTTTCACCTTTTCTGACCTTTTCTGTAATGTTCACACCACCTCAGAAACTCTTGTGAGGATATGAAAAAAAAGCTTCCAGTACTCTGTGCACAGGTGTCAACTTTCTCTTGTGCTGCACACAAGTTGAGTTAGATGTTCTTCAGCCTTTGATCTTCTTTAATCAGAAGGAGGAAGAAGGCTGAGGAAGGAGAATATGAGCTTTCTTTCATGCTTGTCCTAATTCTTAGGACCAATAAAGAGGACAGAACAAGGATGCTCAGGGAATTAAGTGCAAGACAATCAAAGAAATGACTGAGAGGGGTCTGCACCCTGCCAGCTATCCTGAGCTTTGCCGCTCACTCACTAAGCTTTGGGGAAGGAGGGTTTCTCTGTTAACAGGGGTTAGTGTCTTTGCTCCCCCAAACCCCTTCTCTACCACCTCATGCTCATCTTTATTAGCTTTTTCACACTGCACACTCCTCTTATCAATTACAAGGGCCAGCACAAAGCAGCCTAATGATGGGTCAGTCTTAATGAGAAAAGCGGCTGCTCTTGAAGTGGTGTGGCTTCGTCCTGCACCCTGCCGAGTCCTGGCATGCAGAGCTTTGCCTCCTTTTGGAGAGCAGAGCCATGGAAAATCAACAGTGAGCAGCCTGGTGCCTCTGAACAGAAAGGGCCATGTGCATGGCTATTTAGTGCTGTAAAAGAGAGAGCATTTGCAAAAATGGGAGTGAACATAAGGAGGCCTTCAGAGAAGAATGGAGCCTTGGCAAATTTATAGACTCCCCTGAAAGAAAGTGATTACAGATCATTATCCAATTGAGGCAGATTGATGGGTTAGGGTCAAAGTAATACTGCAGAGCTCAGTGGAGGGACAATGCCTGCTTGTCAATTCTGTCCGGGAAAAGAAAGAGAAGGGAAATTACCACACAGAGAGGAAAGGCTTAAGCTTTTCCAGCCTCTATCTGAAAAATCGTTACTTATCTTGAACATGTGTTCTTTAAGGAAAAAAAAAAAAAAAAGAACTAAAAATAAAAGAAAAAACCTCCAAACCCTGAAGTGGCAGGAGCAGTAACACTGAGTTGAAACTGGGCACTGGAGATTCAGAATTGTGAATAATTGTGCAAATAGTGTGCAAACAGCACACACACAAAGACTCATGACTGTTACTTTCAGAGATCACGATGAGTATTAGCACTAGTAATGGATAAATTGCATCTTTGTTTCATTTATATTTAAAAAACCCAAAGACATCTTCTAAAATAAATATGTATCTTTTTTAATTTTGGTGAAAGAAGGACAGTTTTGTTAACAGCTATGGTTGAACAGATTTGAAACTCTGTAACATCTGGTCAGGCAAAACTCAGCAACACTGACACTGAATAAAACAAGAATAAATGCGCTTCTATTGTTTCTTCTGTATTGATTTTTAGAGTGTTTAAAAGTGCTTTGCATTCATGCACTTTTCAAATAGCCATAGAAATGGAAACAGCATGGCCCAAAAAGCAGCTCACAGCATTTATTGTGCATTTGCCTCGCATTTTCCAACAGGATTTTGGAATGTAAAGAATTTGAGCAAAGAGAGAAAACAATGCATTCATGAGAGACCTGATTTGTTTTTTAATTGTGTTTATTTATTAACTTCTCTGTTGTCCCCCATGTCTCAGAAGCAGAGCACCACATACACTTTAATGGATGTGTCCCCATGTCCGGGCAGATAGCAAAAGTAGCACTAGCCTTGTTTCAAATAAAGGCTCAGTAGGGCAGCTTGCCTTAGGGCCACTGTCTTGAGAGTTTAGCAAGGGTTCCCTCAAGTTCCATTACAAAACCTCCACAGATATGAAGGTTACAGCCCCAGCATTCACTGTGTCTTTTCTGGCAACTCACGTGCTCTTGCACAGGATGTTCAGACACAAAATGACCTATCCTGACTCAGAGCCCATTGACAAGAACACAGTAACTGGCTTCTGTGGATTTTGTCTCAGTCATGAAGTATTCTTGCAAGAGTCACATGAAATATTGGTAGGAATACCAGGTACAGGTACTGGTACCCTAGCTCCCATCTATTCTATTGCTAGGAATGACCTGTCCTGCAGCCATTAGAGAAACTCTGGCTCAGCCTTGTAAATAACTCTGGGTTCAAGACACTTTTCTAGTTCTCACTTAAAGTAGAGAGGATAACAAAGGAAATTTGAACACTGCTGGCTTCACACTCGTCTGCAATTTCTAAAAGTGCTAAAAGCATCAGGAGAGACTCCCAGACTCTTACTTCATGCAGTACCCCTCCTGTACAGCACACGTGGTTTTTTATGATCACTTGGTAGCAACCCAGCTGCAGGATGATCATACACCTTCTACAGAGGACTGCTAAAAAGGGATCTTCAACCTCTTTGCTGAAGGGAAAGAAATCATTCACCAAATAACTGTTTCTTTTTGTTCGGGGTCCCCCAGACTCTTAGAACCACCATTTGTATCTTCTCTCTTATGATTCTCAAAACAACTAAATTTTCAGTGTAACTGACAGCCCTTCTCCACTGCCTCGAGATGGTTTGTCATCTCATATTCTATTTATAAACCAAAAAGGACCCCAAATGGCATGCATCTCAGAAAAATTCTAGAAAGAGCCATGGGGTGTCTATGCAGTGCCATTCCACATACGGCTTCTTCCCCCACCTTGGCATCTGGTGAAACCAGGGATATGTTGTGTGTTAAGAAAAAAATAAAAATAAAGACCAGTGGTTGGTTGCCTACTTTATTCTGTTTGCCAGGCTGGAGTTTACCTCGCACATGTATGCCCTGAACTAAGTATAACACTTTGAATCCTTTTCCATTTCCTCCTTCATCAATTTGTTATTGGGTGTGACATAGGCTCCTCCGTGCCTCACAGTCTTGAATCTTTCAGGATATAATGGAGTTGCAACTGAGTCAGGATACCACCTCCAAGAAAACACACATGTGCTAATATACTTTTTATCTTGTCTTTCCTTACAATTTTTCTCTGCTTTAGCCTAACAGTATTCTTTCTTGCTGTGCATGGTTTAGAAACAACTTGTAGCTACTCTTCTCCTGAAGTTTGCTTGCATTTGTTTACACTTGCCTCTGCCAGTTCGACAGGAGATGTTCATATGTGCAGGACTCCATATGTTTTCAGACATAATCTGCTTTTTACTACCAGTAAGAATAACCTTGAGTACATATTGCACTGTCACAACATATTTTCTGTATGAATCAGAAAGTAGAACTAGAGCATTGGAAAAGCAGACCATATTTTTAACAGGCAAATTCATAAACCTTGCATTTATGAACAGAGCAAGCTGAGCGTGGGGGTGGGGGATATCACAGGAAAACAGATGTGTGCTTATGATCTGAACTCTTTATCCTACCAACATCATGTTATGTTGGAGTTGATCTATAGAGAAGTCTCTTTCTAAGTGGAATCTGGGTGCTGAAATGTCTATACCATTTCAGTGAAATCAGTGTGAGCACACTGAGTGGGACATAGCACAGAACAAGGTCGAAGGAGTGAAATGCCTGTTCCCTTCCATTCCGATCAAGAAAACTATAATCAGCTATTCAGGGCGGAAAAAAACCCAAACCAAATCAAACCAAACCAACAAAAAAACCAAACCAAACCAAAAAACAACAAAAACCAAACAACAATTCCTAGAATCACTCAGCTGGGAATAAGGGAGAAAAAAGAACATTTCTCCTAAGAACACTTTCCACTCTATTTATGGCTGTAGTTTGTACGGTGCTTAACGCTTGACCCACAGGGTTCATAGGTAAGTGAGAAATGCACAGACGTGTATTCTAAGAGTTATATTTCATCCATATGTGCAAAATAGTCACAAGAGAGCTGCAGAAAACTACACACTTGGGGTAGCAACCTTCCTGGCCCAGGAACAACCTCTGAATCATGCTAAGTCTATCCTCTGGCAAATCTTGAGTTTCAATGACAATTCTGCTTGAGTAAAAACTCAGCAAAATCCTGAGAGATTCGGCATTGGTGGAAGTTTTGTCACTGACTTCACAGGATCCAGGAGTTTATCACGAGTAAGCCTTGATCTCTAAATGCTGTCATTGTACAATGTTTGCAATATAATAGTGGCAAAGAAGATGCAAAGTTCCCTCAAAAAGGATGTACATACAGCTTCCCAATCATGCCAGTGTGAAAAGGGTGAGAGGAGAAACAGGGCCAATTCAAATTTTGGTATCCTGGAAGAATTCCCTTATTTTTAAGTTCTTAAGGCGAAGGAGAATAAAACCCCTTCTTTCTGCCTAGCATAGCTTCCTCTTTTTTCTTTTTCTTTTTTTAAATAGTTTGTTGTTGTTGTCTGGGGTATTGGTTTGGCATTTTTTGAAGAAAGGAGACATCTTCATTGTATGAATAAATTGCACTCACTAAAACATGTTTCTGCCTGTTGAGTCTTATGGTAAGGTTTACTGTGTTCTTTGTGCTGATACAGCATCCCCTCTACACAGACCTGGCAGAGTACTGACAACAATGTCAGATATATAATTTGTTTAAGAAAAAATGCCAAAATTGGGCTGTACTACCCCTTCTGAGTTTTTCAATTCTGCCTGAAAACAGCATGAATTACAAATAACTTTCATGGTTTAGTGTCTTTCTTCACCATCTCCCCTGTGCTCTCAAGTGGGGGGACTCAGGGATGTTGGTGCAGCAGATGCCTATGCTTGTTGTGTGAATGGGGATTCTTAAACAGTGCAAATATCCCTAAAGATTTGCTGAACCTTCCTCTTTACTAACAGAGCAGCTTTATTACTTCACTGGTACAGGGCTACTGCCTTTGATTTATCAAAAGGTGTATCCTGGTGTTCCATTACATATGGGTAGCAAAATTATTGTAGCTATAAAGCCTAAAAACATGAGTTACATCAGGTTTATGCAGTTTATATATAATTTGTATTTAGAACAGCATAAGCAGTTTCAACATTTTAGGAAATATTGACCAAATAAAACGTATAACCCTTCTATAGGAACTTTTATTTATGAATAAAACCATGAGTAAGAGGGTATTTAATTTTACCAGTTAAGTAAAAAAGGTCTAAAAAATGCTTTCGCATTCTCCATTACTTTTCCGTCCCTAAAGACATGTTTGGCCACTGAAATCCTGACTTTGTGCACAACAAAAAGCTAAAGAACCTCTCTGCTCCAGGTCATTCCCTCCAGTCAAACCAAGGTCTATAACAGGACTGAAATTTGTTACCATGTCCCTGCTCTTTACTGGCCTGTGTAAAGGACAAGGTGGACAAACTCTAGCAGGCAGATAGGCTGTAATACCTGAAGAAAAATACCAAGGAAGCAGATTCAGCAAGAGAGGCCTGACCACGAAGGTTTAATTATATCCTGTACCCTTCCAAGTGGTCCTGCCCTATTGAGACTGAGAAAAATGAGTGATGAAGATGCTGAAGCATGTGAAAACTGCAACTAGAAGAAGGGTCACGCATTTTCAAAGTCAGTTCAATAAAGCAAAATGCCAGTCCCAGTTCCTTGGAGCCAATTAAAATGCAGCAAAAAATGTTGCCCATTTGCCCCACAGAGGACCCAGTGTATTTATAGTCCCCACATGCCTATGGTCTAATCAAAACTGTCATATAACAAGAAGCCAGCCAAGAAACTCAGACAGTTTGGTTAATGAGACAAAGAGCAGCTTCGTATTCATTCCCTTCTAAACAAAGATCTGAGGAAGGGGTATGGACTGGTGGGAGAAAGAGAGTACAAACAGAGCAGGCCCAAAGAGAGGGGCACAAGCAGACAGTCAATTAGGTAATGCATCCAAGCCTGATCTGAAGACTCATTGCAAACAGAGCAGCCATTCATGCACTATGACATGCAGGTCAGTGGAAGTAATCACATGCTTGTCTAGTACTTTTGGATATGTTCGTGAAACAGCACGTGGCAACACATGATGAAACTCAACCCCTGATCACAAACTACAGCGAAAAAATTAAAAATGTCTTTAAACTTTTTCCCATTTAAAAACAACTTTGATTTTTTAATTCAGAATACTTTTCCCCCCACACACTTATCAATCCTTATCAATCATTGAAGTGAATTTTAAAGAACTCACCATACATCGTGCTCCATTTCTGAATTGTTTCTCTTTCTGATTATGTGACAATTTTCCTTCCAGGAAAATATATCAAGCTCCTCTGTGAAAACCATAGATGTAACTATTCTTAAGCACAAGACAATTGCATTGTTTTTTTCAAGGCACACATTGATCAAAACAATTGCTAGAAAATAATCTTCCTTCCTATTGGGTGCTACTTCCCATTTGGCCAGATGCATTATGTTGTTTGCATTCCCTGTTTCTGAAGCATCTGCTAGTAGTTACTGTCAGAAATGTGATAATGGCCATGGTCAACCAGTAGCTTTAGCTGGTGAATCCTGTGTTCTGAGCAAATTGCAGATATTGTTTCACCAGCTCAAGAAACACATGCCCAGCAATGACAGCAGAAGTGTTTGACCTCTATTTTCTGCAAGGACAAGATCAAGCCTATCTACAAGAGATCAGAAAACCACAAAATGGAAGGAATCCAGTCTAAAGGTTTTCCAATAAATAATCACACTATGGGCCCCTACGAGGGCCTGTATCTTTTTCTTTGAGAGCTAAGCCATTCAGCTCACTAGCAAGTTTGGGCAAAGAAGTTGTTCACAGGCCAAAACCTAAGAGCTTACAAACAATTCTGCAATCCCAAGCTTGTCTGGAAGCTGCATTAAAAGAAAAAAGAGGAAAAAAAAAAAAAAGAAAGAAAAAGAAACATAAGTTAGCACCCTCCTGGCAAGGTTTTGGAAGCATTTGTAATGTTGGCAGAGCAAGGAGCTGTTGAGTTGCACCATTGTCCTTAGAAGGTGAGTCTACTCTGAGAACAGACATTCCAGGTGGAATGGGATTTCTCCTCTTTCGTCCTCTCCCTTTTTTTGAGTGTGTGATATGTGTTTGACACCAAGAGACAAAGCAAAGAAAATTAGAAGAAATGTCAGCATGAAGCACCAGTTTGAAGTGGGAAAGCTTGTCTCATATGGTTGTTTTTCCTAGCGATACGTTGGAGGAAATGCAATCAAAACTCCAACGCATCCCAAGAACTGTATTTTTTACCAATATGATATGAAAGCAAGAATAATAAAGATGAGGAGTACAAATGTGCTGGTTGGTTAAAGTGTGCTCTCCAAACAGTGTGTTGATAGCGGGGGAGGGAGGGGCACGGGTGCAGGGAAGGGCAAAACCACAGTTTTTAAATCTGTGAAAACCTCACATTGGAAACAATTCTGTTACATCTGCTTGGTGATCTCTGAAGATTAAAACGTCTAACAGAAAATTTTTGGATTGCTGGTACAAAAACTTCCTCCAATAAGGAATACAAGTAACTGTGCCTTTCATTCTGGTCTAGAGGAGCCCTAGAAAGCTATAAATAATTTGTGCAAGCCTCTTATCATCCTGAAATACACATGATTAGAAATCTGCTAGAATTAAGCTGCCAGAGGCAGCAGTCCCGTTATGTGCTGTTTGCCTGTATGTCTGATACGTGACATTTTCCTAAATCCTGTCAGAGATGATCTATCACATAACCATCTTTTAGATTATCCTTTGAGACTATGGTCTTTTAGTACAACTATAAATATGCTTAAATTATGATGCTGCCCATTAGGAGGATGATCACTGTTCTTGTACAGAGGAAAGTATTACCAGATTACCAAATACGTACTGAAGACCAGAACAATGTATAAGAAGTAAACAGAAGCACAAACTAGCCCAAAGGCTGAGACATAGTAGTGGCTCTGGCCTAAACAGATTTTGTCTCCTGTGCTTGTGGTCACAAAATGGAGGTTACCATTTCTGCCTATTCAAGATCCATAGGTCTAGTGGAAGGGCAGTACACTTGACCACCTGTGCCTCAAACTCGTCTCCAGGAAATATCCATATGACGCAATATTTTTCCTCTGGATACTCCAGAATGCTGTTATTTCCTTTAATATCAAATGGGAAAGTCTTTCAGTAAGTTACTTTCCAAGACCTCCATCACCTTCTGCCTCAAATCAACTAATATTCATGAAGTTTTACATGGTGCTACATGTAGGAGGAATTTGTCTTAATTTAATCTGAAGTCCAAAGACTTCTGATTCTGAATTTTTCTGTGAGAGTGAAATAGCACACTGGGTCTTGGCATGGAAGAAACTGGCCACCAGGAATAATGCTCAATAGTTCAATAGCAGAATAGTTCAAAGGCTAACAACTTGCAAACAAGACCATTATAATGATGATGAACAGCTCATATATTCTATAGTGAAATATTTAATTTTGCTTTATTGATAGAGAAAATGTATTGGACTACAGTAGTATGAACAATTATATGGGACAAATAGGAGCGGGACACATCAGGATCTCACTGAACCTATTCTGGAACATCTGTTGTTCAACCTAGTCATGAATGATTTGGAAGACAGGGTCAACAATGAGGTGACTAAGATTGTGGTTGATACAAAATGATCTGTGGTCATCAAACTGACTGTGAACAGCTGCCGAAGGATATGATGGTATTGAGTGACTGGGTAAAAAAAATGGCAGATGGAATGCTTTGTTGATAAGTCCAAAATAATGCATATGGGAAAACCATATGTCACTGTATATAACTGTGCTGTGTCCAATACTGCATCTGCTTGTAGATAACGAACATCCCAGAAAGCATGTAGGAGAGCTGGAACAGTAGGGAGAGGAGCAGTGCAGATGATCAGAAGTATGAAATTGCCTCCTTATGTGCAGAAACTAAATAATCTGGGACATGTGAAAGAGACACCTAAAATGTTGCAATAAATTTCATATAATCGTGATTGGCATAAAGAAAATTAATATTGGTTATTTTCCTTTTATGTGAAGTGCATAATATGTATGCACATATTTTTATGTATAATTTATATGTATACACATATATATAACGTGTATGTGCATGTTATTTTCCATAACCTAGGGTCCATGACTGGTAGTAACAGGCATATGAAAGAAAGTTCTTCTTCGCAAGAGACAAGGTTTTATCAATGGGATGATTGGGATGTCAAATGTATAAGTGAGTTCAAAACACCCTTAGACATACGTAGGGAGGAAAGGTCCATTGGGGCACTTTAAACACAAAGACAGAAATATAACACTCATCTCAGGAAGGGCAGGTTTTCAGGCATGGCAGGAAGGCCTTGCCTGAAGCAGCATCACTCTGTGCTTGCCTCGCTGACACCCTCACTCCCCAGGCTCCTCTTACCGACCACAGTCAGTAACTTGGGCTTATATTGCACCAGAGAGGAAAGTCTGGGCTGCATTAACATGCCTCTGAGGAACTTACAACAATTCTGAGACAGTGAAACTAAAAAGCTGGATTTTTGTTGTTGTTGCTGTTGTTGATTTTTGGGTTTTTAGGAGGTCAACTCAGGATTTCTCTTTGTATTGACAGCTATTTGTTGTACCCACCACTTTTAATAATTATATTTGTTGTTTAATCCTCTGTTTTAGTAAATACCCTCCCAAGAACTCCAGGTCCTTGAATGCAAAACAAGCTATGGCCAAGTAAGCCAGGAGTGGATACGCTTGGTTGCCTGGTTGTTTAATTAGAAACTGAAGCAAAAGGCATCCTGCTGCAGGGAAACAACCGGGCTGCAGATTATGACACTGCTGTAGCCTTGCTCTGTCTCTCTTTAGCCTTAAGCAAATCTGATCTTGGGCATCCTGACCCTGACTAATTGCATACTGTTTCCTGTGATGCTGAGAAGATCCTTCCACCCATTGCTGGACTATTAAGCTTCTCTGCTCTGGCTGATAATTAAGCAGCAGAGTGCTGAACCATTTTTTTTTCTTGCTGTTGTTTTGGGGTGACTATTTTTGCATCCTTCTTCCCTCCTCCTCCTCCTCCCCCGTTCCCTGATATACAAAGGCCAGCTGAACGCTTCGTTTGTCATTTTGTTACACTGTTGAGAGGCAGAGATGTCATATCACCTTTCAAAATACAAGGGAGGTGATAAATGCACTAACTTGAGAGACAAAGCGTCAGGACACTAATGAAAATCTCTAGTGACTAGACAGCAAGGAGGACCTCATTTTAAGAGACTCTGTAAAGGAAGACAACTTTTTCAGCCTATGCAAATGTCAAGTCTAAAGTACACTGGTCTAATGCGGCAGCATATTTTTCTGTCAGGAACAAAAGTATGTGCATTATACAAAACTATGTAAGCAAGTTTAAATGTCATCCATAAAATAAGTGATATATCAGCCTCTTCTAGCTCATATCTTGGCATCTAGATTTACAAAAAAGTAATGTGGCCTAGATTGAAGGACTTGTTCTCCAGATATCTTTTTTCTTTTTTTTTTTAATTTAATAGAAACTGTGTGTAAGAATGACATGCATTTTTGATTTCTTAATGAAAATGGAGACTAAAATAATTCATCAAAATTGTAGCATCCATAAAGGCTTCTCTGGGCCATTATATTAGTTTATTAGGTAAAATTAAATAAGAAGACACTTTAAATGAATTACAACCAGCTTGCAAAATAACAAATATATTGTGTATGAGAAAAGTAGCTCCATCTGACGTGCACTAGCCAGTATATGTAACATGGTCATTATTTGTCCTGTCCCTTTGAAAATCATTTTATTGGAATGTATCAGTTAAACCAAAACACATGACCTTCCTTCTTGTGACATGAAAGAAACCACTGAAGGGAAGTCTCTTTTTTTTTTTTTTTTTTTCCCCTCCCCTCTACTCATGTGAACTTTAGGGGAAAAAAGTAGCTTCAAGGATTTTTATCAATGTCTGTGTAATGACAAGTGCATCACATGCATCCTGAACCATTAGCTGCCTACATCTGAAAGAATGTGCTCAACATTTAGGAATTCACTTATAATGAAAGGCTGGCCTATTAAAGCCCTGCTAGCTTTGGAAGTTTCTTTTCAACTTCCTGCATCATTGTAAATGATGCTATGCAGTGCCCTCATGTGATATATTCTAGACAACAAGTTTGCTTTGTAACACCAAAAAAATCCAAGTATCAGGTGATACATGTCTGGTCAGAGATGCAACTATGCAGTACAAGGCTCTTCACAAATTATGTGAAATTATGAACTTCTAAAAAGCAGTAGCTCCAAAAAACATCTATTTATATTCTAGGGAGAGAAAGGAACAACATTTTCCTTATATGGCTCCTGAATCAGCAATTAAATAAACAAATAGAAAAATCAGTAAAAAACTAAGAGTCAGTGGATGACATTTCCTCTCTCAGACTACCAAAGCCAACCAAGACTAGAATTAGGTCACCTAACTATTGGTCTTTAATTTTTGGCTGAAAAATGAATTTATTTTTTTAATGACTCAACACTCCTGATGTTTCAAGAGCAGAAGGGAGCTGTGAGAGCAGCAGGCTCTGCACTGCATAGGCATTGCTTCCTTATGACACCTGTTGATTAATGTAAATGCCTGACGCAGGAGAACACGTAACAGGATGGCATTAAAGGAAAAAGTTAGCATGGGAGAACATATCAGAAGGGGAACCTACTGCTGGTGGAGCACTCACCTACATCCCAAACACAGCTACTTTGTCAGGCTTATGGGATGAGCAAGACGTGTTTTCTCAAAATTGCAGTGAAACAGGTTTCCTTTACATGACCTCATTTTCTCTTCATGCTGAGAGTAAGCACCACTAAACAGTGTCAGATGGGTGGCACTGGAGACTAGAATCACTTACAAAAGAAGTTTAATCTTGTTGGTTTGGGATTTGCAGGCAGAGTGCCCACGAACAAGGATGGGACTGGGCTTCTTTTCCATGGGATAGGTAAAGCTCAGGGAAAAACATGAAAGAGCTATTCCGCTTTCGAGGCTTGGAAAGCGAGTTATGTCACATGAGCTTGGCACAGGGTCCCTCAACAAGACATCTGATGAATAGCTTATGAAATTACATTTGTGAAATTAAATTTAATTTTAGAACAAAACTACAGACAGCATGCATTCCAGTTAATTTTTCTTCAGGCTCCAAGAGGTTGGGGTTTTTTTGGTTTTCTTTTTTGTTTCCCAAACTGATTACCTACTTAGCTCCTCAAATAATTACCCCTGGTGACTTTGATCTACAGTTACTAGTGAAATAACACCTTCTTCCAAGAAGGCAGATTGCCAGATTCCTTCAAATGAAAAGCTTGGGCTTATGAAGTAATTTCTTGATGATCTCACCAATTATCTTCTTGTCTCTGATCTTCCCTTTTGGGTAAGGTTATTGGGAAAGCTGAGTAAGGTAACTGTAGTCTCAGGATAAATTTGCCCTCATCTATTGTACCTTACCTTTAAGAATGGATGCAGCACGGACGTTATTACAGCCTATGGGGATGAGCTCAACATAATGACACACAGGAGACCCTGCAAACATAGATATTTAAGCACAGGCAGATGATAGCTTTTATACCAATGATCAGGAGATTTTCTTTCAAATTGTCTGTGAATTTTGTTTGGAGTAAGGTAACCCTGATCCTGATTTTTTCTACACCTATTCAATAAAGTACTCATTGGAGTCTGTTCCAATATCATTAGAAGGAGAGCTTTTCCAAGATAAATTCCTTTAAACATACATAACACCAATGAAAACAGAAATAAGAACTTATACCATGTTCATAGCATTGTGCTTGTATTACCAGTCTGGCTGACAGCAGAATGCAGAAGTTACTTCTCATAAAATCTATTTGTCATGATTCCTGCACTGGCCAGATGTAAGAAAACATCCAGGCAAGAGAAAAATAAGTGGCTAAAAATACTGCAAGCTGCCATACTGTCTGGAATCAGACACTGGAGGGAGATACAGTTGCACACTCTAGTCCAAAGACACTCTTGTCCTTTCTTGCTTGAGTACTGAGTGCATGACCTAAGAATGAAGCATTGAAACCTGAGTTGATCTGCTTCCATTCCTCATTCTCCACATCAGCAAGGAAGGAAAGAGAAAAAGAAAGCCTGGGCCAGTTAATGAATCATAAAGCCCTACTCTTTGTTGTTGGGGGAGGAGAAGGGCACAGTTCCTGTATAAAGCCTGCAGAAATTCATCACCAATGGTGTGGAACTGTTTTTCGAATCAAGCCCTGAGAACCCATCATGATTTGCATTCATGTAAACACCTACATTTTTTTCGTTAACTGAACTGATTTAACTGCTAATTAAAACTAGTCAGTAAGCACAACGCAAAATTAATTAAACCATTTAGTCGGTAGATGCAAATGAGGCAAAGTTATGGCTTGGACACAATGAAATAAGTACAAGTACTACTCATCATCTGGCAAAATAGTTCTTGAGGTAAATACTTTCCCCAGAGATGATGTAAAGCAATAAAAAAAAAAAAAAAGAAAAAAGAAAAAATCACTGCTGACTACGTATGATCTTTTATTGATAAAATGTGTTGGAATCCAGCTTCTTCTCTTTGAAACGGTGACGAATTGGACTCAGCGGATTTTAAAAATGCTCTCCCATACAAGAAATATTTCATAGTAAGGTCTGGATTGCAGCTCATTCTACACAGACATGCAAAGTTGCTCCTGTCTGACACTGGCAAGTGTTTCGTCTCAACCTGGACCTTATATTTTTGGCAGCTATTTTTATAGCTTTACATTTTCTCAGGGGGAAAGTATCTGCTTGGCGAACTATATTGTATGATGTTAAGTGGAAGTAGTATTTTCTCAGAGAAAAGGCCAGATATGTGTGGCTCTGTCTGCAGTATCTCTGCGTTCTGCCTCCTCTTTCCACTGGACCCATGTGCCTCACAACCCTAATTGTAATTACTCTACTAAGACCCCGCCCCAGGACAGGGACACACAAAATTACCCATGTTGTGTGAACTGTGAACTAAAATAGGTTAAAAAAATTTAGATTAAAAAAAAAAAAAAAAAAACACAAAAAGAACCAAGATGCCCAAAGGTGGGGGCTATCAGCTGTTCATGTGTGGAAACCCAAACCCAGGGGCAAGCCCCTTTGTCATGAGTCACTGGGCTCTCTACGTAGTGCTTTTCAGTACTCAGAATTTCCTTAGGCAAGTTCAGAAATCTGAAAGGTGTCTACCCATGTGCAATTCAGAGCTAAGTGAGATGCCTGCAGTTAGACAGTGCAAACCATCCTTCCACCTCTTCCCTTATTTCAGATGCCCCAGAATGGCACTGAAAACAAGAGCCCATGGAAGAGGAGATGTATCCACTCAAGACTCTTCCTAGCAAGTAGTACTGGGGACAGAGGTGGGAGTTAAATTTCTTCTCTTCCTCTAGCTCTCCCCAGCAGTGTCCCCTCTCCTCTGGCTCTTCCGGTGGCTCTTGCTGCTAAGCATTCACAGCTCACACCTCACGCAGAAAGAGTGCAAGATCCAAGCTTTCTTTTTGGTGACACACAGTTGTCATTATGGAAGCGAACTGCATTCATTCAGTCATCAAAGCACTCATCCAGGATGCAGGAAACCTTGCTTGGTTTCCTCCCACCACCCGAGGGGATGAAAGCTCACACCCCCTACCCCTGGCAGCCCAAGCCAGCAGCCTGATGGCAATGCTGGTAGGCACAGAAAAGCTAAGGGTATTCACCTCCCTCCTGCTGAGCACATGTTGCTCCACAGGAATATGCTCAAGGACCCTTGGGCCAAAGGCAACATCCAAAAGAACTGGCTGGTGAAGAACTGTTCTCAGCTGCTGACCCTGCTCTCAGGACCACATCCTGTGTCTGTTTCACAGACAGCTACTGGGCTGGCCCCTGGGGGACTTCCCTAGCAAAATATGTAACTTCTGACTTCCAAGGGGGGTTAGGTATGGGCTTGCCAGGAAGGCTGAGGTATTTCTATTAATAAACAAAGGGTCAGCAACTGTCAGCAACTGCAGACTGAATAAAGTAAAGCATCCATTGGAGGTTAAAGGCTGTATAAGCAGAGAGCTCAGACTTTGGTCAGGCCTAAAGCTTGAGGCCCCCAGTGAGGCAGGCAACAGTCCCCAACTTCACCCATAACCCCCAAACCACTCTGCTGTCACTCTAGCCTTTCCCAGTCTCTCGTGAATAGCAAGACCCAGCTGAGTGCAGGAAGGGCTGCATGTGCTAGCAGGATACAAGGATACAGCAGTTGGAAAGGTCCCTGCTTGGCTGGGTCCTTCCCAGGCAGGGAACCAGCCAGCTTGCTGGGCATTCTGACCACCAGCACACAAGTGCCATGCAAAGCATCATCTGTTTTGCCAGCACAATGCTTCAGTTTTCTATGTATGCCCCCAAAGTGTTTGAATCCAGTTGGAAAAACTAAAAACAACAAGCTTGTTTATTTTTAGCTAAGTAAAGATGTTTGCTGGCCCCACATCTGATTGCTGGTTGGTTTACAGTTAATAATAGTCTTCTGTTTGAGATGTTACCACATCCTTTCTCATTACTGTTACCGTTATGACAATGTAAGAAGTCTTTGTTTACTTAATTTTTTTTTCAGCCACCTTTAGATGTATTTCTGCCTTTAGCTTCTTCTATTCTAATGCAGAAAACACACATGAAGGGGAGAAAAAAAAGAACAAATGAGCACACACTCCTTTCCTCAGACAATTCTAGAGGCAGGGGGAACAGGGCAAGGTCAAATCCCTGTTATAATATTCCCCTCTTTCCTTATGACTTCTGCTAATGGTAAAAATATTCCACTCCTCAAGTGTTACAGTCAGACTGATGCTTGTCGTGCTCCATCTCTGCTACTTTCACATGGACCATTATGACATGTGGGAGCCGTAAAAATGTGTGGAGCTCCTGCTACAACCACATCTCTTACGCAAGACACCTGTTATGGCTGTTGTGCACTAGGCTTGCTAACTGTTAGCTTTGAGGCAAACCTAATATAGTTACACTGTCAAAGGTATGGTACTTATCTGCATACTGCAAAGATGGAACTAATGCAAGCCAAAATAATTTTTCTTTTCTTTCTGTAAGTACCATTACTAATATATTTCACATGGTTAAAAATGCATTATATCCAGGGCTCCTTCTTTAAATGTGCGTGCATAAATTTAGCTTGGATACTGTTAAATATAATTTCAAGCAGCAGAAACAAAATAGCATTTTGTAAAAAAAGCATTTAAGCAGAAACAAATGCATTACAGTTAAAGTTTCATGAACACTGATAAGATTGCCGAGTAAAGCAGCTTAGTAAAAACAAAACAGAAACAGAGGACCATATACTTCAGTTATGACCATGGGAGGCAACTTCAGCTTACAAAATCACTGTAGGGAATACTCAACCAAGAACTGTCCCCTTTAAGTGAAGAGGATCATAAGACAAGTTTTACTGAGCAGATCTTTGAGCTATACAGGTGAAAGAAGTTGGGCTACAGGTGCTGAGGTACAGCTGGTATCTCATCTGTGGCACAATGCATTGCTCTGCTGAGTCACTTAGAGAACAAGTGCTGAAGACCCCAAAACAAGCACAAGCAACTAGCCCTCTGCTTGGACTGCTTCCTCCTGGCCCTACTGCAGCAGCAAAGCACGTCACTGTCTAAGGTAGCAGACTGCTACAGCTTGCACAGTAGCTGCCTATTTAACCTCTTTTCCTAGCCCCTGGAAACTGAGACTTCTGCTGCTGCCATCACCAGTGAGGGCAGTCAGGATTCACGGGATGTCTAGGACACCAAGACCGACATCCCAGTAGTAACTGTCATTTTCTTCACTCTTCCCAACCTATCCCACATCCAATAGACTGATATAGAAGCAGCAAGCTTAGTTCACCAAGCTTTTGCATTGTGGCTCTGCTACTTTCCCTTTCCCATTCCTGTTGCTTTCTGCTCAGTTTTGCCTACACAGCTGAGCTGGATCTAGGAAGCTGAAGACCTTTGCTGAATGTGGTTGTTCTACAGTTCAGGTTAGCCCAACAAGATTGTACATCACTATACTGTACATATATATGCCCTGAGTAAGTCATCTCATTTTCTACACAGCACAGGCTTATGTCAGCCATTTGAGCAACTACCTTTCTACCAACTCAGAATAAGCATCATTTAGTTTGAAGGTCCTTTGGCAAAAGGATTGTCCTCCGTCAAATACCTGCACGGTGACCTGTTGAATAGAGATTTTCTTTTGGTCAATGCCACAAGGTAGTTCTGTAACCCAAATGATTTTCATAATAGAATAAATATAATGTCTCATATCAAGTGTCTAATGATACTGTTCAAGGGACCCTGTGGGTGTTTCTAAAATGTTTTCTTATCATAGTAAAAATGTAGGATTTGAGTATAATTTTGTTCCCTTTTACGGTATTTTAGATCACCAAGAGGCTTTTTTTCTTCTTGTTTCATCCACTTATAATCTTTTGGCTATTGCAGGGGGAACAAAGAGAGAATTAGAAACCATATGATTATAATAATCTGGATTTTGTAACAAGCAACCCTATCTCCATCCATCTTCCTATGCCAGAATAGTATTTCTGGGGTTGCAAAATCAAGCATTCAAAAATTTAGAAGTTCAGATTTTATCTGCAAATCTAATTCAACCACAGTGTGTGTGTTACAACAGCATGTGAGTAATTAAAGACTATTATTATCAAGTAAATTTCACCTTATCCAGAGCAGACTGGATGGTGCACACTTAATGAGTGACTTTACAATAACTCTCTCTCCTTATTACTCAGTGTGAGGTCCCCGGCTCTACAGTTGGCACCCTATCTAGATCTTAAAATATTTTTCTCACAGTCTTTTCTGTGCCTTCACCATTATTGTACTGCAGTTCTTTATGGGTATAAAATGCTTGCTTCCTCCCCTCCCCCCCCAGTATCCTCCCAAGACAGCAATTGATTATCTCTGTTTTACAAATAAGAAAGTGGAACACATTGAAATCTTACGTGAAACCTGATTCTAGGTACCTAATCTGTGGTGCCCTTGGTTTTTATGGATCTTTTCAAGTGCAGAGTGCTACATCTCTAAGCATGACATGTTTCTCCTAACCTTATTCTAACCTCTGATCTTGGGTAGACAAAAGAAGTAAGCTACCACAATCAGAAGTCATCCCTGAAAACAACTTGCATGAGAATCTGATGATAAGGGCAGAAGGGGAGTCCTACTGACCTGGGCAATGCTTAAGTGCCTGTATTATGAAAGTAATGTCTTTCACGTGCACACTCCTGCCCTGTGCATCTACCTCTTTCAGATCTATCAGACAAACAGTCAAGCAAGGGTCCCTCAGACAACTGCCTCCTTCATTACGAAACCTTGGTTCAGGTCCAGAGCAGACTGAATAATGAGGAAATAATAAGGAGCCGAATAGCCCCACCTATAATTATGAAGTGAGCTTCCAAATACAATGTCAAACACAGAGGCTTAAGGAATGTTAACTGCAGCATGTAAAACAAGCTCAAGTTAAAATACTGACAGATTTATTTGTTCCAGTTGAAAAACCAAACAACATTCGCTAAATTTAGTGCAGGATAGTAGCAAACAGAGAGCCTGCTGCAGAGCACACATCGAGCCTCATTGTGTAAGGCTTCCTTATTGACCATCTTCTGTGGAGAACAGCTCTGCGTCGGAGAGAGGAGACACAGAATGTCACCAGTTTTCTCATTGTATGTAGTGGTAAAACATTCATGTCAAAATCATTTAGTATGTAGTTTGCAGCAAAACCACACCATGGTTTTTTTATAGTATGTCTCTATATTTATTATTTCCTAGGCAGCAGAGCATCTCAGCTGATAGCTAGTACAGGGTCCCCATCCTGTCAGAGGTGTCTGGAGCCACAGCAAGGCAGGGGCAAGGAGGATCCTCAGAAGGATGCTAAATACACCTGGGCTGTGCCATCAACACTGTCAGCACTGCCACCCAGGTCTGTGATGGAAGTCACAGTGTGATTAACTACACCAGCAACTTGTAATTACCTGCAGATGGGGTGGGAGTGTGTGGGTAAGTTGCTATCTTGCAGAATAAATCATCCCCTCCCTTACTTTTTTCCTTTATGCAATAGAGGACACCAAGTCTACCTACTGACAACAAAAGGAACAGGATTTCCTAAGCCTGCTATTGGGGAGTCCAGTTCTGAAAATGCTGGAAAATTTTGGCACTGTTTTGAATAGAGTTCTTCCAGCTGGAAACCTTCGATTTTGATAAATGCTTTGTATGTGTTGGCTCACTGGAAAGCATTAAACTGATGTAGAATCAGACCCATCACTGAGAGCAGCAATAGTTTTCTTCTTCTGTCTGCTCAAAAACATATTTTTGTTTAGTCTGATGCCATCAGGCTTTTTGAAAAGAACCTAACCTCCTAATGAAGTCAGTGAAAGGGGAGAAATGCAAAATGCACTAGGAATAACTAGGTAAGTATTAAAAAAAAAAAAAAAAAAAAA
>VZRE01002152.1:264-62764 GCA_013396775.1 Cephalopterus ornatus
AAAAAAAAAACCTTCTGGTTCCCAACTCGGAGCAGTCACTCTTTACAATTTATTTTGTCGTACATCATTTGATCACCATGAATTAGCAACAGCAAGAAAATGTACGAGAGAGAGAGAA
Source organism: Cephalopterus ornatus (assembly GCA_013396775.1). Classification (NCBI taxonomy): domain Eukaryota; kingdom Metazoa; phylum Chordata; class Aves; order Passeriformes; family Cotingidae; genus Cephalopterus; species Cephalopterus ornatus. The sequence goes on from VZRE01002152.1 coordinate 383, forward strand.
GGAGAGAGAGAGAAAGAGAGAGAGCGCAGAGCTTTCTGCAAGAGAAGAAGAAGAAAAAATGTACGTGTGACAAATTATGCTACCAAGAAACAACACATCATTATCCTTGGGCCTGGGGCTCAGTGAGTCGTAACGAGAGTAATAGGAAATCCACGGTTGGGGAGAGAAACGGTCGTGCATGGCCAGTGGAGAGAGACCATACAGGGGGATGGATGCTGGAGAGACTCGCAAAATTATGGCTCAAGGCTATTGTAAAAATTGTCGAGCGTAAATGACTGCGATTTCAAACATCTTTGGAAGAAAGAAGGGGAAAAAGCGGGGCCCCCCCCCCCCGCCTCCCTCCCTCCCGCTCTCCCTCTCTCTTCTCTCTCTCTATAAAGAACCGTCAAGTTTTAGTGCGCATTGCTAATTAGTCAATTTCTCTCTGCCTTCACAGGCTGGCGACTTTGCTGCTGAGCTGAAACTGCTAATTTCTGTGACCAGCTTTTTTCTTAGCTGTGATCTGGATGAATGAGTAGCTGTCTCACAGAGATGACAAAAATAAACTCTAATCCCCCCAAAAATTTCCACTACATCTTTCTCATGCATAGATTTATGATCTTCAAGCGCCCTGTGCAATATGCAAACTTTTCGTGTGTGTGTGTGTGTGTGTGTTGTTGGGGGTGTAAGTCTGTTGTATTCAGGTTGCACAGTATTTGTGTCTCTGCTCTCCCCCCACACCCCAGGAGTGATGAAAATAATGTCTGATTTCAGTACCTGATATGTTGTCACCCCCATCCCCTTGTATTCATATTATTGCTTTGACAGGATACATCATCGTTCCTTGCAAGTATGATGAGGCTGGAGGGGTGGAAGGGAGAGAAAGTGAGGCTACTAAATGGTGTGAGTGGTAAAACGTTCCTTTTACATTTGTTCCCCTGCACTGTTCAAGATTTATGATCTTGTTTGAAGGCATATTTTCTCTATCGTTTTGTCTGGTTAGACAACCGTCTCTGAACTTCACTGTCAGCTCTTCAACAGATAAGGGTTCAGAAGTCACATTTTTTTTAGTGGAAGATTAGCATATTGTCAGATTTGTCTTTCAGTTTTTAGACTTTGCAAAGCAAAAGCCTGAATCAAATGGCAGGAAAGCAGCTGCTAAGTCACAAATGTAACCTTTCAACTTTCTACCAAAGCTGATACCCTAGAAACGTGCATAGAACAGCCCATGGGTTGGGGCTTTGTTTTGGTTTTTGCTCCTTTATAGTTGTAAAAAGCTGAGGGAATTCTTATTGTAGACATTTTGGGCTTTTTCTTTCCACCAAGGGGCATTTTTGTAGAGGACATGTTCTCCACACTTTATCTCATGATATATTGCACACTCACATTTATAGCTCTGTTCTTCTGTTGTCAAACCTCCAATTGTCAAAAAAAAAAATAAAAGAAGAAAAAGGTGGACTGTATGCCCTTGAATGAAATGCACATGAAAGGAGACTGGAACAAGCACTCACAGAAAGTTTTACCTGGTGTGAAAGCCACGAGCCATATCCCCTTTCACAGATAATGCTCAGGCTCCTGTTAATTAAAATACACACCAGGAGCGGGATTTTGAATGCCGGGTCTCATGGTCTTTCTCTTTGACTTGGCCAAGGATGCCAATGCATTTACAGAGCTGGAGTCAGATTGCTCAGAAATGCAAAGAACTGGAACTGAAAGGCATCAAGGCAGTTCTTGCTTTTATTTATTTTCTGGTGACCTTAATAAAGAAGTTCTGCCATACCTTTCTGGTTTTCCTTGCCAGATAGCTCCCTTCCCCCTCCCTTAAATGTCGATTATTTCTGCAAGACGTTTTCAAAAGAGGTTAGGCAGCTGGTATTGTAGGACATGATATTCTTCCCTAAAGAATGACACCATCATATACTGCTTCAAAAATCCTTTTCTTTGTTTTGCTCTCCTTGTGGCTCCCTCCCTGCTCTACTCTTTTGGCCAGATGGATTTTGACCCTGTTGAGGTGAAGAGAAACATGAATTACAAGATGATTCCATTTTGATAGTAGCTGGTGTCTTCAGTGATGCTAGTTGTCTCCCAATTGTAGTAGATGGGAAGAACAATTTTTATATCACACTTGTGTTACTGAACTTCACTGCTGTAATAGCTGTAAATAATCCCCATGGGGTTTTGTATCAGTTTGCACTGACTGATGTGTTGTACACGCTGATACCATTGTAAGCTGCCAAAATACATCTGGGTAGCAAGTTTCTTGGACGAGCATACTGGTATGTTTTTAGTGAAAAGACCTGGTTAATTTTTATTTAACTTTGCTACACTAATGCAGGTTGAAATAAAGTTCAGTCTTAACTTATATGTATGATTTGTGGTCACTTATGAATTACATTGGACAAATATTTCCAAAAGTCCTGGGTATGGTATTTTTTAAATGGGCTTGAACATTTTGAAGGGAGACTTTGAAGTTTCTAACTGAGTTGCTTGATTTCAAAGTAGAAAATTAAAATTCATCTCTTACAGATGGCAGCTGTTGCCAGAAAATACCATGTGCTTGCTTGCTTTCTGAGGTTACTCCCAGACCTGCACCATGTAAAATTATTCTTTTCTTTGAAGCAAAACTAGATGTACTTGACAGTTGGTTTAAGCAGGGACTTCACATCTCTAGTTTATATACCTAAACCCATCAGAGACTTCAGGGAAACCACTGGAATCTCCTCTGAGGCACCGAATACATAGCAACTCTGAAGCCTTCCCTATCGTAGCTGTAGGGCTCTATCCCTAAACAAGATTTCTAAAGAACAGCAGGCAGTGCCCCATGCTTTTATCTTTTCAAAGCCAGAGGTTTGGAGATGTTGTGCCTTTCTGCATCTTCCTTTAGCTCAGCTCTTTCCATCCCTGCAGATTCCTCAACTTACTGAAGCCTGATTACAGAGGCTTATAGTAGGGAGGTCAATACTACACAAGCTCTGAATCACATCTTGCGATTAAAGGAAGAGGTCCTGATGCAGAAGAGGCTTTTATCAACACAGGATAAGTCATTCTCACTAAAATCCCAGGGAACAAACTCAGTAAATAAGCAAGGTAAATGCTTTTCAGTAAGATTATTTCTATAAAAAAGAGAAATTTAGAACACCTTTGTTATCTGTGCTTATAATATAAAATATATCTCTGCACAACTGATGTTTTATGGGGCATTATTTAGATTTTGTTGTTGCAATACTTACTGGTATCCTGGCACAGCTCAGAAATCAAGTTCTATGCACAGTATCTTTATTATTAAGAACAAAGTGTAAATTCTGAACACTTGTCCTTTTGTCATTGAGATTGCTGTCAGAAACAGCTTCAGCTGGCTTCTCTCTCTGGGGCACAGAATTTGCCTTTTGTGCAAATCACCTGGCCTGCTGAACACTCTCAACAGTCTGCATTTCTGCAACTGTTGCATTTCAGATGGTAGAATGGAGATGTTGGCACTCAACAGAGGCACCTGGATGGGGGTGGGATCTGTCACCACAGGAAAAGTTGTTTTGAGAACTTTTTTTTTTTACAGACAGGTAAAGGTGGGCTGGATCATTTTTGTTGGGCAACAAGCCATGCTAGTTGTTTGGACAGATCTAAGCACAGAGGTCCATTTTGAGGTACAAGTACTGTACAAACAGGTGAGCAATAGTTGGTCTGTTACCAGCAACATTGCTACTCTTCCTGAACGTTCTTGTATAATCACTCTGAGGTTTCTGACATGGAAGACTTCTGAAGGGAGACCTGGCTTCACATTGCACTGTTCCAGGAGTACAGGTGAACTACTCACTTCATCCGTTGCCTGTCAGTGTAGGAGCAGGGCAGGCGTGGAAGATTTCAGGAGGCCATGATGGTGGTTGTTAGACCCAGGGCCCACTAGTCTGGACATCTGAATTCCCACCGCTGGCACACAGTGATTGTACCTACACAGGTTTGTACACTTTGGGGTAAGTGCCTGGGAACCACCCAAAGCTCATGAGTGCCTTGTTGTTCTCTGAAGAGGCCTTTTCCCTGGAAAGCAGGGTGACGTGAGGCATTGCAAGGAGCTGGCCAGGAGAGAGAATCAAAAGTTACCTTGAGTCTAATAATATAGATGTAACAACCTTGAGCCAGGTGCGTTATTTGATATTTCTGTGCTTCAGTTAGCAAATGCTAAAAAGGGTTTTCACTAGTGCAGTCCAAGGCTCTCCCAGCTTGTGGTCCTTTGGCCTGCTGAGCACATCTGCCCAACTCCACCCCCAGCTGGGTATTTTTGAATCACTTGTGAAGCCAGTGGCTGCCGCAATTGTGTGGCTGTAGAGACTGGCACAACTGGCCCCAGAGGTGTCACAGGCATCCCAATTGCCTGTGTGGTGCCCTGGTTAATCCATGCTTGCCTCGTGTTTTGAGATTCCTCCAGGAATAAAAACTGGTTTTATTTATACACACAGAAATATTGTGGAATATTGTTTCTGTGCCTGAATGTATACAAAATAGAAATTCTACTGTAACAAAGAGTCATAATACCATGAAGTGTTCAGACTTTTGCCTTGTTTACCTAAAGCCCTTGTGGGGTGGACAGGGTGCTGCTACACAGGACTCAAAATGAATGATCCTAAGAGCACCAAAAAGCAAGTTGTTCCCTCCTCTCACAGTCCCACAAAAAGGCAGTAGAGTAAACTGCATAAAAAAAGAAGAAAGTCATTCAATGCAATGCTGTGCAATCAAGATGACATGGATAAAGTTTGTAGAAATCCTGTAGCTTCTGAAAAATCAAAATATAAGGTATTTCATCTGAAAGAGTTATTAAAATAGCTTGGGGGGGGGGAGGCAGAACTCAGAACTGTTAAAAGAAGCAGCTAAGCTTGGGGAAATTGCAATCTAAAAGCAAGGTGGATTAAGCAAATCCTTCTGTACAGAACCATGCTACAACTAGGAACCCTCTAACCATCACTCGGAAAAGCTTATGCTCTGGGACTCGATTTTCAGGCACATAATACAAGCTTTAGTGATTGTGTCTGCACTGTACTCCTAATTAAGGGATACTCTCTTGTGCTTAAGTCCATTTCTGTTCAGGAAAGCATTTAAGCATTTCTTAAACCATATTCTTAAGTACTCTCTTGAAAGGGAATGCCTTTCTGATGTGGGACATGTGTCTGCATTTGCTGTTCATTTGGTTGAGTTTTCCCAGCCTGGTGCACGCAGGACTCATTGCAAAACTAAGGAGGATACATTGGTGGCAAGTGACACTGTGATTGCTCTGAAGTCATGGTCAAGCTTTGTAAGGAGCCATCCCCATGTGGGATAGTGCTCCATCCCAGCTGCTTGGTTTCTTGAGGCAGCATTTTGGGGGAAAGGGAAAGCTTTAGAGCAACAGGAACTAGCTGGATGGCAGTGGCCAGAGTACATCTTTGTACTGAAGTAATACATGATCCATAGGTTTGATTTGGCTCTCTTAAGCCCCAAGAGAGCACTATCAGTTTTTAAAGGAGAGAGAAGTTGCAAAAGTTTTTTTTTAATTCCTTTTCAAGCACAGGCTGCTGACAAAGAGTTTTGTTCTCCATCAGATCTGGGGACAGAAATCTTTCCCGTAGTGCTCCATTTGAACTGCCCCAGAATTGTCTCCTCCCTTTGAATGTAACAGAGAGGACTCATTAAATGCCCAGTCCTTTGTGAGGAAATAATGATGTAAAATAAAATGTGGTGTTAACTTTGACTCTCAAGATGCTTTTTCATTAACATCATTTTGGGGGCCTGTGTATAAAAAAAGCAAAGCACATCTGATTTATTGTTTCCTCTTGCTTTATTCTGTCTTTCTAAGACAACACAGAGCACCTTCTGACCTGGCTGCTTGAAGAGTAGTGTTGTGCTTAAATAGTACAGTCTTGTTCTGCTGCAGAGGGGAAAAAGGTGATCTCTCTATGGAGATCAGGTATCATTGCTTTCTCAGTAACCAGACCTATCACCATTGTGAAACAGTCAGTATGCTGCTTCCTCCCGTTTTCCAAACTGTATTTTTAAAGTCAGAACCTCCTAATTCAAGTTAGTTAATTTGACAAGAAAAAAGAACACAAACACAAAACATGGAGACAGGGCTTCATGAGATTAAAACCAGGTAATCTTTAACTTTATGTAATCAGTGAAGGTCAAACATTATTCCCCTAACTGGTGTTGACCCTCACTGGTTGGTGAGGGTGATTTTGGTGAAATCCAGCAGTGGTTCCAACTTAACCCAGCTAGCTACCCAGATAAACAAGGATCTCTGTCTTGTCTCCACCAGGTTCAACTGCAAAATAGCAACCTAAGATTGGTGCAGCATTGTAAAAATACCATTTTTTTTGTTAAGGATTATGTAAGTTTGGTAGCAGATACTCTGAATGGGGAGAAAACAGTAGAAGGAAAAGAATCCCATTCCTTTGCTGAAGGGTTTCTGTTTCTCAGCAAAGTGGGCAGTTGTGTCCAGCTTCATGGTTCAAATCTGGCTGAGGCAGTAGAAACCAAGAAGTCATCACTGAAAGGCTGGCAGGGCTCTGTGTGTCGTGAGCTGGCTGTCACAAGCCTAGCATCTAGTTCACGTAATCAAAACATCCTTGTGTTTGGCTCTGAGTGACATTGCCTTGGAATACAAGCATATCATCTATGGTCTGCTTTGGCATGAAGAATATGCCAGCCATTCACAGCTGGAAGTTTTTCTCTCCCAACTTTTCAAAGATTTCCATAGTGCTGAATGGGTAAAGTGAGGAAATCAATGGTAGTTCTATTTCTGTTATACCAAAGGATTAAGAGGAGACTTTAGTTTTCTCTATCATCACTAAACTCATTCATGAGCCCTATATAGGAGGTAAAAAAGTGAGTGTGAAGGTAGATATCATTAATTCTAAAAAATAGAGATGAAAGGGAGCCAATCACAAGAATTTAATCTTTTTTTTTTTTTCTTTAGCTCAAGTTGCCTGGGTGATTTTCAGGTTTTGCTTACAAGATAACATCTTCCTGTCTGCCCAATGTCTCATATTAATTTACACCTAGATATAAATAAACCTCCCAAATATTCTAGAGCTGAGAAGTAACACTGGAAAAAATGAAAAAAAGGCTTCCATTTTAACTTCATTTGAATACAGCTCACCAGCAGACAGAGGTTCATTGCTAATATAAAGGGACAGTCCTAGTGGACCTAGTGACTGTTCACACAAGCTTTGAATCTGGTCCACTAGTATTTTACCGATGACAAAACTGGGAGACAGGCAAAATTAGGAACATCCCTCTGCTGAGAGATTTCTTTTTTTTTTTAAAATGAGACATATTTTAGTTACAAAAGATTGCAAAAGTGTTCAAAATAATAAAACTTTAGGATTTCTGTGCTGCTTATTCCAATAATAGCCCTGATGATTTAAAACAAATATGATTAAAAGGAAATTTATATATTGCTCCCTGACTTTGGTTTCAGACCTGAATGGATTTTAAGTGCCAAGCGACAAGCTCTTTAAAATGCGATTAACAATGGTAATTCTGGCTTTCTTAAGCCTCCATGGCACTATTTTAACATCCAGGCTTTTTCACAGCCCGTGGTCCACTGTCAAATACTCCCAGTGACAGACACCAAGACTAAAGCTAGGGCAGTGACCCGAGTTATTTTGGAAGTTACAGCTCAACATACAAGATTTCATGCAGTAGCTCTGATGACAAAAAATGAATTTACCACATGGAATCTCACAACATATTGTGCGGTAACTCAGAAAATAACTTGGGTTACCATGCAAATATATATATATATATATATATAAAGTACACCATAACAGCATTTATAGACACTGATCTATTAAGTCATTTTCCTACACTACCTTCAGACCTTTTGTATGAAGCAGAAAAACCATCATTAAAGCTATGGTTTGCCAGACAATTACTTTGTCAAATCTCAAGAAATTGCATAATAAATTGTATACATGCATCAAACATGAACAGCAGAAGGGTATAACAAGCTGTGTATTTCCAGTCCACTTGTTCTTTCATCTAAACAGTAGCTTTTGTTTTGAAGAGTAGTCCTATGTTCTTTTCAAGGCATAAAATGTACATATACATTTATCTATCAAACTAAGTAGAAGTAATTGAAACACTTAATATGCGCAGTAATAAAGAAACGCGTGAACAACTTCATTATTAATGTCTATTGATTATTTATGTTTTCAAATAGGCAAATGTAGCTACTAATATTTTATCATGTTAGTCTATATGTGCATTTTGGCTTTACCTGTTTATTGGCAAGTTTACTATCTACATTATGGGTATTTTTATTGCTGTACACTCATTTGCTATGCGCATAACTGAGGTCAGTTTACGAACTGACTAGTGTTTACTCAATTTGATTACTATGTAACATTACCGAGACTGTTCTCCCTTTGGAAAATTAACTGTACAAGGAAGCCCAGTAAATCTTTACTTAAAAATTCCAAACTTTAGATTGATTTCAGTACTGGGTCTGTATTGATCTAAAAAGCTTTGCGTTCCTAACTAAAAACTAATCTTTATTTCACCCTTTAGTGACTGCAGCCATAAATATGTTCACTCATACTGGAGTTTAGTGGATTAATGGTTATTGGAGATTGTGGCTTCCAAGTGAGGTTGGTAAACCTTAACCTTTGGAGGACAACATGAAGGCATTTACCCCTTGTCATCTGTAATAGCTGGGTCCCTTTCTGACAGTTACCTGAGTGTTAACGAGGAGGCAGGCCAGGGGATAGGAAATAAAGTAATAGCAGCTCACTTTATCTATCTAATCACTTGTTATACAGACCACTGTATCCGGACCTGACTCTTTTTCTGATGCAAAGGCACTGAAATAAAACAATTTGTTTCATCTGTGATACTATGACTCCAAAATTTCCAAGCACTAGAATTAGTCATGCCTCAAAATTAATAGAAGTATTGCATCTCCTGGTATTTCAACATATTTGGGGGAGATGTTTTATGTGACTCGGGACAAGTCTTTCTCACTGCCTCTGAGAGAAGACTTTCAAAGGCAGCTGGTAGGAGACATTACCTTACATTCCATTTCAATGACTTATTAGTTATTATCCAAAACATAATTATACTAATTGTTATAAAAACTGTAATTGCATTAATGTCTTGAAGTAGGGTTTATTCCAGAATGTCATGTTCTGAAATAGATGTCAATTAGCACTTAAGTTATGAACAAGCCATCCCTACAAAACTTTAATTCACTCAAGTCAGCTTAAGTTACTCAAGAAAGCAATGTGAGGGTAGAAATTATTCCCACATGCAAAGACCGAAAGATCTGCCCTAACTTTTCATTAAAGAGAATAATGATTATTGAGAACATAAAAAAATTATTTCATTAGCAATACAGAGAAGGTTTCACTGGAACACGAAATATACAAAATGGTAGATGTCAAGTGATTATATTAACAGACACAATTCAATATCCATTGTTCCAGAAAATATACTGAGCTTAAAGGAGAGATTTCTTCTGCAAGAAATACTGACTTGAGCCTGCCTAAATTCAAGAGAGAGATTTATTTTTCATAAGCAGGTACCATCTTGTGGCAGTCACTTCTATAATTATTCCCATTTGAGAGCATAAGGGATACTTGTGTCAAAAAGGATGCCTGGTTTTTGGAAACTGATCTTATTTTAAAACCTTTCTTTCTATTTCTATTAATTCTTCTATTTTTGCAAATCAAATTCCCAGGAAGGGAGATTGCTTTTGTAATAACACAGAATTGCAGTTGCTGGCAGCTGTTGCAAATGATTCTAGGCAATTTACGTCCCTAGAGACATTTCCCCAACATCAAGGTAATCAGGGCCAGTGGGATATAATATGGGAACAATTCTAACAACAAGTTTCCCATCCTGGACCAAAAAACACAGTCCCAGGGGACATGGAAGATTGCTCGTTGTGCCTTGACATTCACTCCTAGCACTTAGCTGCAGATTTTGCATCTGTTTTGTTTATTAAACTGGGAGCATTGATTCAAACATTTAAACAAAGGTAAAAAGACTGTAAAAATACCCGACATCTGCTAGGCAGAATGTTGCAGTTATTTTACCATTTCATTTGTCTTACCGTTTCTTTCTTCTTTCAGTACTCTCTGACTCATGTCCCAGCTTCACATTGCATCAGATTTCACTCAAGAAGGTCAAAATTCCCAGGGATGCATGGCGTGGACCCCACTGTTTGCTGTCCTCATCTGAGATGGAAACAGGATTTCTTGGGGGCCTTTTACAAACTTTGGCTAACAGCAACAATCATTGGGGCTTGTAAAGATAATCTCCGTTTTAGTAACAAAGCATTGGCATGTTTTTTTCTGAGGAGGACATGCTCACAGAACATCACAGGCATCACCGAGTGAGGGGGCAAATATTTCTGGGAATCTTTGTTAAGCCTATGGGAGTTAATCACTCATGGTCATCTAGCTGAGATCAAACTAGGGCCACCTAGAATAAAACTGCTGATCTCCTTAGAGAATGCCAAGCTTCTTAGAATATTAGAGGAAAAATTCAAGGAAATTAAAAATGACCACATCATTTCACACAGCAGTAAATATGTCATAAGGATTTTTTATCACATGGACTTGATGCACATTGGGCAGTAAGAAAATAGATTTGATCAACAGGAATAACAGCTCTACAGCTAATATGATCTACTGAGTCACAAATCCTCTTTTTCATAATGCTTAAATACGGATTTACATGATGGACTATAACAACTCCAAATCACCATTTATATTTATCATGTAAATAATGATGAGTTTTCAAATTAGAATGCAGATCAAAATAGCACACTAGTTATTCAGTTGGCTTCTTGGTTCAGAAACTTTTTTGAATAGTTCAGAAGTATCAGCTCTTTAGACTGTGAGCATGCATTACTGAGACCCATGTGAGTAATGTGCACATGAAAGGGGTTCTGCTGAAACTCGGTAGGTTTACTCAGCTATATAAAGTTGCTTATGGCTGTGTTTACCTGCTGGAGAGATGTCAAAGTCAGTAAGGACACTTTATTTTTTCTTGTCAGCTTCCAAAGATTCTGGGAGCTGAGCACTAAGATCATATTAACATTCACTATTTGCTGCCAGAGGAACAATTTCTATGTCCAGAGCACGTATGATCACTAGTTTGCTATTTTTTTCTATGCTTTTCTTCATCCACAATTAAGTACTTCAGAAAATGCAAGAAACCTTGCCAGCCTCATGTTTTAGTGCATGCACCTTCAGAAATCCTGTGCTACCCTCTCTCAGCCTGCCTTTACATCCCTCAGCTGCATAGTAGCCTTCCAGCTTGTGTGTGCATGCACATACATGGGGATCTCTGGGAGTCAGTATAGGTCCTGCATTTGATGTTTAAATCTTTAATAGTTAAGCAGTAATGTTTTCTCCAGATTGTCCAGTGTTGCTGGAAAACAGACATATTTTCACCTTTGATACTAGGATCTCAGCCAGGGGTGACTTCTGTATTTCTCCAGTGCTAAAAACAAGTCTTGTGCAAAAGGCCAGTACAAAGGTCTTACAAGTCAAGTTACTCAAGTCTTCCCTCAGCCCCGAAAATCAGTCCTGATTGCTGTAGTTTGCAGCTGACAACAGGCTTTTGGCTGCCCCTCAGTAGAAAGGTGAGGTCTAAAAATAATCAAGGTTCAGGGGATACTAGAAAGCACAAAGGTTATTTGGTATTATCTTTTCCCAGTCTGTGCCCATCTCCCCCTAAACAGACAGAGTCCATCCCCTTCTCCTCTCTCTGAGTTAATTATAACTTGCATTGAGTAGTGTCATGGAGAGAGACATAAAAAGCAGCAACACTAATAGTACTCAAGGGGAACTTAGCAGCTCTACAGCTGAACAAAATTCTCCCAGCAAAGAGTTGTGGCACTAAATGAGCCAGTTTGATACCAGTCAAAGTCCACATGCAGATAGATTTATTTGCTCTATATTGGCCATGCTTTTTCAACTTCATGAGATAGGGATATTTCTACAGGAGGAATTCCACATTTAGGTTAAGAGGTAACATGTCCCTATAACATAAAGCATTCCCTGGCAACTGCACCAGCAGTGAACACTGGAGTTCAAATGTGCTTTTGCAAATTCCCAAGAGAGGAAGAAAAAAAAAGATTTGATGACAGCTTGAAAATAAATATTTGAACTTACATTTCAGCAGAGTTGGGGGCAGGTAGACAGGGGTATCTTGTTGTCTCTGTGCCTGTTTGAGACAAGTCAGAAAAAGTCAGAGGCAACCAACTTATGGGCAAAGCCTGGTGAGGGCTTCCCCAGCCTGGATGCTCCTGAGCTCTGTGGGTGATCTGGGGTCACGGGCAAAGCACAGCACATTGCAGCGAGCAATGCAAAACAGACCTCTAGTGCCAACATTTAGCTGCTTGCTTCTGTTTAATTTATCTGTGCTGGTTTAGATGCCAGGCAAATTCTTAAGGTCAGTAGTGCCTTACTCAAACCAGCATCTAGAGGTGCTGATGAGTATGAGTAGCAATATGAAACTACTCACTGCTAGAATCCCAACTAGCCCATTTTCCTTTTCATTACTATTGGCTTGTCCAAAGTATCGTATTCTTCCACCTGAAATTCATCTACAGTTCTTGCTTCCTTCTCCTTCTCCTCTCTCCAGTGACCTTTCTCTCTCTGTCTCTTCTGAGCAAGTAGTTACCAGGCTTCTCATTAATGGTCTGAGCATCCTCTTGCTCTTCAGGAAGATTCCATCTTGTAGGAGAAAAATGGACATTTTTCATCAAGAGAACTGACACAGTAGCAGAGCTGTATCAAGAACTCACCAGATTTATTTAATTTCATTTTACTGCAGAATTTATCCTTGTGGTGGTCAAAATCTTATTTGTAAAGTGTGCATGCTCTCTGGTAAAATGTGAGCACAGTGAAGCCAGTGCCAGTTCAGAATCTATATCTTTGAGATATCTGTTTCCTATGGAATATCTTCATGTAGTAGAAGGCTTGAACTCATGCTGTGAACTCGTGCTCATGGCCTGGATCAGGCACAGCTGATAAAAGGAAGACAATGTTTCTGAATCTGTATATAGTTGTCCCCAGCACCAAAACAGTCTTCAGAGTTCAATTCTTTAAGGTCTGAAAAGGTAAGAATGATCTCTAAGATCTGGAATTTGTAGCTTACATTTGTTTTTCAGGCTGCCTGTTTTTGAGACATGCCTTCTGTGCAGTGTAGTCGATAGGAAGTGTTGTCTTTCTAAAGAAGCTGTAAACCTTTTCTTCTGGCTAGAGCAAAGGCAGCAGAAAGTTTTGTGAGTCATGGATCTGTGGGGAGCCTGACTTCATTTGTATGTGTTTCCCTTTTCTGGAAAACAATAAAGATTTTCTCTTGGTCCTTCTTGCCAATTTCTACATCAGTGAAGATATCCAAATAGTTGCCCCAAGTCTTCCAGATACTCCATAGACTTTTCTCCAAATGGTAAAGACCAATAAAGTGGTGAAAACTGTGATGGAAAGGAGAAAATGTAGGGAGAAAAAAAAAATGTCCTGAATTCTGATTAAACACAGAAATGTACAAGAATTTACCACAATTTCCTGTCCTGGTGTTCAAGTCAAACTGAGCTTGTTGACTACTACTTGGTCTTCTTCTAAGGTTTTTGGAAAATAAACAGTCCTTCTGTGAAATTGCATTGAACAAGCACCAGATACAGGCTCCCTTCCCCCATCACCTTTCTGCCCCGTTGCAAAGACTTACTTAATGATTTACATTGTTCGCACAGTCACTCAAGCAAGCAAAGTGGAATTCCACCTGATCGGTAACAGGGTACTTCCTATCTGAGCTGGAGTGCGAGCTGTTTGTCAGCTCTCCTAACATGCAAAGAGTTATATGGGAACTGCCGAGGTGACTACAGACTTTAAGAGCAACAATCTTTTTTTTTTTTTTGTGATCCCATGCAAAAAAACCAATAAAGAATGCCATTAAGACAGGGGACAAAGTGAACATATGCACACCAACACATTATCCAGCCTCAATGGCACATGGTACATTGTCTCCATTATCAGACAAAAAAACCTCACAAGAGACAGAGATCAAAGGGTTAGCTTTTCAGTGATCTTGTCATGCAGCTTCTTAAATGATAATGTAAAGGTTTTAAAAAACATTTACCGTAATTTCTGCTAAGTGTCACAGCCTAGTGAACCATTAAAAGTGAAGCAGCTCACTGAACCGCGCGGAAGTGAACAGATGGAATTCCACCCTCCCTCTGCTCCAGAGCCTCCTCAAACAATGCAAAGTCTTCTTTCAAATCTCCTCCTCTGAGCTCATTACCCAGGGCAAATATGTGGCAGGTTCTACTGCCACAAAGGCTGGGGCTTGCTCTTCTTCATGGCCAGGCTGTGCGATAGAATTTTAAAAATCTAAAATAAAAATTTCCTCTGGTTTCTGCACTTATGCAATCTTTCTTTGTTCCCCATTTATACAAATGCTGTGAGAAAAGGAGGACATCCTGATTTAAGCTTTCCAGGGCCTTATGGATCGCTATCAGTCTTGTTTTCTCCAGACTTTATTTTGAAAAGAAAGTACCCATTTTCATTGGGAACAGTTGTTTGCACCTACCTAGTTCTGCATTTTCTAGAAAGAAAGATGTAGCCCTGCTGTTGTACTTGCTTCTTCCCTTTACATCCTCCTCTCTGCTTCCCTGCATAGGTGACAAGTAATTCTGCACAGGTATGCATGATCTTGCACTATTCTTGCTAATTTTTTAGAGTGCTTTATGGGCTCATGGAAATTTGGATCATTATCTCAAGGTTGAAATTTCTACTGAGTTTTGTGGGTTTTGTGAGCACAGTGTGAAGCATCTTCTCAGGCCAGTGTAGAGTAGAGACTAGTAGGGGTCCTGCAAGCTCCAGTGGGGCATTTGAATCAGTGGTGCAGCAGCTGCAGAGAGAGGAGGCTGTAGGGAGATATGAGGGATGCTTAATTCTTGATAGGTGCCAAAGGGTTTGAGGGGAGAATATTCTTCCAATAAACTCTAGCTTCACTCAGTGCCATCCTCTGTCTCCAAGGAGATGGGTGAAGGATGTCACACAAAGGATTGATCTTTGCTCATATCTGGACACTTCTTACACTCCACCACAAAACTGAAAGGTCCCCATCTATATGGGGACTTGGTAAGCCTAATTTGGGCTGGGTTCATTTCAACAACATGTAACTGGACAAAATCAACACTTTTCATCTTTATCTTTGAGGCAGCATGACAGTGTTATGTTTGGAAGCTACCTGGAGAGCATGGAGTACAAAATTTGTAGCTGAAGAAAAAGAGAAACAGAATTAAATTGACCCTTTTCTAGATTCTGAGACTGTTTGATAGTCATCAGTGTAGCAGAGGAAAAGTCACCATTTTGTCCTCAGCTTAAGCACACTGGAAAATTGGAAGAGTTGTCTTGAAGCTTAGGCGCTATCCATGAGGCCTGCTTTGAAATCTGGGATATAAAAAGTACCCTGACATCTTGAGCTCTCCACTTTGCAAGGTTGAACTGAAATAAGTAATTCCATCCTTTCTGGGTACTGGAGAAGGTTGGAGTTCAACTTCATGGTGTGTCTGGCTGGTGATGTGAGCTGAGAAATGCGTGACTGTGAGGAGGGAAGAAGGAAGGCTCTGGCACTTCCTTCTCTGGGAGAAGCAGCAGTCCTCGTCACGGGCTGTGTACAGCAGCAGGAGATGCTGCCAGCTGAACAACACATCCCTACAGGGGCACGAAGTGCTGGTTAGCCAGGCATGACCAGCCTGGGCTCTGCCTGGCCAGTCTCTCTGCTGACTGCAGCACGCTCTCACCAAGGGCATCCTGTTTCTCCTCGGGAAGAGGCAAAGCACATCCCTCAGCACATTCCTCTTTACCCACCACACAGGCTCTTGTTTTCACAAGCTTCTGATGTCTGTCCCCCTCTCTGCTGGGACTCTTATCAGGCAGTGTCATCCAGTTCCTTTCCAGGGTAAAGGTTAGGTAGATGACTCTTACTCTCCCATCACTAGTTGAGCATAGTGGAAAGGGACCTCTCTGGTGTGAAATACTGTGGTGTTCAGGAGAAGACAGAGGGTTTGTTCAGAAATGGTAGCTGAAAGCATAGGTACACCTGGAAGGACTGAGTTAGCTTTCTGGGAGAGGTTACATCACCATCAGCTGGATGCGGCAGCTATACAAGGAGAGGCAGAGTACCCGACTGCATCTCTGTGAAATTAAATACACGTACTTGATTCACATCTCTGACCATTTAACCGTTTGGAGGAATTTATGTGGATCGAAATATACTTCTTGAATCTTGCATGTTGTCACAGAAAGTGAGAATAGCCACCACGTTGCCAGAGTAGACCTCACCCCAACTCTTATGTAGCCTCTTCTAAGTGGTCCTGAGCACCACAAGAGTGGGATCAGACCCTTCTGTATGAAAGTTATTATCCTGGTTTTCCACTGCCAGCAGCTTCCTTTAAGGCTGTACTCCCTGAATAGCCCTAACTCCTGTCCTCACTCTGATGCAGCCACAGGAACTGCTCTCAGAATGAAAACCTGAGCACTGGTCCTTTTATTTGTGGAAATAGATACGAATGAGTGCTCCATGTTTCATTATCATCTTTCTTTTTCTTCTTCTTCTTCTTTTTTACCATTTACATTGCATGCATACACTTGAACAACTTGGCTTCAGTCTTGATTGAAATATTTAATGGATGTTATTCATTGTTGGTATTCTCTCAATGTTGTTCTCATTCATTTTAAAACTGCCAAACCTTCCCATCCTTCAAGGATGCCTGGCCTTTTAAATAAGGAAAGCATTTTGATACCTTTATTACATTTTTTGAGGCCACATTAGCTTGTTTTTGCTTTCATTTTTACTTTGATTCTAATAAACTGAACAGAAATAGCAGTCTATCTATTTCTTAAATACTGCATGCTTTTCCATTATTGTCTACAAACAGTTGATTCCAATCAACTTTCTTCAACTCATTCCATCCTCAAAATTATTGTTCTTTTATAACCATTCACAAATATTTTCAGAAGTGCTGCCAGTGTGATTATATTATAACCTAGCCCTAAGGGTTTATTATCTTCTATATTATTCAATTCACCTAGTCTCATTTCCTTGGACTAAGTCCAAAATAGCCCCTGGTCTTGTTGATTGCTCCTCAAACCGAAAAAAACCAGTTTGGTATAACACTCAGAAACATGCATCCATCCTTAATGACTCCACTACTGTTATGCCCATCAATGTCAGTATAATTGAAATTCCACTATAGTCACTGCCTCTGCCTTTTTACAGCTTACCCCTTATCTATGTAAGCATTTCCTACTCTACTACTTTGTCTTAACCACTTCACAGGTGCATGCCAGTTTTCTTCTAGGATTGTTTCATACCTTTAAAATGTCCTTATTCATGCTTCACATTTGTCAGTTATTTGACAAGCTGAATGGAAAAAAAATAGCATTGTAAGGAGCACGTTACCTATTTTTTGGATTTCCCCTCAATGTGGGAATCAGGCATCTCTTAAACTATTTGCCAGCTATAGTTACTCAGGTACAAAAGAAACTGGTGAACATAAACAGAGCGAAAACACTCCCCTTTCATATTTTCTTTTCTACATGCAGCTTTTCTTGGAAAATTCTGACGGTAAAATAAAGCAGAACATTTAGGATGCTTCAAATAATACAACCCTCCTCCTGGTGAGCATACCATGAGGGGGCTTCCTGACCCTAACAGCGTTGCAGTGCCAGCAGAGAGAAACCACTCTTCCGTTGCTTAGGCATACGCTCAGCCTTTGAGAGCCTAATTTGGCTTTTTATATAAGCAGATCTTCCTTAAACAGAATTTCCAGTTAGCAATGAGCCCTTTGCACTGTAATTCTGGGGAAGAGAGAGCCTCTCCCGTAATTTATTTTAAAAAAGTAAGTTTTACTCCTTACTTGGCATGCCGAGATCTTTGATTGTTGAGATGAGTGGGTAGAATAGTTTACTTTCAAAGCTGCATAGTCTCACTGATGATATTGGTAAACTGTGTGAGATTTTAAAGGGAACCTGGTGCTGCTGAGACTCACTGAAATGAAACCTTCACAGCTCTCAAGGTCCCCTGAGCACTGACCTTATCAGTGGGGGAGACTGAGGGGGCCAAGAAATTGCTTAAAACAACTGAGACTCATGGTGAGGGTACAGGTAAAATAAATACCAAATAAGGCTTATGGGCTGAGAACTCTTGCTATGTGTTGCGGCCTGTGAGCAAAAGGGCTCTGGTGTATTGCTGAGACACCCAGCTGATTGCCATCCTAACATATCCAGCCCACAGCTACGGGAGGAACTCATGATGCTTCCAACCAAGGAGCCTGCCTCCTCAAGGGGCTAAGTCTGCTGAGCCTTTCACTCAGTCCCTTCAAAATGGGGCCAGCAGCAGCTCACAGGGCCAAGCCAACATGGCTAATGGCATTCCTTTTGTCCAGGCGCCCTGACTTACCCAGGGATGCTGCACCTGGCAGGTGTTTCCAGTGAGCAGCTCACACCAGGGTGCTGCCTTCTCACTATCTCAGTACTGAGAAGCTGTTTGTGAAAGGATTACAGTGTCCCTTCATTTTTCATATGCCTGCCAGTGTAATATTGTACCTAACCTAATATTTGGGCATCGCCCATTCTGCAGTGCATGTCTAGCGTTTCTTTCAGTGTCTGTCAGAGACCCAGGGTTAAAACTATTGGAGGTCCAGATGACATCTGGCTTCTCAGCTCCTCCAGAATATTGGCTGCAGTGTTTATCAGTGCATTATTCATCAAAACTGATGATGCAAAGTACAACATGCTGTCTGTAGCTCAGCGTAAGAGTGGAAAGAAGTTGGCAGAAATGCCTAGTGTTCTGTGAGCAGCATGTAATCAATAGTCTGGGTGCTTGTTCACTTTATGTTGATGACTATTCCCTCTGGTACATCTTTGTATATTTTTGGGTTCTCTGTATTACCAGCTGTGCGATTTTTCATTCTCTTTTCTTGATACCAGCTTTGAAAGAACAGAAGGGGCAACCTTTTGTGCAGTAGGTGTCAAATCAAATAAACTATTTGCACAAAGCCGGGAAATGAGAGTCAGAGAAAAAGATTTAGTTGAGAATTTCCACGACAGACTGATATTTCTTCCCATTTACTTTTTTTTTTTTTTTTTTTTTTAAGAAAAAGGGAGACTTGAAAAGTAGTAGAGGTAAAAACTGTCATTAAAATTTCAAAATGAATTCTGCTCTCCAGGTAAGGTACATCTAGCAAAACTCCAGAGTCTTCAGTGAAGTTACTCCCACTTACACCAGTGTAACAGAGCAGAGTGTGATTGCTTATCTTTAATGCAAGAACTTGCAAAACAATAATCAGATTCTCATCTGGGATAAGTTGGCAAGTTTCCATTAAAGTCAATGGACCTAGGCTGATTTACACCAGCTGACGATCTGCCCCAATATCTGCTGTACTATACACACCACACACACACACGAGCTACTGGTTTATTTATTTTCAGTGTTAGACCTGCATGTGAATTTGGTGCTACAACAACCAAAGAACAGTGGTAGGTGAGTCTTTTTAAAAAGGCGTATTGTAGATAAAAACAGCCTTGTTTTTCTTGCAGATCTCTCCTTTGCATGTGTGTATCACTCTGAAGTCTTGCTATTCCTGTCCAATGCAGCAATTATAAAGAAGAGTGGAACTAAAAATGGCTGTTTCAGTTGTGGCCCAAAGCAAAATAGCAATCTTCAAAATTCTGAAATGAAGACTTAGCACTAATTCTCCTAAGCAAAATGTAAGGAAAGCAAAGCAAAACAAGGTCTTGCTGTGTCATTTAATGGCTCTTCTTAGAAGGCCGTTGTAATTTTTGTTTTCCAAAGGGGTTCTCAAATGTGTTAGCCAGGAGTATGTGGATCAGTATGCAACATGGCAGAGGGGGGCTGTTATTCATCAGTTATCTGCCATTTTCCCAAAGCCACATAAGGCCAAACCATGCATAGAATGGATATGACTGCTGCTAGGTCTGAACAGTAGGTCGATCCCAGAGCACCATATAGCCAATATGCTGTATTTTTTATACTTGAACAAAACTACTGGTGAACAGTGTTGGGATGGTTGTTTAGGTAAGAGGAGCTCAGCTGAGAAACTATGGGAATGTAAATCAGCAGTTTCTTTGTTCTTTCAACAGCAATCTTGTGCTTTCAAGACTGAGAAATGTGCCATACAGTGATTAAGAAAAAAGAAGAACAACAATGAGTTTCAGACGTGAGGATGTTTGTCCAGGCAATGTTACTGGAATTGAAGTTGAAATTATGTTTGTGAAGCTGTATAGACTCAATAGGTACCGTCTGCAGATCTTCTGTCACAGCATGTACTCTTCCTGCCTGAGACAGAGATGTAATAACTTCAGTTCTATTGCCATAGCTAAGCAACCTTCCAAGACTCGTTAGGGTCACAAATACAGGCCTTAAGGGCTCACATGGAGATGTGAGGAATGTCAGAGGGCCTGTCTTGTACCTACTTTGTCTTGGGCACTTGGAAGATATTTTTTAGCAGCTGCAGAATCCTCTTTGTTGGTACCAGAGAAAATGATGGGATAAGAAACATTCCCCCACTGAGAAGAAAGGGAAGTAAAGAGATTTTATACTTCTAAAGGTTTGCAGCATCAGATCAAAAGACAAACTGTCCTTGAGGATGTGCAAGACTGAGGGAACATGGGTTATGCTGGAGTTGGTATCTCTGCCTTGGCTCTATTCCACATGCTTTCTGCAATATGTGGAGTATGTCCTGGAAGCATAATCTTTCCTAGAGGAGAGTTCTGATTAGCTCGTCAGACTGACCTGCTCATCTTATTTGTCTCAGTTCAGTAGGCATGCTGCTAAGCTCAGGCTTTTTGGATCTCTGAGTCATGGGGTGCTCTGGCACAGCAGATCTTCTAGGCTGGGAGTTAAAGAAGTGACAATGCTAGAGGCAAGTCATTTTTGAGAACCATAGACAAGAGGAGGAAATAGAGAGTGAAAGTGGGTCACCACTGCTATACACTGGTCTTAGATTTGATTTTGATCACAGCCTGTCACCAGTTGTGCCACATTTAGCCTTGTCCTTCAGAGGACTATGGTACCAGAAGAACTTGCTGTGGGCAAGATGAAGGAAACAGTTTTATTGCGGTTACCCACAGAACATTCAGCAAGACAGAATTTCACTGAAGTGACTGTTTTGCCTGGATGCAGACTGGAGATTTGGACTGGAACAGTAAAAGGATTTGCTTACAGTCTTATAACAGGTCAGGAGTTGGGTCAGGCCAAGGACCAAGAACATGTGATGTGGTGTACTGTCCTGTAATCGTTAAACCATTTGTCATCCCTTGCTCCTGTGCTTTTCAGGCTTTAAAAGGCTGAGCACACCTTCCACAAAATCAGACGAGAGGAACCCATCATGAACCTTGCAGCCTGTAACTAATGGTGTATGTTTGTATAGTCCTGTGGCTGTCTTCTCTCTGCAGTGTTCTCTGCCCTTCAGTGAACCCCTAGATCTGTGTGACGTGATACTCCTCTTCATACCCACTCCTCCTTTCTGGGACACATGCATGATAGAAATATTAAGAATAGTGGCATCTGAAATAAACTTGTTTGCCTCCAAGTTGGCAATGGAGTCTTGCAGGGATGCTTACATATTCAAAATACTTTTTATTCCAAATAAAAATGAAAATTTCTCGACTAGGGTGCTTGCTGGGATGTGTTTTTTTTAAAAAAAAGTTCTGGTTTAGCCAAGTGCTTTGCAGATGTTTTGCTTGGTAAACTGAGGGAATATGGGCAAATGGGTAGCTTTGGGAGGCTCTGGGTTCACACAGTCAGAAAATAAAGTAGGAAAGCTAGTGAGGACCACTGGGATATATTTTGTAGGAAGATATCAAGTCATGGAAATAAAGTGTTCCAGTGGAAACCTTCTTTGGCATATGTTCTGGTCAGGTTTATTTCAATATAACTTTTTTCAGGGCTCTTCAGGGGATGAATAAGACTCCACCATTGCCAGCTGACTGTTACATCATACTCCAGTGTTAAGTTGACCGGACAGTCCCACCAGCCCACTGTGGAGAGACAAGATTTATTTTCATCCCCTTTCTGTCTGTGGCTTGAATAGCTCACTGGGGGCAACTGCTTATGCCTGGCATTGCTCTCCAAATGAAGTGGGAAGCTGGAGCTTCCTCAGCATCACAACACACCAAGGGTTCCCAAGTCATCTCATATCCAAGCATGGACTGCTTGGCTGCAGAGCCTGAGTGGTAGGAAAAATGGACACCATACTGCACCCTGCCCCACAGACTATTTGTACCTCCCAGCAGCTGCATCAGCCTGTCTGGCAGCTGCAAGTACCATTCCCTGCTTCAAGTTTTGAAGGCTTTTCTTTTCAAGAGTACAAGTAGTACAAGAGTACACTTTAATACCTGGAAACAGGCTCAGAAGGACAGCTGAAACATCTGTCTTCATACCTGTGACATCCTGCTGAAACCTTTCTACTTCCCAAAAGGGTCTCTCTGCACCATGCACAAGGAAATATTTTCTCTACTTCACAGATCTTTGAAATTTGTCAGCTTAGAAATATCAGGCTGATGCTTTGTGCTAGAGATGGGAGTATAGACTGTCTCACAAACCTGCTCACACACATGCACATGCACACACTTGTATGGGCACACAAATCCTCCAAGTCAGTAATGTTTGAAGTGACTGTAGGGTCATAGCTGTTATTTTCTGAGGATTAGTGAAAGGGAATCAGAAAAAGATATTCCTTTCTGTGCTGTTCTGGTTTTAAATCAAATCTAAGATAAATTTAGAGTAAAGACCAGAGGAAAGGAAATGTTTAGCTTTCTGGGACTCTTACTGTCAAATTCCATCTCAGATCCCCCAACTGAGGTAGCTTTTATTGTAGCATATCATTTAAGCAAAATCCCAATGTCAGGATTTCCCAATTTTCACTTGTTGTCACTTGCAGTTTGACTCCATTTCATGCTGTGCTCTATCCACAGCTGTTCACCATGTCTCTAATAATTTCTGCTACTTTCTAGAGATGCTGCTCCACCTGACTTCTGTCCTGTAGGTGAGGAACCCCCTTCTCCCCCCACCTAACCTCCTCACAAGGCTGATCACCACACAGCTTCAGAGAGGTGCACCCACAGCACACATCCCTTTCTTGTCACTCGTGATGCTTTCCACTGTGCCTGGCCCAGCAGTGCCCACCTGCAGCTTGCAGTCTGGACCATGCTTTCTGCCCAGCATCCCAAGGTGGGGACTCCAGCAGCTTCCCAGCAGCTCTACCGCCTCTTCCCTGTCTCCCCAGCCTCCGCGCCAGAAACCCATCTATCACAACACACATCCCGTCAACACACCCTTATTGTATTTTACGACATCTGGGTCATGTCCACATTGAGAGGGTCTGAAGAAAAATAAAAGTGAAAGGTCGTTTGGTTCTTTTTACACTTGTAAAATTGTGTATGACATCAGGTTTTGAAGTTCAGAGCAGCTCCTGCATGGTATAATCTAATTGCCTTGCCACTAAAAATAGTCCCTAATCCACTCCAGGTGAGCTGAGCAATGGTTTCCAAAGGTGTGTTTATCACATGTGCTCTAAAATGAAAATGTAGCTGTTTTTCTTGCTAGACATAAATGAGATTTTAAACATTACCATTAGGAGTCATTCGCTGGCCAAATATCCCCAAGGATTTTATTGGTGAGAAACTGGCAAAATTACTCACCCATGTTGTGGTGTCCACAACCTTGGGTCAAACCCTGCAGTGCTGTAGGTAAAGAGACTCCCATTAACTTCGAAGTGGGAATGTGACTTAATGAACATACATGAAACAAAACCCTTAGAAATTGACCCTGTGGATATTATTTGTCTAATTATTTTCTAAGTACCTAAAAGATCATCTAAGCTTCCTTATAAGCTTCTTATAAAGCAACCAAATTCATTATGCTACTGTTAAGATTAGTATGACTTACTATCAATAATAATGTATTTTGGAACATAAAGTCAAGTCATCTAGCTTGGTGATATATTACAAAGAACATCAGGGAAATGAGGTCATACATAGAATTTTGCTGCAGGACCAAGATTTTTGAGGGGCATAGTGGTTTTGAGTTTTAAACTCAGGTTTAAAAAGTTTAGACCAATATTCATTTAAAAAATAGACTAATTTAAGACACTAACTAATCTAATTATTACTCACTTCAGAAAATACTAGTCTATTTCTCACAAGAAAGGAGGACATAAATTCCACACTTAGCTATTCAAGAATTTTCTCTCTGATTAAATAGTCTTATAAGAATATTTCTTATGTAGGAGTGAAATTGCATAAGAACAATTCACTCAGGAAAAAAAACAAGCAAACAAACAAAACCTCAAAGCCATTTGAAAGGCTTCTGTTTTCAGTGGCATAGCTGTGGAATGAATCAGCATTAAAAATGAAGAAAACTGAGCTTCTTTCCTTTTTTATTTTTTATTTTGTAAACCGATCAGTTTGGATAATCCACTTTTTAACAAACTGCACCTGCACATCAATTACCCAAGCACTTTAGAATGCCATAATCTCATTTTGTGACCAGGATGTGAAATCCAAATGTCATCCAATTCTATCATTAAATGACATTTTGGTGCCTTATGCTAGATATTGCTCTAGATCAAAAACTTTCCAGATTTTTTTGCTTGTTTTTAAACTCAGAAATATCTAAGAGAAAACAGGTACGATATTTATTTTGTAGATTCATCAGAAAGATAGGTGGGATTGGTTTTATCAGAGACTGGGTAAAGACCAAGGGATTTTTAATTCACTTTATAAACTCATTGCTGGGCTGTAAGTGTTGCAGGTGTAATAGTTCCCATGTACATTTTTGACACATGCACACATGTATTTTCACCAGCAGATCTGTAGACATGGCTCTGTATGGGCAAAAAATGGAGTCTGCTAAAGGCACCGTGGAAAATTTATCCCTAAAATATTGATTACTTTCCTGGTTGTTAAATCATTATTAAAGCAGGTTGAAAACTCATTTGCAGTCTCTTCTAATACTACTAATGTCACAAATGACATCACTTTTTAACAAGATGGATGCTTCCAATGCTGGGCTCAGAAATGCCAGGTGGAATTAGCAACTTTTAAAAAAAACGCATTTTGCTGTGTATTCATGGTGACAAGTGCTGCTTGCACTGTACTTCCATGTTCCTGGCCTCCATAATGCAGCTGCATGTTTCTTTTTACTCACTAGCGCAGGACAGCTCCAAGGAGGCAGGGCAGAAGGAAGCTTGGCAGAGCACAGCCTGGTGAAGCATGCGGGGGCTGAATTCCACCCTCCCCATTGCTCCAGTCCAGTGAACTGTGTCCTTCTGAATGCTCCCTATGCTGTGGCCACCGAAATTACAATAAAAATATTTGCAAAGCATTCTTGAGTTGTCTGAAGAAAGGGACTCCATGCAGGGAAGGTGTCGGGCATAAACCTTAAAGCCTTTAAAAAATATGGGGGGGGTCAGATGTGCACATTCAAAAGTGTCTCTTCTGCTGCTGAGAAAGTAACAACAAATAGACACAAGGTTTGCATGGAAGATGATTTGCTGAAATGGGATCAGATACAAGAGCCTTTCAGATACTGGAGTGAAGTGGCGAGCTGTTATTCGCCAGCTCTCATGTGCTACAGTTGCCGTGTTTTTGTAATGGGCAAAGCGATCCCTTTGGAAAATATTTCCGAACTTTTCAAAATCCTTTACCTCTTTCCAAGGAACAAAGTTGTCAGCACTGCATTGTCTGTTTCATTTTTAGCATTATTATTGTTTTTCAGCACAATAAGTAAGTTGGCCATGGCTTATAAAGAAGGGGTTTTTCCTCTCAGGCCCTGCTTGGCACTATGCTTGTTTTGTACTCCCTGCTCCATAGGTAACCAGCAAGAGGTGCAGGCAATGTGTTCTGTCGATTGATGAACGTAAGGGATATGTAATTCCAGTTGCTTGCCCATGAGTAAATAAGTGGAGAGGGACAGGGAGGATCCACTTAGGAACCAGTGAAAAATGTAGAACACCCCCCCCCCCCCAAGATTATTTGGTGTAAAGCACGATGACGTTCTGAAGAATACTATGTCGTGTGAAATAGAAAAGGATCCTTTGGGAATTATTCTGCATTCAGGACTCCAATGATCTTTCCATGCTGCCTGTTGGGCTGACTCTCCTTAACTGGCACTGCCTTTAAAATGCCTTCCAACATGCTTTCAGCAGGAAAAGTGTTTGTAGGACATGGCAACCAGCTGTTAGGCAGACATCTGTACCGCAGACTCCCGCGCTGCCCCTGAAATGAACAAGATTTTATAGGTCTACCTTAAAGTGATCTTTTCTTCTTCTTTTGACCCTTAGATTTTATTGTCTTGGGAAGTAACTGCAACTCTGTTTAGTGTTCTGTAGTTTATCCAAGGTCTTGGGGAAAGAATCGTAGAAAAATGCGATGAAAATATTAAATAATATAAATAAGAGCAGAAGCCAGATGAATGCAAGCAAAATGCATTTAAAAGGGACTTTTTCTCATGGCTGAGGACAAAGAGGTGTGAGATGATGCCTTGGAGCATGTATTGTTGCTCTTTATGTGTTGCAGTGGGAAATCAAATTTACCAGAACAGTAGGAAGGGTGGAAACAGTGAAACCCCAAGCAACATTAGTATATACAGCTGAGCCACAGCACCCAAGAGAACAGAATCTGGGTCACAGCCTTGTCTTACCTTACAACATGATGAAATGGCCTCCGAGGAGCACAACCAATGACCAAAAAGCAAGGAGAAAGGTGTTTGGATACTCAAAAGCCTCAGGAACAGGACTGCAGTTTCTCTCTCTATAAAGGGAATTTGAAACCTGGAGCAAATTCCTAAAAGAGGAAAACTGTGTCAGGAAGGGAACATCCAGGCCCCCTCTGCTATTTTTCTTCTCACTGTTTTTTGGCTTTTCAGTGTGTTTTGAACCAGCTATGAAGTTGTATGCCTTATCATACTTGTCTGTGTGTAAAAGGTTTTTGCCAAAGCATGAGCTGAGACACAGAGACTGTATTTAGTCTGCCTTTAATGTTTATATTTAATTCAGTTTGCTTTTCAGAATCAAGAGCCATAAGACAGTTGTGTCCATGCAGTATTTAAGGACCGAGCTGACATGGTGAGTGTGACACAACATAATTTTCACAGCAACTAAATGTCTGCACCTACCTTAAACTTCCAGAGGAACTAGAAATGCTCAGCACATCTGGAAGAAGAAGGATGCTGCTGCTGTAATAATGTCTCTGAAAGACACAGGTTAATAGCTCTGACTAAGTAATTTTTTCCTCATTAACACTTTCCTCTCTTACCAGTGCAGAGAACCCCACAGCTTCCCCGACACAGCCTGCACTCCTCTTTGCCCCAGAAAAAGCCAACAACAAAGTAACTAAGCCTTATAATCTTTTATGTATATTGCTGCATAAGGTCAAAGCTTACCTATTCCTTCAGTTCAGCCTTACAGGTATTTTGGTTAGCAACAATGAAACATCAGGTTTGCACAAGGCTTTCCGCCTCCCATAGTTTGCCTGTTTTGTAAAAGTCACCCTTTGCCTCTGCTATCTCCTGACCTCAGGGTAACACAGCTCATAAACTGCTCCTACTGCAGTACAGGAGAGGCTCCGTGATTTTCCAGCAGTTTCCAGATGAAGCTACTACCAGAGCTCCACCTACATCTCTAGCAAGATGTTTGGGACAGCAGAGGAGTCTTTCATCAGCGTGCCTGGGCTTCTGCCATCTCTTTGTGTTTCCCCATCATAGAAACCTGTGGTGTCTTCTCTCTGCTCTTCCAGGCCCGTGCAGGACTAGCTCCACCTTTTTACCCTTTCTGATGCTTCTAGAATTCACTTCTTTCCTTGTGGTTTTTTTTTCTGCTGTTGTCATTACAAAAAATCCTCATCTGCCTCCTGACTCCACAATATATTTTGCTTTTCCCCTCTCCTGCCTCCCTCTGTATCTTGACCTCATGTAGGACATCATTGTACCTGTCAGCTGCTGTTTCTCCCTGTGGAGAAAGCTCTCCTCACTTAGACGTCTCCACTGTTTCTTTTACGACTGGTTCTTAAGGTCCCATTTTCTTCTAGGCCTTTTTGACGTGCTTCTTCCCAGGGGAAATCTTAGTGCTTTTCTACCACTTATGTATTCCTTCCACCTTGATGCCTGCCAGCTCTCTCAGCTCTGGCTACCCACTCCCTGCTCTTGTGTTTCCTCTGCTTCTCTCATGGTTTTTTTCAGTTATGGTAGTGATATAAGATGCACTGTAGACCTAATCCTCAACACAGTCGGGACCTTTAACAGAAGGATCCTGTTACCTTCTTTTCTGCTACCTTCTCCTTGACATGGGCTGTGTCTACCTTTATGTTCCTGGACCACCACCCGTGCTGTTAATGCACAGTCAAAGGGTTGCATGGCATAATATATTCCAAGTTTTGCACTTAAACTTTGTCCAGCTTTGTATCACACCTAAACTATCCTACAGAAGCTGAAAGACCTGGGCATGATGTTTGTAATGGCAAAGATGAGCCTGAAGACAGCTGTGATTTTTGTTCAAACTCACATGATATTGCCCTCATCAGGTGTGCCTGGAAAACTCTGAGAGGAGAACTCAAAAGAAACTTGTATCTTATTCAGTTTGTCACACAGAGCATGGTCAGCTTTGCAGGGTCTCTGCTACCCTCCAGATTGGCCTTTGGCAATACTTCCAGTTTCCCTCTTTTCTGCCAGCCTAATCCTCACAGAAGGAATCAACAGCTTTGTTTTGCTCTGACAGCAGTGCTGGAAAGGGTTAATTTTGCACTGTCTGTGATAGGGAGACTTCTATGTAAACACTGCTGACATTTCATCACTGGGATTTGTCAAAAGCCAAAATAAGATCACATTCACCAGTTTAAAGGCCTTGAAGAAGTGTCACTGGCTTCTCTGTGCTTTGGGCTGTATTAGTTTCTTTGCTACAGATCTTGTTTTCACAGATTAAGAACATCCACAGAAAGTTCTGTAAGCACGGCTGAAGCTATTTAAGAACTATGTTTTAGAGGAAATATGAGGACAGACTAGAAAAATGCAAAGCAACACATGAGAGAGAATAAGAACCGTCAAAAAGAATACATTGATTAAAGTACTCTCCTAGAAAAAGGAATGGCTTTCCTTAGCCTTAGATGGGAACTCAGAAAAACCTATCACCAAAGACAAGGTGGGGCTTTTTGGTCTCTTATTCCCCTTTGCATCACTATACCCAGACAGAAGTCAAGGATTTAGGGTGGGGGTGAATGAAACAAAATGCATCTTTCTAATGCACTTTGGTACCTGGATTTCCAAACAAAAATCTTGTCTGGAAGGGAAAAGCCCCAGGCTGTGTTAATGACTCTCTGGACGCTCCCTCTGATTGTGTGACTAAAACGAGATGAGGACAACTGTGCAGCAGCTTCTCTTATGAGCTGCTGGGGAGAGAGGCCGTAAACTGAGGGCAAACCTTGCCCTAATAATTTTAATGTGTGACATTTAAAGCACAATATAAATTTAAAGCAAACAATATGAGCTAACCCAATACAATATAATCTATGATTTGTAAGTGCTGTTGTTAGTTACTCTTTCAGTGCAAGTACTGTAAAATGACAGCCAGCCCAGTATAAGTTAATGCCAAAAGATGGGTTTGTGCTCTGAGCTCTGCTATGCCTGAGCTAATCTTCTGGGTAGGAAAAGCATAAAAACTACAAGTATCCAAGAATAAGTAACGCTTGTAAGTTTTCGGCAAGAAGATAATGAGACGAGTTCACCAGTTGGCTCAGCCTTACTGATCCAGACACAGTGATGACTCCTGGCAGGCACAAGGATGATACATAAAAAGCAGGTCACATCTTTTAAAATAATAGATCAGAAAAATGGGATTAAAGGGGAGAAAAGTCTGCAGTTTGGGTATTCAGCCATCTTCCCCAAAATAATATAGGCTGTCCTGAGCCACAGGGAGGACTTGGCTCCCACTCTAAGTGCCTTCAGGCTTCCTCCTGTGGGCAGGAGTACCACCACAGGGGAAGAAGAGCTTATTCTGTGAAGTCATTAAGTTTTTTTTGTTCCTCTGATGGACATTAGGACCACCACTTGATCTTTGCTTTTGGGAATGAAATCTGGGCCTGTATTCCTTACAAGGCAACAGTCACAAGCTGTGGTGATCTACATAGGTGCCTATAATCTGTTAAAATGAAAAGTTTAAGTCTGTATTCTGCTTAAACAGCCCCAGAAGGGAGATACATCAGGATCGGACACTTCTATCTCCATGGGGAGAAATTTTGTCTTGGCATCCAAAGTGCACCAGTCCTGCAATACCCTAAAACTGCAACTCTAGTCTACATAAAGCTGTATGAGGCAGTCCATGACCACGTGGGTAGATGGAGGAGTTAAGTATGGGGCAAGGAAGACTAGGAGGAAGCAGCATATACAGCGTGGCTGTTGCTGGAAGGGGCAGATCTATCCAAACACCACACAGGTGAGACCCACCTGCAAGGGTGCACAGAGACGTACTGGCACCAGCCACGGTGGGGTGCACATCCAAAGTGGGGGCTAGAGGAGGAGTTAAGAAGCTACACGTCTCCCTTGCGCCCTTCTTGGCTGTCTGCAATGAACAAGTGCTTCCTTGGCCTCCCAGCTTCCATGCACAGTGCATCCCTAGCCTGTAGATCCTGGTGTAGACATACTGCCTGCATGCTGCATGTAACCCCAGCACTAGAGGTGCAGCACACACCTCTTTGCCGGGGAGGGAGCTCACCATCTTCTACCAGGAGTGAGACAGGAGGTAACACTGTGCCCAGAAGTCACGTGTGCCTTGTGAAAGTAGCACAGTCTTCACGCAGCTGCAACATCACATCGCTTAGCAAGGAAGAATTCACAGGAGAGAATTCTGTGGGAAGGAAGAGGTCTGTGGAGGCCTGGGTTGGAAAGTATACAAGACAGGAGTTTGGAGAATTTAATCTCTCAGAGTCAGTTCAGGGTTTAGGACATTGAAAGGATCATAGAGTCATAGAACCATTAAGGTTGGAAAAGATTTACAAGATTGAGTCCAACCTTTGACCGAACAAGACCATGCCAACTAAACCATAGCACTAAGTGCCATGTCCAGTCATTTCTTGAACACTTCTAGGGATGGTGACTCCACCAACCCTCCTAGGTAGCTTAACCACTCTTTCCTGATGTTCAACCTGAACCTCCCCTGCCACAGTGTGTGGCCAGTTCCTCTCATCCAGTCACTAGTTGCCTGGGAGAAGAGAATGACCCCTGTCTTGCCACAACCTCCTTTCAAGCAGTACAGTGCTATCTGTCTTTCCTGAGCATCCTCTTCTCCAGATTGAACAACCCCAGCTGCCTCAGCCACTCCTCATAGGACTTACTCTCTAGGCCCTTCACCAGCTTCATTGCCCTTCTCTGGTCATGCTCCAACACCTCAATGCCCAGAACTGGACACAGCCCCCAAGGTGCAACCTCACCAGTGCTGAGGTGTGGCCTCACCAGTGCTTCTAGCACATCTTCTGGATATGCCAGAAGATAGGAGAGAAGATAGAGCCATTTTTCTCTGGTCTGTGAGTTCAAATTTGGCCCATGGTGGCAGACACTAGTTGCTATTTCTGCATGATGGGTGTTTGTAACACTGCATGGTGGACTCAGGGCCAGCCTGAATGGCCAGAAATCTGCAGCAACACAAAACTGTCAATAAAACTTCTGGAGGCTGGAGGAGTCCTTGCTGGGGTGTTGGGAAGGAGTCATGCCCTGGGGTCTGACTCAGCCTTCCAAGGTGGATATGAGAGGTCCTTGCAGGGCTTTTCTGTGGCTCATGTTGTACTCACAGCAGCCAGAGAGGCATATCCCTGTACAAAGTGGGTTGAGATGTTCTCCCTACCATCAATTTGGTAAATTCCACCAGTACAACAACTAACCAGTGCCCTGCTCTTTAGGAACACATCCACATTTTAACAGCTAAACAGGCACCTCCTTTTCATGGATTTCAATGGCACTCAGAAACTGAAATGGTGATGGTGTGATGAGAGGAGGAAGCCACTCTGCAGAAATTAAGTACTTGGCTGACATGGCTCCTGGGGCACATCTGCTAGGTAGATGAATAGGAAAACATGATCATATCTTTAAGATCATTACACTGGTCAGGTAGGACAACAGGAGCTACATTTTCACATCACACAAACCTATGGCTGACAATATCGTGGCTTAAAATGATGTTCCTTGTCAGCCTTATAATTTGAGTAGAAAGAATGAGTGTTGGTTAATTTTTATTCTTGTTTTTTACTGGGATATAGAAAGAAAGAGGACACAATAGGCTAGTGTGAGATGTCAGCCTTTAAATTCAGATGGCTTTGTCCTTAAACAGTAAAGATTTTTTTTATCACTACTGACACCTCAGTATATAGCAAAGGACACCCTGAAATGGTCATTGCTATTTCAAATGAATGGGCATCAGTACACCACATTGTCAAAAGGAATTATGCACAAAATCAGGGCATTTGAAAGCTGAACTTCCACACAGTTATGGGATTTTATGCAGCTGAGAAACTGGTAGCAATATGAAATAACTCCATGTGGTGTTTTACATGGGCATGTTTGAATTACACATACAACAAGAGCCTTCCATTGTTCACCCCGCTAGTGTGAGTATATAATTTTCCTGCTGTCTTTTCCCCCCTTTTGTTCTTTTCAGCTATTTTGTGATTAACACTGTCTGGGGAAGAATTTCAATATTTTCTCTGGTTTAGCAGGATGTGAGTGAGGTGGTGCTGCTACATGAATCTTTTAAAAGCAGCCTAAGAAATATTTAAGACCTTAGTCTAGGAGGAACAGCTCTCCCAGGCATAATTTTTGGTGCTGGTTGCAGCAGGGAGCGTATGCTGTGAGGAAAGTATTATTTTTCTAAATGGAAGGTGTCAGATGGTCACGCAATGTGACTGCATGTTCAAGATCACTGCCTCCCATCTGCAATTTGTGACGTGTGAAAGATTCTGCCCAAATGTGCTCACCAACTGGAAACCCTCGGCACTTTTTTTTTCTTATCAGGAGAGACCAAGATAACCAATGGTTTTACAGATCAGGGATCCTATCAAATTAATATCATTCTAGGATAAAATCTGCTTTAAATACAACCACTAAACTCCAGCAAAGTTAACTAGTACATACAAGTTCATTCAACTGATTAAAAATCTCTACTAGTAAAACAAGAAAATATACATGGAATTTTTTCAAGGAAAGTATTCTGCTCCTATCTTTTAGCCAAAGGTTTGGTATAAAACATGAGAGTCTTTTCCAGCACTAATTAATGCTACCTAATTATAACACTTACTAGGCTCAAGCCAGGCATTAATATACTGTAAATAGTTTCTCCTTGTCCAGCTTCCCGCTGGATCACACAAGATGATTGCTTTTTGCCTCTCTCTATCAGTTAAATGGATGCCACTGTGGCTAGGGCAAAGGCTTAACAAAGATTATTTGCCTTCAGAAGAGAATATGCAGCCTACCAAAAGGAGAAGGCGCTCTAGACCAGGGTGGTTGGCAGTGCCTCCCCTGCCCTCTGTCCGGTGAGGACAGCACATCCAGGGGGTTATGAGCCAGCAAGTCAAACCACAGCTGTACTGATGGTGCAGAGCAGGGCATGGCTGCACCTGGACTCCAGGGTGCCTGCTGCAAGGTTCAAGGACTGCATGGAGCAGCACAGCCAGGATATCCTGCTGTCAATTGTCCCAGTCGAGAGAGGACAGAAACGGTTCTGTCAGGCTACCCCAGTATCCTGTCTGGCCAGTAACATACACAGTAACAAACCTGTGTATGATCCTTGCCTACCACAGGGTTATGGTGTGGCTTAGCTAAAGTTAATAAATCCCGGAGTACCCCAAACAAGAATACTTGGTGAATTCAGGGGATGGATATAAACCTCATCCAGCCACTGGAGCGTCCTCCAGTGTTTTATAGTCTGATGAGACAGCTACCAGAGGAGAACTTCTCTCATGTGAGTTACTGTTTTTGATGATCAGTAAGTTCTTTGCATTTTATTTCCCTTCTTGGTTCACCCAGGAGGTAGTAGAGCGGGTATCTCTGCCAGCTCCCTGAAAAAGAGCAGATGTGCTCATGACTCAGCACTGGGTGCCGGTCCGAGGAAGGGCTGCTGACCAAGGCTGCATGATGAACAGGGCCATTACAGATGTGGCTGCAGCCATTTGCATGCAGCAGAGCTCTCTGTAACCTAAATGTTGTGCATGCACAG
The DNA here is from genome assembly GCA_013396775.1 of Cephalopterus ornatus. Classification (NCBI taxonomy): domain Eukaryota; kingdom Metazoa; phylum Chordata; class Aves; order Passeriformes; family Cotingidae; genus Cephalopterus; species Cephalopterus ornatus. The sequence continues at coordinate 34,623 of VZRE01002152.1, forward strand.
TGGAACAGGAGAAGGAGATACTTGTACAAATTGATTAAAACCTTTCCAGGAAGATAGGAACTTGCCCACATGCCAAGGACCTTGTTATCGCAACTGTTATTGGTACGGGGGTTAATTGGATTACAGATACCTCTATTGCGTCCCATTACCACACAGACAGACTTCAGGGAACTGTTCTTAAAGAAAAGTCAGTGAAAAAAGTGCAGGTGAAAAGCATTTGAGCAACAGCCCTTCATTTACTAAATGGTTAAAGCAAAGGTGATGACAAACCTGGTCTGCATTGCCTCTTGAGTGGGCCATCACACCATCCTGGAGAACAGGGGACATTTTGTCTCTTTTCATAGATGTCCTCACTAGTAGAAATACCAAATGCTAGTTACAAGTGCAGGCATCTTGATTTGAGGACTGGAGCGGAATGACTCCTGGATCAGGGAGCCCCTCCTCATGTGAAGCCATGCCAGATACACCCACCGAGCTCTACTTGGTCTTGCTTACCCCAGTTTAGCAGGAAGGCAGGAAGCTTTCAAGTGTTTCAGAGCCACCTTCTAGTTGACTAGAAGCCCTCCTAACCAGTGTATACCCGCGTGTGCTTCTGCCTATACTGTCCTTTAGACTCTTCTCCATCCCTATGCTTATCTTTTTTCTTGCCTTGGGGATGCACACGGCCAGAGGGAAATACCTCTTCAGAGCCTTTGTTTTTAACACAAAATGGATACCCTCTGGTCTCACATACAAAAGGGCATTCATTTCCCTGACCAGCCTCCCAGCCCTTCTCTGCACCTGCTCAGACCATGCTCCTTTTCTTGCCTTTTAATCACTTATTTCAGATGATGCCTTTTCGTTATGCAGTGTATGGATATTTCCCTATACTAGTACAGGTCCTTCTTTTCCCAAGTGTCATGGTTCAGCTCCAGATGGCAACTAAGTAGTTAGGGTAAGCAATACTTACCAGCAACTAAAACATTAGTGTGTTATTGACATTATTCTTATACTGGATTCAAAATAGAGCAATGTACCAGCTACTGAGGGAAAAAGGAATGCTATCCCAGATGAAACCAGGACACCAAGCCAATATCTAAACCAAAAAACCCCAGTTTACTATAAAAGAAACAAACACTGAGACTCTAAAACTTTTCTAACCAAGAGAAGTGGAGAACTTGCTACAGGCACTTCAGAATTAATCTGAAATAGCAACAGGGGGAAGATTAAAGCCCTACACTACCTCTGTGCACATCTTTCTGCACTTAGTCTGAAGCCTGCCTCACCTAAGCTTGCTTGTTGCTCTCAGGTCATGAGCATCAGAGCCCCAGACAGTTTGCTCTTAGGAGAACATACAGATCCAAGAGGAGGTCTCTGCCGTGTTCAGCACTGATTTAGCAAATCAAGACCTTATCCTAAGCCTTCCATCCATCCTGTTTCTCTGTTCTTGCCCCATAGGAAGTGATGGCAGCTTTCTGACTGTATTTATTCTTACTTTCCCCGTAATTACTTCATCTTTTCTCTCATCTCCCTGCAGTAGCAGCCACCTCACAGGTGCTGCTGGTGGTTTCTGTTTGGCAGCCACAGGACCACCATGTCCCTCTGAGCAAGGGTCTTGCTGTAAATCACAAAAGTGCAGTAAATATGTTTTGCCAGCATGTGGTGGTAGGAAAGTTAAATGAAAAAAGGGAAAATAGCCACTGTGTTTCAGGGGCCAGAGCCTGGCAAGACATTTTCCAACAAAGACCATACTAGAGCATTCTTTTTTTTATTTGCTTTTTAGAGCCTGAAACAAAACAACAACCCTTTTAAAAGCTCTAATGAAAAAAAAAACAAAACCAAACCCAAGCAGGAGACCAATATTAAGAGTCTGTCACATACTATACCTCAAAATGTGGTGAGCTGAACTGGCAAGTGACCAAAACATCCCAAAATGTTACGTGCATGAGCTGGTGGAGACAGCTTTGAAGGAAGATTTTGTATTGTTCAGAGAGACACCCATGCATGACAAGACTGGAATTCCATCTGTTCAGCTCTGTTCAATGAACTGGGTCACTTTCAATGGTTCACTAAGTTCCGACTATCTAAAAAGTACAGTTATTATGCTTTTAAAATCTTGAGCTGCAAGGCAGTTTCACCTTTATGTTTTTTCACCATCATCCATGAGTTTAGCACCTCTGAAAGAGGGTTAAAATGTAGTACACAACCTAGAAGATGGGTCACGTGTCATATACAACACTTGGGTTTCTGGAAAAGAGATGTGAGCAAAATTGCTCACATAATAAACACACTTTTGTCAGAGCAATCTACGCAGGACTTTGTTTCCTGAAGAACTAATCTCTAACATTGGGAAAAGCTGACTTCCAAGACTCATCCTTGCATTTTAGTCCTCATGAAGGTCTCTGCACTCTTTAGAGCCTTCTTGCACATTCACAGAATATGCTGAGTTGAAAGGGACCCACAAGAATCATCGAGTCCAACCCTTAGCCCTGCAGAGGATCACCCCCAAGAATCATACCATGTGCCCCAGAGTATCATCCAAACACTTCTTGAACTTTGTCAGACTTGGTGTTGTGACCACTTCCCTGGGGAGCCTGTTCCAGTGCTCAACCACCCTGTGAGTGAAGAACTTTTTACTAATATTCAACCTAAACCTGCCCTACCACAGCTTCAGGCCATTCCCTCAGATACCACAGAGAAGAGATCAGTGCCTGCCCCTCCTCTTTCACTCACAAGGATGTTGAAGACTGCAGTGAGGTCTCCCCTCAGTTTCCTCCAGGCTGAACAGACCAAGTGACCTCAGCCACTCCTCACATGGCTTTCCCTCAAGGCCCTTCACCATCTTCATTGCCCTTCTTTGGACTCTCTCTAACAGCTTAATGTCTTTCTTATATTGTGATGCCCAAAACTGCATGTGACATTCAAGGTGAGGCCACACCAGTGCAGAGCAGAGCGAGATAATCCCCTCCCTCACCTGGCTGGCGATGCTGTGCCTGATGTACCCAGGACATGGTTGTTCCTGTTTATTGTAAGAACAGCCCCAAAAGCAGTTGGGGACATGAAAGATAATGTATTTGGGGGCAAAAAACACCAACTTTTTCAAGAGTGGAAAGAGGGATGGGAGAAGGAAAATATATCTACCTTTGCCAGAATATGAACACTAGGGCTTAAGAAGGTGATCTCTACTTCAAAATATGGAATTCACTTCTCATTCCTATAATTAATTATACTTTATCCCTACATAGATTTTACTGGGGCAAATGTGTATTACCTTTTTTAGTGTTGTAACTTCTTTTTCTTCCATACAAAGGGGTTAATAATATTTAGCTGGCTTTCAAAGGTGATTTATATTGTTTTAAAGAATACAATGTCACCAAAACCAAGAGAGTTAAAGAATGAGCACAGTTCACCAACAAAACTATATGGATCTCTAAACAGAAACAACTGAAATCAGCACTTTGGAATTTAATGTGAAGAACACATTATGGAGCCTGCAATTAAAGACTTTTTCCCCCTAGATGGTCACATAAATAAATGAACCATTCAGAGTGAATCAGTTCACTGAGGAGCAGGAAAGTGCACAGCATCAGCTTTCTTATCACCTCCTGACATGAGTACTCTAACTTCCAGACCCTTACCTCCATGCCCAAATTCTTCTTCTTTAGTCCATTTGGGTCACTGGCAGATAAGTACTTAGGATGAAACTCCTTGTGTAGGTATTTAAGCTGCTACGCCCCTAAATGTACCTATTGAGTCACTGAAGATGCTGTATATTTAATCTTCTTTCTTCCCACCTGGCAGATGAAACTGAGGTTCAATTTTGGTGCAAAGCAGCAACATAAAATAATGGTACCTCCCACCCAGGCATGTACAGGTTGGTGGAGAAGAAGATGAGCCCTCGCGTGTTTGACAGGAAGAGGAGGTCTATCTGAAGTTGAGAGAGTCCTGCAGCTGAGATGCAGTGGACAGATGATGCAGCATGATGGTTTAGGTTTTACTATACAGAAAAAAAATCTGCCATTTATATTGTGAAGGAAAGAATGAAGACTGAAAGGTGATTGAGTCCTTGCAGGTTTGGGTTGTTCTGAATAAAAAAGAAAAAAATCTTAAAAGAATGTCAAGGGCGGTAAAATATACAGCAATGCCAGAATTATTTTTTTTATAAATCAAAGTGATTGTAAGCATTACTGGCTAATTGTCATGTGATTATCTTAATCTTAATTTCCATTTTGGGACTAATTGCATTCAGTTTTGCCCCTTACTTTCTTGCATACATTTCTCCAGTCTGACCCACAAAACTAAGAAAATAAAAAGACAGAAAACAGTTTTTCAGTTCCTTTGAAGTATAGCTGCAAAGCAAACCTTCAGATACATCTCAAGAAGTGACCACTACTTTTGTTTCTTGAATTTATTCTGTTTTCTATCCTGTTTCTAGACTGATTTTGTATCACTGTTCTACCATTTCGTCATTTTTCCTAGTTCTCTAGTTCTCTTGTAGTTGCTGGTGAGGAGATGAGACCTGTGGTGCAGGATACTGCATCAGCCCATCAACCTGTTGTTCAGTCATTCATTTAACCACTGTAGTAGGGATGCAAGTCTCAAATCTGGGTAGCAAGCATCACAAATTTGTTCTAACTGAAGATCTGATGCCTCGCAGAGTATTTTCTCCAATCTTTAAGGACACATGAATTGTTTCACTGATTGAAGAGTTGTAGGTTATTTCCCTCCTCTTGCTTATGCAGTCAACCTGGTCGTTATGGGAGGGTGACAAGACATAAAGCTGCCCAGCCCCTTCTACCAGCTTAGCTTATCCAATTTGCTGAGGCTGTCCAACTGAAACACAAGGTTCAGGCAACTAGAAAGGTGGCAGAGAAAGGAGAGGTTTTCTTCAGAGCCATACTAGGTAAGAAGCAAATATAACTCATCTGCAAGGTAATGGGAAGAAAACAAACAAAAAAAAGAGTAATGGTTGACAATAGGTCAGTGTCTGCCAGATGCTAAATGTCATCAGTGCTGCTGACCTTCACAGCTGGCGACATGATACATTTTTCAGAAGGTACCACTGGAGCGGTCCCATAATCATACTTTTACAGTGCATGTCCCTTCGGATGTCAGAGCCCTTACAGTATTATCTCTCAACGCCCACTATTATTGCCATTTCTGCTTCATAGAAGCAGGTGCATTGAAGCGTAGGGAAGAAAACAGCCACACTAGCAAAAACAGTCTCTAGTTTGGGCTCATGAGTAGGGGTTGGAGGTGGAATTCCCATGACTGATGTTTGACTTCTATCTTGGAGGCACCTAAGTTTGAGACAAGAGGGAATGAAGTCCAGCACAAGAGTTTGCACTTCAGACATCTCAATAAGTTACAGTGGGAATAGGATGTACAGTGCCTCTGATAGTGCAGATGCTCTCATACTGCTCAGATGCCAGGGCCAGAGACACTCGGAGAGGGAGCCACCTTTGAAAATAGCGTGTGTAGTTTACCCTCATTTCAGTTTGATTCTGCATTGTCCCACACTTTGCTATTACTTATGTCTGCATAATGAGACCAAAGCACACATTGGACAGTCCCTCCAGTTTGGGAATGTCCTGAGTCTGTAAGTAATTCTGTGTGGAAAATGTTTCTGTGAATCAACACAACAACTGTGATTTTAAATTCCAGTCCCCTTAGCAAATAACTCTTTTATTTGACCAAGTGGCTATTATGAAATAGAAAGAACTTCATGCCTCGTATGTTTAGTTTTTGGTTTGGTGTCTTGTTTTTTTTTTTTTGTACTTTTTTAGGAAGAATTAGATGAACAACGGAACAGAAAGAAAAGCATTCTGCATCAACTATACCAGTACTTCCTTCTGAGTCACTGGCAGCTCTAAAGAAAATTATCTCAAATGTTTCTGATCAAGACGAAGTGATAATTGACAACTGCTCTGGTCTACAAAAATCACATAAGAGAACAGGATAGCCATTCCTTTAAACATCTTTCTATACATAAGATTTAGAGGGGAAAAAGCTATATTAAATGAACAGATTTCAATATGATTGACATGTGCAGGAAGCATCTGGCTGCCAGAACTAAAATGTCCTTTGAATTTTCTAAAAGCATGAATGATAGCTTCATAACTTCCAAAACAACAACATCCCTCCTCTCCCCCCCAATGCCAGTTGTATCTAACATGGTGGAAGTTATACTGGAATTCATCTAAAAGAAGAAGAGAAGTTTATGTCCTAAATAAAATCTGACAACTGCTCAGGATTATAAATTGGCTGTGTTTGTTATGTGAAAACAGAATACAGCCTGAACCCCCAATACATCTATCTGTTACTTCAGAAGAGATGTATTTTACACAGCCTAAACTATCTGAGCTACATAATTTAAACAGAAAAATATGAATAATAACTGTAAACTCTTTGAGAAATAGTTATTTCACCAAATCCACATAATTCCAAAAGAAAGGCTGTATAAGCTAAGAAAGCATGGAAATAGAAGCACTATAAGTACTGAAACAAAAAAGAAGTTAGAAAATGGAATGCAAATAACAATGAACATACACTCAACAGAAAAATGCAAAAAAAGACAGAATCAAAGCTAGTGGACAGAAAGAGGAAATTTACAGATAAAAGAGTTGAAAGAAAAATAATGGAAGACTCTTTTTAAACTTAAAAGAATAACAAGGGTCTGACTAGAGGGCTATTTATAAGGAAGAAAATGAAACTATTAGAATAAACATTTATAATACCAAAGGGTGGAAGCATTCAAGAATTCTCTCTCTTTTTCCTATAGGGAAAAAACTCAGATCTGTATTCATATGATATGAAACTGTTGCTAAACTGTTTCCCTGCATTCCCAACAATATATAAGGCTGATGATAGACAGCCATTGTTAAAGTGAGATGCTTAAAAGCATCAGATGTTTTATGTAGATTGTTTAGATGTTTTATTTAGATTTGTTTTATTAGATTGTTAGCATTGATTTTCAGTAATTTTTGAAACAATCCAGATGTTACAGAGGAGAAACAGAAAGGCAGCGTTGTGCCAGTGTTTCAAAAAGAATAAGTACTACGGCCCCATGAGCTCCAGGCCTCTCAATCTGATGTCAGGTCAGAGTTGTGAAACTGGACCATTGAGAGTTTGATTAATAGATAATGTAGTGTAATTAGTGACAATTAACATGGTTTTATAGAAAACAGTTCTCGTAAAACTAACTTCCTAACATTTTTATGAGATTATTAATTTAATTGATAATTATATTGATGTAATACACATAAATTTTTGTAAATTTCCCAACTTGGTTCTTCACAGTATTTTGATTAACACACTACAGCAACAGAAAACCAGTGTGGCACATGTTAAATGCATTAAAATTAGTTAAAAGATATGTCTCAAAATGGGATTAGAATGTGAACAGTCACCACTAACAGTGTTTGGGGTTGCTAGTAGGGTTCTGTGGGTATTGGTTCTTGGCTGTATATCATTTAACATTGTCAGTGACATGGAAGAAAAGATAAAATCATTACAATAGAGTTTGGAGATGGTGTGATGTTTGGGGTCATGTTAAATAATGACCTCGAGAGATGTCTGATTGCAGGAGGGTCTGATTGCTGGGACAATGGGTGCAAAAACCCAGTAATTTCACTAAAGCTGTACGTGTAGTATTTGGGGGGAAAATACTTGAAAGAGAGGGAACATTTTCATAACAGAGTCAGGGAAAAAGAGTCATGATAACTAGTCCACTGGGTTTGGTCCTGTACCTGGTGTGTATAAACAGGAGACTCTGCAGTGTCAACCATAATGCTGTCAGTGTCCTTTGTCCTGTTTATGTGCCCACAACTCAGACAGGTTGATACAAAGCTGTAGGTGGAATGTGGAAGAGTGTCAAAGATAATTACATTATAATTACATGAGAAAACATGCCTTAATAAAAATAGGCTTAAGGAGCTCTATCTACTTACCTTGTCAGGATGGAGGATTAAAGATGTTTCTGAATGATGGAACATTGATGCTAAATGAGTCTTCAGATTTCTAGTCAGAAATACAACAGCTGTTGGGGCTGAAGCTGGAACCTTAACATTCATGAAACTGTGCTGTGAATGAATGATTTTGCAGTAATGATCGAATGGTCAGTCTGTCCCAAATAAAAAACACCTTTTTTCTGTCTTCTTGACGTTGAATGCTGTTGATTTTGCTGTTTAGAACAATAGATTCGTTGCAAGGCTGGGTCCAGAGCTAAAGGTAGAATGTTCAGGAACTGAAAGTTTAACAAGTCCTGCTAATAAGCCCATTATTTCCATTTCCTAAGCAGGGTACTGTAGATCTTATTCTGCCTGGGTGCTGGATAAAAACAGCCAGTTAATGTACTAAAGGTCAAAATTTCAAAAGTGCTCTACAAATGCGTTACAACTAACTGTTAATAATTCTCTCCTTTTTTTAAGAGATCTGGTCATGTCCAAGGGAATGCCAGCTACATTTTTCTTAATGTATGAGCACAAGTTACACATAACAACCTAACAACACAATACTGCCTCTTTAATGCTAATCTATTCCTTGCAATCTACTAGATACATGTAGAATCATTGGTGTGTATCAAGAGAGCAAAATCAGATTCTGAAAATATCTGAAAGGATGCACTAGAGTGTACATAATAATGTATTTTAATCTGCCAGGCCTTAAAATTAATCATGAATTCCCACAGAGATTTTAATAATTTTGAGATGATAGTTTTTTTTTTTTTCATATAGTGATATTCTTGGACAGAGTTCTTGAAATGCTACATAGAAATGGGTGGGGGAGGGAAAAATGGGGGCCATTTTTCAATTTCCAGGTTAGCTAAGATACAGATACGAGAGCTACTGTTTAATTGGTTGTTTTATTCTTTTTCTTCCACCTAATAGATAATCAGTAAGGTACCTCAAACACAAACTTTTATCACATCATAAAGCTGGCATACAGCATAAAGTTTATCTCTTTGGGCATATACTTATGGGAAAAATTCTCATCAGCAAATGCTGTACTGAATGACTTGAAACTTCCTGGGGAAGGTTGCAATTTTAGGATCTCATCTTATGTTTTGTCCTAAACATTTTTGTCATGGTTCCTCATGGCTTTAAGCTACTCAGTGCCATGGTTTTTGTCCAGATACCTGACGCTCCTAAATATATTTTACCAGAGCCACTTCGCACAGTCACAACAGAAGTATTATAACTCCCTCAAACCCAAGCTATTTTATTTTTTTGTTAAATGCTCTGTCTTTGATGTGTGACCATGCATAAAGTACTGAAAACAACATCACTATTGCTGAAGGTCTATGATTTTCAGGGCCAAAACAAAGGTATTGTTCCAAAAATTACTACTGAATTTAACAAAGGTATTTCTAACACACGTAGGATTAAACACAGAGGTAGAGGATTACTGTGCACCTCATTACTGTTCCTTGAGAGATATTAGTGTCATGAGGGATCAAACATGATGAGCAAAATATGTTTAACTCCTTGGAAAAAATCAACCCAAACTTGTAGTTTTTTTAATTAGAGAATTACTCATGTTCCACCATTTATATGAATTTTGCACAGCTGTTTACATTAATATGCGTTAAAATGGGCGATTACCACAGCAATCATGTTTTGAGACAACACACTTGCTTCATTTTAAATATATAGGCATACTCTTATCTCTCTCTTGCCCACAGACACACCTGGTTTTATGCTATTTGCTTGCTTGTTTGTTCCTTCCTACTAGTTGGAGCCAAGAAATATTTCAGACACCAAATATTTGATACATTTCTGGACCTTACGTTAACAGTCTACGGGCTGTGGTTTTGGCTCCCTGTTTTAATGGTTAGGAGAAGCAAGAGGCAAACAGAATAGTGATGTTTATGATGAGAGGGTAGATGAAGGGGTCGAGGAAAGCTGAGAATAGCTGAAGTGTGTCTGACACAGCAGTTTCTCTTCTGTATCACTATTTTATTTTTATGAGGCTGCAGCAAATTGATAGCTTCTGATACCATAGTCAATAAAACGTTGTGTAAATTCCAGCGATGGGCTGGAAAAAGATTGAATTAAAAGGGAGGTATTGGGTCACATCCATATTTCAAGTCATTTGTGTGCTGCCTTATCTCAGTACTTGGAGAAAGCAGTTTCTTCACAACTAACCACCCAATTAGTACCTGCTGAGCATCCAGTGCTTGTTTTTCTTCTGTCTCCCTCTTTCTATGCAAACCAACTTCTTAACAGTTTCCTTTTCATCCCAGTTTCTTAGAAAGTTTGGACAAGTCACTAAAAGGGATCTTATAAAGAAAATTATTCCAAAATCTTCCCTATCCTGGAAAATATTTTTTGTAAACATGATGTGGCAGTCTGTTTAGCCATAATTATTGCTGCAGTTGATTTAATGCTTCTGCCAGGAAGTTTTCTGTAGGGTCACAGGACAATTCAGGTCATAAGGGACCTCAACATGTCTCTAGTCCAACCATCTTCAATCAGGCTCAGCCACAAGCTCTGACCAGGTGCTTGGGGATTTCTCTGGTCAGGTCTTGAAAAGCTCCAAGGACTGGGACTGCACAACCGCCCTGGGCAGCTCTACTGTGTTCCTGGGAAATTTTCCTCCTTGGATCAGTGTGAAGATGTCATACATTCAACTCTTGCCTATTGTCTCTTGTCTTCACACCATGCACAGTTATAAGAGACCAGCTCCATCTTCTAGATGATTCCAACATAGGTACTGGAGGGCTGCTGTTAGGTGGCCCTGAAGCTTTCTCATCTCCAGGCAAAAAAAGTCCCAGCTCTGCAGCCTTTCCTGACAGGACAGTTGCTGCAGCCCCAACCATTCTTCGCTGAACCTGGTCCAGTTTGACTATGCCTTTCCTATACTGGGTGGGGGTTGTGGTGTGTGGTGTGAGAGAACAGGCAAATATAGTGTGGTTGTTCTCATCAGCATACAAAAAAGCTGACAAATTTCAAGGCTGGCAAGCACTTGTGTAACACACTCACCTGCTGCGCAGCTGGGCAGTTGCTGTTTTACTGGTTTGGGCCGGGAGGAAGAAGAGCAGCAGTCCACTGTTAGTACCATCATCCCTTTTCCCTCAAGTCTTGCCAGGGGTTTGCTGCTTCCTTAGTCTACTCCATTACTAAGGGTTCTGGCCATCTTACACTCAGATACCATTAGTTTCACTAATCTAAAGCACCCATTAACAACCTGCAGAGACTAAGGAGGTCTCCACAGTACCACTTCAGCCATGTCTGTACTGGTAATTAAATCAGAGCCAGGAGCTGGCTCAAGCATGACCCACTCCTGTCCACACTGTTTCATTGCTCTCTGGCATGAAGGTAATGCCAGTCAGTGTTCTCCCAGGCAGTGCTCCAGAGCAGTTGAGGAGGCATCATGAGCCAGAGGCCATTCCTGGTTACAGTTATGCTGTTCTGGATGGACAAGAGAGCAGGGAGAGCCCAGATGTGCAGGTGCAATCTGTGCCATGCTATGTGGCTCTGGGAATGGAGAACAGTCCGTGGCCTGTTTATTTAGTATAGATGTTTTGCATTCTGCCTGAGTCCCAGCAGCCATCTTCATGTCACCTCACACAGCTCTTCAAGCTTTCTTTGGCATCTACCATAAATAAATCCTATTCCTTACTTGCATCAAGAGTAAATAATGTAGAGTTGAGCTTCAAGAGGACAGGTTAGCTATTCCATGGCTCTCTCAAAGACTCTGGGGGCCATTCGCCACCTAGATCGTAATCTCTGCCATCTCTAAGATCTCTACAATCTCTAACAACCTCTAGCAAGAGGGACACTCCTACTTGTTTACAGATTTGGCAGAATAGGAAAATCATTAGAGCACAAAGACCCCCTCCTGCATCCTCAACTGGCCTGAGTGATGAGGTGATGAGACGGCCATGGATTATGAGGTCTATTTTATCCAAATCGAATACATCCAATTTCAAAACACCACCCTCCTCCCCCAAACCAAACACCACGTCTCCAACTTTGAGAATTGTACTGAAGAATTCTAGAGGTGACTTTTTCTGCCGTCAACCTGGCCACATTGTAAACCTAGTAGTGCTGCCTATCTTTTCATACTCCATAAGAAAAAAGAACAAGAGCAACAAAAATCTTAGAGAGGGATCTTAGGGAGACTAAGATGGGGCTTTGTGGACTATCTGTGCATTTGGATTTATTCAATTCTCTATGAATTAGAGAAAAAAATTTGCATCCTTCAGCTGATTTCTGAAAAACCTTAATGTTCATCATTACATTAATTTGATAGGCTACGAGAGTGGAATATATTCAGAGCTTCCCCTGCAAGTGATGGTGTCATAATACTAAAATATAGTTTACACTTTATGCAGCACCTTTTATGGAGAAGGACTTTCAAGCATTTAAAACCACAAAGAAACAGAAACAAATATGACTCTGCTTACCATTGAAATGCAACCTGGAGCTGGAGTTAAGTATTCAGCAATGCAGAACAGAAGAGGAGTTTATGACAGAACATAAAGAAAAATTTTGTACCTACCAGAAACTGCAAGGGGAATTTAGCTAAGGGAAATGAAATTCCCTAACTCAGCATCTGGAAAGGACATCCTGCTTATGTACTTTTCTTCCTGAAAAAAATGTCTGGTTTCTGGCTCTTCGCAATCAGCCGTTTAGACCATGCTGACTCACCATGAGCAGTGGAACTTGGAGAAGATAACAGGCGTGAAACCAATGGGATTCAATAGAAATTACTCTGAGTAACAGATGAGATTTACTAGAGAATTATTTAAATTCTGGAGAACTGAAGAGCTAACCTATTGAACCAAGCAGCATTTATAGCACACACTTCTTCTAGGGTGTCATAGGGTGATGTAAACACCCTGTGGAAAGAGGCATCACTGTATCAGATTTTTCCAGAAGAGCAGAATTGAGGAACCTAACTGCCTCACAGTCATTGTGATGCCACTGTTAACACCTTCACGATCCTCTCCTCGCTAGCAATCATTACCAGTGCTCACGACAGCGGCTCCACACGGCACTGCTGGGAGAACCGGGAGCACAGCTGATGCGCTCGTAAGGGTCCTGCAGGCAGCCTGGGGGATGCTACAGCATCATGGCAGCATTTGCAATGGCAAAGGTTTAAATGGCAGCTGCAGTGGAGGGATTGCTGTACTCCAGAGACTGCAACATGGTGGCTGGTGATGAACAGGGAAGCCATTCTAAAATACTTGAAATACGTCTATAATAAGACAAACTGTAACCACTGTATAATCATTTATAAGAGCTAAACAATTTTAAAAATAACAACTATGAGTGTAATTTATGAATCTTTTATTTATGCATGTTTAGTAATTGCACTATTTTAAATTAAAGTCATGTTTACTGAGTTGCTAACATTCTGTCCTTTTAATTAAACACCTCTTTAACCAAAGCAAGGTTGAATCCAACAAATCCAAATGAAGCACGTAGCACTGTGCAACTCACTTAAAAAACCTAAGATGTTTATTAGTGAGTGCTGGTATCTGAAGCTGTCAGACTGCTTTTGCACCTTGTATGGATACTGTGCCACTATTGCAAGTATAAATGACATCAGAATAAAAGCAGAGAGAGCAATGGTGAAAGAAGAAGAAATTTTAACAGAGATCTCCAAGAGATTCTCCCTCTGGCCTCAGCTACATGTACCAAAGTAATCCACAAACAGAAGTCATGTCAGACAGAGTATTTTGTGTTGCCACTTTGGAACTTAAGACATTATGTATTGCTTGTTTAAAAGTGAGAGGCCTAACTTCCATATTACTTGCCTTTTTTCATTCACACCTTCAACGTCACATTCACGTGGTTTTGTATGTTGCCTGTTTTAATAGGCAATACCAGTTTCCCTTATCCATTTCATCCCCCCCCCGCTTTTTTTTTTCCCAAACTTTGTCCCTTTCTCACAGGGGTCTGTTAACTCAGCATCAGACTATGGAAAGCCAAGACTGAGTGTTGCTGGGGGAGACTGAAGCAGTAGTTACAGCCATCTCATCTTTGAAAGCCATGGATAAAAGCAAGATAGTAGATGTCTGGGTGGGATAGGACATCTCCCCAGCAAGCAGTGCAAGGGACACGCCCTTGGGGTTGGCATTGCTGCTGAGCAGGCAGGACAGGCAAGCAGACCACTGCAAGGGCTGGCACCCTCAATGCTGCTTGGGGCAGTGCTTTCCTGCAGGGGAACAGTGATGGGGCTCCTGTTATACTCAGTGGCCCCTATGGCATTTTGTCTATCCTATGGGTTTTAGTGCAGTGGTTGTGGTGGGAAGATGGTGGAGTCCTTCAGATGAGCTGGGAGGTGTCCAAGAGGTGATGAGTCAGGATGTGCACTGCACTGTGTCTGGCTGTGTGTGCATGTCTCCTAGTCTTAGGTCCCAGGGCACTCCAGTCGTGTGCCATGACTCACAGTAAGTGGCTGGCAGAGATGCTGGCAGACCCACTCACCACTGGCAGACAGCTCATGAAAAGATGTGAGCTCTACCATAACCTTGTTTAACACATCATGTTATTTTCCTCTTTCAGCCTGGTAAGTGCATGGAGGATCTTTTCCTGTGGTCCTGCTGAACCCAGAGGGGAAACCTGAGATGCTGCAACCTCCAAGTAGCACCTCAGACTTAAGAGAGCAAAGTCATACCTGGCCAGAATGAGAGCATTTGCTGCTAAGGCGGTACAGAAGCAAACATGGTCTTTGTTTGGTATTTCACATGGGTGGATCAATCTGACATGGTAGCATCTCCCTCCTGTCTGACAGTGGCCAAGCTCAGTTTGGCTTTTACTGGTGAAAAGTCCCAGAGTTCCTTTGGGGCAGAGAATAGCCACAGAGAAACATTTTCTCCCTCTCACCTCAGCTCTTTCCTGCAGTGAGATAATAAGCGGAGCAGATAATCACCATAGGATGGTTTCCAGTCTAATTATCAGGAAGGTGAAAAGCTCAGACCAAGCTTTACTGCAGCAGACTTGGAGTGTTCTGTTGACACCATCAGTGCTGCCCAAAGAGGAGGGTAGTAGCTAGTCCCACTAATTCCGTAGCCTCAGTGATGTCCTTAAGACCATTCACAGCAAAGGGCTGTAGTGCTGCTGCCTGGTGGGAAGTGCAGGAGTACAGGAGAGTAGTGAGATACTTTTGTGCCATGAGAGTGCTGTGCCCTAGGGTGCTAAGAGACAAATAGCATAGTCTATTCATGTGCTTTCTGAAGTACACACAGTACAGTCACAGGCCCACACATTTCAATGCACCAACAGAGATACATCCTGAAACTCAGCGAAATGCACTTTGTCTCTTGCCTGGTGCCCTTGGCTGCCTGGGAACTGAGGTTGAGGGGAGCAGGGCAGCTCCCCAGCAAAAGAGGTGCTGCAGCTGCTCATTTTTAATGTGGAGAAAACAGCACTGATCACGTGTTCTCCCCTCCTAAATGCTTCACTGAGGGAGTTAGGAGAGATTTGGCTCCTTACTGTGTGCTGTGGTGTTGTCCCTCCTGGACCGCAAGGGTTTCACCTGCATTTGAAACCAGTGAAGTGAAAAGCAGCAGAAACAGGAGTTCTTGCACCTACTTGTGTGCGCTGGCAGACACCTTCAATGTGTTGAATCGCTGAGCTAGATCCCAAGCCCTGAATAAGTCAGCCTTTAGACTGACTGTTTTTTTACCTTTCTAGCAATTTTTCAATCCAAGGGTGTGCATTTTCTGAGGAGTCATTGAGTCCACTCCAAGGATAACCAGGGCTGTGTTCAGGTACATCCCTTCTGTTATCCAGGATTTTATTTTTCCCTGTGGACTTTAACTCCTATATCCTTATGCTGGGAGCAAGGGATCTGCACCTCATCTAGTCTTGTAACCATTTGTAGCATCTGCTACAAAATTATGAATTGAACTAATTTCACTAGCACCACCAAATTTCTGACCTGATTTTAATGAAGTAAAATGAATAGACAGTTCAATTAGGGCAATTTTGTTATAGAATTGTGGTCTTCATTCACATCGCAATAAAATGTTTTTTTTTTAATAACTTCTCTTAGCAACTCCCCTAAATGGACTGAGTATTTTTTAACCAAAATCCATAAGAATGGGCAAAATAATGCATATTTAAAGTCAGATACTTTGAAGTGTTAATTTGATGTCATGAATATTATTTGTGTCTTAGTCAAATAAGTCTTTAATATGTATTTATTTAATGTATTTATTTTCAAAAAGTTTGACTGTAACCTGCAATCACTATGAAGCAATATTGAGTATCTCTAGTAGATAATATTTACAAAAAATATTTTAAGGGTACAAATACTTTGGGCATATACTGTCCTCATAATAACAATATGCTCTGTCACGACAGTATCAGTACCATAACAATTTTAGTGTAGCCATAAAACCAGTTATTCTCTTTTAAAGGTGGTGAATGTCAGTAATGACTTTTCAGCACTTCTGGTTTGAATGACTACCTATGACCTGAAATAACTTAATTCCAGGACTGGCATTAGATGATTTTTATGGAACTACACAGTTACTACCATATCCTGACTCTTCAAAACTATAAGTATGTGCTCAGCTGTAAATCCACAAGTGTCATTGTCTTTAATAGGACCATTTGTGTGTCTAAAAATCAATCATGTATACACATGCAGAATTGGAATCACAATAACAGAAAACAGATGCAATGATTAATTACCCAATTGAAAGTTGTTCACGAATACTGTGTCTGACAACTCTATAAATCCATTGAAATCTGTGTTAACAATAAATGATCAAAGTCTAATGCTAAGAGCATAGCCTAATTGGTAGGACAGGAAGTGCTTGTTTCAACAGATGTCAATGAAGATGACATTTAGACGTAAGGAAAACCTTTCTGGAAACCAGAGCAGTGAAACATGGTCACAAATTGTTCAGGGAAATTATGGAATTGCCACCACTGAGGAAATTTAAAAAAGAGGTCAGGAAAATTTTCCGTTTTTTTTTTTTTTTCTGGTTTCACTCCTCCATCTTGTGGCAGAGGAGCAGGCAAAGTGATCTCTGGAGCTGTGCTCCTGTAGACTTGGTCTAGCAGAACCAGAGCTGGACGTCATCAACACACGGATCGCACCAGACTCTTCACTGTCCCCAGAAAGCAGATGTACTGTGGAGTGGATTCATATCAATCAAACAATGCAGGTGAGACACAGAAATAAGAGGAACAGCTTCTTGTCACTGCAGTCTGGGGTGTGATGAGTGCAGCCACATTGCAGCAGTCATGTCTCTGCCTGTTGACCCCAGCTGGCTGTGTGGGAGGTGGATGAGTTGCCCAGCAGTGCTCACAGGTTGATGGAGGTCTCTCTCGTGCCACAAAGGTGCAGCTTATTTCCACTTCAGTCTCATTTCTCACTTCAGTCTTCACCCAAAGCTGGAATGGCCTCGACTTTGCTTTCTTCTTGGTTTTCATACAAATGTGAGTCCACGTGGAAGGGTTCCTATGAATATGTCTTTTCTACAAGCAGAGGGAGAATAAGGTCTGCGCAGCCTTTTGTGGCTGTTGTGGTATTTATCCAGTACATATCCAGGTATTTTCCAGAGGTTTTACTAGAAAAAGCCCCAGTCTGCCTTTATCTAACATCATAAAAAGACCTGAGCACTTTGTCTTGCGCCTTCAACTATGCTAGAAGAAAAGAAACGCACTTTGTTTTTTCTGCATATTGCTTCTGAATTGCTGCATGGAGTAGCAAAGGCCTCATGCCAGGCTTTTAATATGTTCATTTAAGACTTTTTGCTGTACTGTTGGATTTCTGTCCTCAGGAATCAGTGCACAGAGTGCAAATATTTTTTTTTTTTTGATCTCCATGTCATGCAAAGCCGTTTTATGATACAGTCTGCAGAATGCATATCAGACATGAACTTTGTTTAGGAAACTTGCAAGACAGTGAGGGGGAACAACAAAAGGGTAGTTCGCTAAGAAGGGATACGCTGGAGCAGCTCCAGACAAACCCGAAAATGGTACATTTGGTCTGCTGTGTGTTCATATTGCTTACTTTTGTCTTGTCCAATCTAGTTTTACTGACAGCTCTACTCTGTTACTTACAGTTTCAGCAACTGAAAGAGGAAGTAATTTGATAAAGCTACTTAAGGTCAGTTCTTTCCACACTCCTTTATTCTATAATGCCACACTTCACCCTTGTGAATCAGCATGACCCTGGTGCCACCATGAAGGCAGCAGGAGTGCTTGAGGGGTAAAAGCCCACACTCTTTCCCAGCCAGCATAAAAGTCTATTTGAAGGTGAGAAGAGAAGACTATTTTGGCTAAGGAGTAACCAGCTCTTGGGACCATGTTCTGGGGTAGTCAATGGCAGCAGTTTTAACTGCACTGTCCTGAATTCTCCTGCAGCTCTTCTTCTTTCATTGCACCCGCTCTTGTCTTTGCTCCCTTGCTTCTTCTTTCAAATATCCTCTAGAGGTTCCTTGTCTCCCTCAGATTTCCCTCAGATGATCTCTTGTTTATCTCTCCTGGCCAAACAAATTTGTTTTTCAGTCCTTTGCAGATCTCCATGCTTTTACATCAGTTTTGTTCTCTTACCAGCGACATCCTGATGTCATGAAAGAACTGAAGACATCACCATGTGGGTTTGTATGATGCTTCTGACTGTGCTGTGTATGATATTCCCTTGGTAACAGTATTATCATTTGCTAATAGGGTATTTTGGATATCCCTGTTTGCACAGAGATTTCTTGGTCAAATTACCCCAGGAGCCAGGAATGTGTGTAAATGGGAATCTGATCCCCAAAGTTTATGCATCCTAAGTTTATGGAAGGTCTTCAAATAATTAATAATTTTTAAAGGAATGAAGTGCATAGCATTTTTCTCTCTCTAGTCGGAGACGTGCCAGATTGCTGTTTATCTGTGATCCTCCCAGCAATCTATGAAATTTGAAGCCTGGATTGATGCATATTTAGGTCTTGGAATCAGAAATTTCAGTTTAATGCCACTTTCTCATCAAGTGTAGAGTATGGTGTACATCTCCAGATGGCCTATACAAATGCTCTGCCGTACTTCACTCACTTTTTGAATGTCAAGCATCTCTGGGATTCAGCACATCACCAATTAGCATCTTATATCCATTTGACAGAAATGATTTCTCATTATTTCATACGTTTCTTCTTTAATAATATTTTCACACTGAATTCCCCTTCTGATAAGAGAACGGAAGATAACTGTAAGGTCAGGGGCTGTTTGTAAAACATTTTTCTTCTCTGCTGTCCTGAGTTTTCACTTTTTAAGCTGGTGGCCATCTCTGTGTTGAAGTTCTCTTAGTGAAGGGCAGTCATATTTTGTTCTTACACACCACTGAGCAAGTACTCAAGACTTCTTCATTTTATTATTAACATAGGACATGGCTCAATACCTCACACCCAGATCCTCTTACCCAAGAAGCAAAGAAGTGCAGAGAACAAGAAACTGCCCCTCCACTTAAAACTGGCTCAAACCCCCTGCTGTCACTGATTGCTTCTCTGAATTCCACACTTACCCACAGTCCCTGAAACAGTTAGAGCTGCCATCGCTAACCAGGCTTTTCTGAAATGCAGCTTTGTACACGTTGGAAGAACTGACATGGCATGCCTCTACCAGCCTGTTTTGCCCACAGTGTACATATTGCTTCCACACAGCCCTTAAACTCTGCACTTGCAGCCCTCCTCAAGATGCCTGAAAAAAGAACCACAAATACAGACACAGTTAAGCAGAACTGACTCTTAATACTGAAACGCCAGAGCCTTCCAGCTACATGTATTCAAACCACAGCTGCATGTGACAGAAACCTGCTTTTGTTTAGCAACACAAGTTGCTCACATCATCACCCAAATCCAGGAACAAGCTCCCTCAGAGAAAATCCATGAGAAAGATTTGTTGCAAAGCTGGCAATGGTGATGACATTACAGTCCAAATCCTTGTTATGTGGGCAAGCTATATTTAGCCTCAAAACTGCATCCACATCCATGGATTCATAGGAGTAATTAATAAGGTATGCTCTTCTATGGATTGTATGACTTAGTTATTTCACACATGCGTGTAGGAATGTCAAAGCTCTGTAGAGGTGCAAAGCAAGAAGCCAAATAGGGCTGCAAGGGTGAGAAGGAGGAATATTTCCTGAGGACAAAGAGTGTCTGCAAGTCCCCAGGAATTATCGGGCTTAAGCCCTGTTTGGCATTAGTGTGGTGAGAGTATGGGGACACCCTCTGAATGCAGATATGGGTAGAAAAGGGAATGAGGCTGCTTGCATGTATTTTTAAGATGTAACTGTTTGCATGGTAGTAATAAAAGCAAAGGTCACTTTTCAGAAATATAAATGCATAACTGCATAAATCCTCTGTACCCCTTCTGTCCACTCTGTGTCTTGTGATGAGGATGGCTGAACACAAAGCAGGTCAGGCAGGCCAGCAGCCACAGGGGGGAACCGTAGCATCTTCAAAACAGTGAGGGGTGCCTGGGGCTGTTCAGAGCCTCCCACCAGCAGTGTATGCAAATCTGAGGGGAAACCTCTGGTGGCCCTCTGCTCAAGCCCAGACACCAGCCTGGGGTGATGCCATATGTGGCATCCTAGAATCAGGTCCCCAGATCAAGCTACTCCTACCCCACAAGTATGGGGTCATAGCACCATTTGCTCTTTTTGTAAAACCACGGGGTACAATCTCATTCAAGAGAGAGATGCATCCACCACTATTTTACATCTGAGGTCCCCTCTCTCTCACCCTCTCCCTGTGCAGCTCAGGTAACCTGTGAGTGCTGGTGGCACCTCAACGTCCTCTAATTCTGTGCCCATGTATGTGGGTGCATGTAGCTCACCCCAGGTGTGTACAGCTGGTGGCACAGCCGTCAGCTGCAGTGGTATAAAACGGCAGAGGCCCAGTGATGCTCCTGCTGAGATACGCCCTCCTCACAGCTGTTCAAACAGCAAATGTACCCGTACTCATGCTAGGGACATAGAGTAAAAGCTGATGGAGGGAGGTGCAAACTGAATGGGGACACTGGAGGTGACACAGTGAGGCAGAGCCAGGACTTCATCAGCTTTTACATTTATTTTTGTTTTCTTTTGAAACAAACATGTTATGGGCAGGCATAGAAACTAAAATATTTATGTGTGTCCCTGTATCCAGCTTCTCAGGTAAAAATGTAAAATGCATGCAAGCAGTTTTTTAAAATGCATATTATGTTTCTGATAGACCAGAACTGCTGGAGCAGATCAGATCTCTCAGTTAAATATGCATTCATACATTTTTAAAAAATGTATAATATTGACTATATCAGATGTAATGGCTCCTGTAGAGTCATTACGGTGCACAGTGCAGGCTCTTTATTTGGTATTGTATCAATTTGTAGGGTGGACTGTCATGGTGTTAATACAGATGTATGTTGATAACAGTATGGAAGCAGAGAAAATGCTGCATGCCATTAGTCAGATTTTAATTCCAGCATTTTAGCCTCTTAAAAATATATCCAAGATTAAATTCTCCCTTCCCCTCTACCCAGTGAGCAGCGTCTGAAGTGTGGTCCTGTGTTTTGTTACACGGGAGTCACAAGCTCACAGTTGAGGGGAGGTACACACTGGACGTACAACGGGGGGCTGCAATGCAGGGTGGAAGAGAGGGAGTTTGGCCCGAAGAGATCAGATGGTTTGTGTCTTCATTGGCAAATGAAACTGCTTTAAGGCTGCAGTACAGGATGTGTGATAAGATCAGAAAATGGCTTGATTTGCGTTTGCTTTGACATGAGGTAAAAATGTCTAATGTAATAGTGGGTAAAACATAAAAGGAAAAATATATTTACTGAGCTCAGATACAATATTGCATGTCGGGCATGTGAACAATTTTTATAACCAATTTATAAATACCTAAAAAACATGGTTTTCTGTAGAAAAACAAACAGAGCTGTAGAGAAATAAACAGCATCTCCACAATAATTCTGTAACTTCATACTGATGTAACCCACCAGCTCACAGAAGAAGCCCTCCATGTAAAGGAAACCACAGAAACTATAATGATTTTCAGATACAGTTGACAAGAGACCATTTAGTAAACTTTTATTTTTTTTTAACTAACAGTATGCAGGGATGTTGTATTCTAGGCTGCTACTAATAATCTCATCAGAATGCAAAAGCAGTGACTGTGTTATAAAATCAATGATCTGTTATATTCTGCAAGAATTTACAAAAGCCTAATGTCATTTACTACACCATGAGAACCATACTTGGATTAAAAAAACAAAACCCCCCAACAAAAAACAGAATTAAAAAAAAAAAAACAAAAACAAAACCAAAAAACATCAATTACAGCTGACGAAAAAGCAAACCATTTGCTAATGCCAAATTTTAAAGATATGATACATTTTAGGCTTATAAGAGCATATATTCTGAGTCCAGAAAAGGAAAGGCATTCATAGTTGAGGAAGAGTCAGACAACAAGCTCATCTGAACCACATTCACATCACAGCTTTGCTGTGGGTGGTCAGTGCCCATCACCCTGCAGTGACAACTGGCTTTGTGCCCTAGGCTCAGGCTCTGGGGAACTTTGCCCAAGAAGTTTGTTTTTTTCTTTTTCCCCTCTAACACTTTTGACAGAAGAATGAGTGCACCGTGCCTAGAAATAGGCTTTCAAACAATTGCAAAGGAAGGACTTTTTTTATACAGAATAAATGAAGCAAAACCTAGACAGACCCAAGACCTTGTCATGCACTGAACACATCATCATCATCGTAATGGTTATTCCTTTTCACCAGCAATAAGATGTGTTTTGCAAACATAAACTAATTAAACCCCACAACCTTGGAAATGAGTCTGTAATTTCCTATAAAAGGGGAAACTTAAACGAAGGCCAGATTGTGACACACTTACTAAGTACAAGCGCTCCACAAGTAGCTTCATTGACTTCCTCAAGACCCTTTTTGGTGTAATGTGTAGTTCAATGAGAGGTATCACAGCCTGGTGTTAAATGACTTGCCTGGAGGCTCACAGCGAGTCATAGTGGGGCCGGCACCAGGCTCCGGGACCCAATTTCATCACTCCCAGGGATGTAAATTGTACCAAAGGTGATTGGAGCTGCGTTTGTACACCCAGTGGGACCAAAAGGCCCCACATACTCCTACCTGCGAGCCTTGCTCCCAGTCCTTCTGTCCAGGGTGGGGAAGAAATGAAACTGCAAAGAGCTTCTTGGAAACAGCCTGTCATGAATTGTGCCACTTTGGAAAAATTGGAGGTGCCTCTCACCTTAGTGACTATTTCTGTTAAAGGTGGAAATTGGTCATGCTGTAAAAATCAAGTCCTTATTTTGGCAAATAGGAAAGCAGAAGATATTTGGCTGAGAAAAGGATTGGAGATGAGAGGCAGCCAGGCTGCTCAGTGGGGCTCAGCCCCCGAGCAGCTGTGCCTGGGGCTCTGGGCTGGCACCCAGCAGGTGATGGGGTGACCCTCTTGAACAGCCCTGAAGGCAGCCAGGTACCATGACGGGAAAACAGCTGCACTTAGGCACAGGCTGCCAGTGCTGCAAGGCTGGGACAAAGAATGTCTTTTTAAGGGAGATTGCACTCTCCATGATGAAGAGCTGAATTCTGACAAGGCCTACAATTACAGGACACAGAGAAATGAGAAGTGAATGGCATGTCTGTACTTGAATCAAAGTTTGGATCACATGCTTTGAAAATAGGGAACACGGGCCCATGTTGCACAGTAAGGACTTAATATTGTGCGAAGGAATTGCTCCTTCGGAGCAGTGAACACTGACTGCCACAGGTTTGCACTTAGAAGTAGCTCCTCAGCAAGACATTGGACGCTGCAGCATTACAGTCATGCAGGTAGGTCAAGCAAAGGAAACCAGTCCTGGCATTTCCAAGCTTCTGTGTTTAATATAGGCTCTTCAAGAGTGTTCTCCTAAGTACAGTTTTCCCTGTAAAGATATACAGAGAATGATATTTCAGGTGTTGCATCTCTGGAGAACAGACAACCTATGGTATAAAGATGGAATAAAGCTTTTACACTTCCAGACATTCTGGACATGCTGAGGTACTGTACACTGCTGCCAGCAGAGGCAGCTCGTCCTTTGAGGTTCTCATGGATTTTGCTAGGTTTCAGAAGGACTCTGAATCCCAAGTAAAGAGAAAAATATTTACTCTTTGTCCTAAGCTTTCAATGCAACTGGTTCTCCAGTGTCATGTGTAAGGGGATGCATTACACATGGTTAATGCATGTGGTTAGATTCTGTTTGATGTCAATAAACAGAGAATAGAGTCAGACTTCATGCAAGTGGACTAACAGAAACAAGGGAAAATACTTTTGCATTTAAAATATGCAGATAGAGAAATGAACATGCGTTATTCAAGAAGGTCTTAGCCTAGAGTTTTGGGTCCATTTTGAGGTTTTTTTAACCAAAAAATATGTGGAGTTTTCTTTTACAGAACAGTGAGCAAGTTTGGGTTGCATTTCTTTCCATGTTGGAGGCCCATATGACAATAAGTGAAAAGATCAGAGCAGCAGCAGCTCCGGAAGGCTGCGTTTTCTCCAAGCCTTCTGAGACATGTTTGTCCTAATGTCCCTTTTCTGCCTCCTCCACTATTGCTATTTTCATTTGCTGACAAGCCCAACATTTAACATTTACTGGAGTTTTCATATCGATAATACGTTATATTGCCATTACTGAACAGTTTGGGGCTTTGTGGCTAGCTACCATGACAATAGATGCACAGCCTGGAACCAGTTTTAGTTAATTAGAGTCAATCAATCCAAACTTTGCTAACTTACTCATGTGAAACAATAGTATAATGAACCAAAGTCTGCAAGATGATTGGGAAACACAAATTATTGCACCCTGATAAATTAAATGTGACTATTGCAAAATCTTCCTTCTAAATGAATACTCAGAGAGTGAATGTATGGGTGAATAAGCATAATTTAAAATACAGAAAAAAATTAAAGAAGCTGTTATAACCCCACTTCAATGTTTTCATTTTTCTTTAAAAGAAATAGAAAACCAGATTGCCGTATATACAAGACTGAATGCGTATACCATTTTTAAGATTAAAATTTTTACACCAAGCAGTCCTACAAAATTGACCCCTCATAATTTGCAAACTCATAAATTTCACAACGCATGTGGTGTCTAAAAAGTGGAATCATTCTGTTTCGTGTGTCCTTCACAACTGCTTATTTTTCAAAGCTATTTGATAAACATTTGTCTGACCTTGAGAAGAGAAAGCTCTGAACATTTTTGGCCTATGATACTGCTGTCAGACAGCCTTTCTTCACAGACAAAAAGACTTTTTGCCCCTGTTTTAGGGTGATAAATATTTTCCCAATGCTTGGAGTTCAACTTAAGTGCCAAAAGAGAACTCATGTTGCCCAATTTTCTCTTGATTTTCTAAAAGTGGTATTTTTAGAGTAAAAGGATCCAGGTGATAAAAACAGCACCAGAATGGTATATAAGCATTTGTATTAAAATTGCATTTTGGGTAATGAGCTGGCCTGTAATTACCTAGTCCAACGGTTTACGGCTTTCACAGGGTCTTAATTTTGTCCAGTATGCTTCTTACATTTTTTGATTCACAATATGTCTTTCACGTGCACTTCAATGTACAAAAGGAGACCTATGGCAAAGGACCAAGGGCCTGTCCTAAAGAGACCAGTGTGTAGAGATGCAGTAGATGGAACAGGGTGCACACACAGACCAGCTGAGCCGTGAAGGATCCTCAGAATTAAGGCACATGTGATTTAAGGAGTGGCTTTAAATGAAAGGGAGAGGAACTCTTGTATGATGGCTTCACAGCCCTTTCCAGAAGCAGCAAACTATTTCTGCATGTTGATGTAGTGAAATAGATTTGGAGGGAAGGGGTTTATGTGGGGGAGAAGGCAGAATTGTATCTATTCTACATAAAAATTTAAGAAGCTCTTGAAGCTTATAGGGTGGGAAAATGTGTGCTCGAGACTGCAGTTTTTCCCAGATGTCTCCCAAACAATCAATCCTGAGGTTTACAAAGACTTGTATTGATGAATTACAGGTGTTTTAGGTAACAAAAGATGGAATCTTCTCTGTCCCTTATAGATGTAATCACTTTTTTCCTGCCATGTCTATTTGTATATTATTTTCCATGAATTATGCTAAAGTCCATTGTTTCAACCATACAAGGGCATATTAGGAGGTGTTACAGAGGAATAAAGATGATGGATATTTCTTCTCCTATCTATTTCATTGTTACTTGGATTCTGCTTCCATTCAGAATTTGGTTTTGAAAGGAGATAAAAATCTGGGTGTAGTGTACACATTGTTTATGTCCAGGTTGCACTTATACCAGAGTTCTGGATAGGTTAGGGTAAAAAAAAAAGAACTGAATCATTTAAGACTCTGCAAATTGGACATTTAACTAAAAGAAAAAATCTGAGATATCATTTTTACATAACACAGTTGGATTCCTAAAGCTAAGGCTGTGAGCTGTTAACAACAAATTCAATCAAAACCATCTGACAGACATTTCTAAAGCAATTCAGAAGATCTAAAATGATATCTTTCTCTGCAATTCAATGAAGGGGTCAAGAAAACTAGTAAAATAAAAATGTGAATGGTAATAGGGAAAATAGAAATAATTTACGTGAAATAATTTACAGTATAGGTTTTCCAAAATTTTTTCTATAATAACTTTTCTACAGTAATTCCACTTCCCTTCCTTCTTTTCTCCCATGATCTCAGTTTTTCTTCCCACATTTGATTGCAAACACACCTGAAATACAGCTACATTTTAAATAATGGAATTAGAGAAAGTCCTAATATGATCAGTAAATGCATAGTATTTCTCATGTCTGTTCTGCCATGACTGTGTATTACTAAGGCATAGGAACTCTATAAAGTAAATTTCTGCTGTTGCAGGTATTGGTAGAGAATTTAGAAAAGAAACAAAGGAATAAAGTATATGGAAGCCATAGCAAATGAAATACAGTGTTCTCTCATTAAGTAAATCACAGAAGGTGGATCTCAGAACTTGGGTCAGTTTTTTGTTAAGAGCCTAAAGTAAGCTACTTTAATTTATGGAAGTCAAGCTTTGATTTAATATACAACATGACTCTAGACAACGCTGTTTTGTTAGGGAACTTGCTTCTTTAAATATCTCTTGCATGGGAACTCATCTGAACCCGGTTACCTTCACTGATATGCCTGTGACTGAATAAGTCTCAACATGACCTTGCAAATTTAATTCTTCAGTAGAATAATGATGAGAATTTAAACCATCCATTTTGCTCTAACTTTTCTGTGCTCTTCACCCTAAAATTACTGCTTGGCATTCAGATCCTCTTTCCCTACCTCCACAACTATTTTTGGTTTGTTTTAAAACACAGAAATCATGATACAGAGAGAATATTATTGCAGTTTTCCTAAATGGGGGCAACTGTAAATGCCTATCAATATCCCAACACTGCTGTGCACTTTATATATGCCTTTTTCCTTACCCATCATTGACCTGACCATGTCCCTTTGCAGTTACTTAATAACTGTGAAGTCTTTGCTGATAGCATGCTGTTCACAAAATAGGTTTCTCAACCTTAAATATACAATAGAAATACCCTTTGTTTACTTTACACTAGTCATACCAGTGAACACAATTCATATTTGCATCTAAATTTCTAGGCAGATGCAAAGTTAAGTTAGCCTCCAGCATTGTACACTAAGAATGGGACCAATGATTATGCACAATTATACCACTGTTAATGACCGTAACTAGGAAGTGCGTGAACCTGTTTTATTTTCTATAAATCACACTGGTTCTTCTTTTACCTTCTTCTCTTCCCTGCCAAAAATCCCTCTACCATGCGGTTTAGATCCAAATGACTGCAGCAGACAAACTGTTAACTAAGTTATTCTTCTATTTTGTGATAATTGTATCCTTTCCTAAATAATTAAGTTATCACTTAATGGAATAAACAGATTTTAATGTATTTTTAAAATTCACCAAGGGGTCTGATCCAGATTCAATTAAATTAATACCCATCATTTGAGAATACCTGTGGTCTTGGTAACTTCAAACAAAAATTACTCCATCTAAAGTTCTCCCATGGCCTTCTCAGAAACCCATGGAGAATTCATAGAATCTTTTCCGTGTTTGAAATCTATCCTTGGGAGTTAGCTGTGTCAATCTTTGTTTGGTCTGCACCAAATACAGGCTGGGTACTTTATCAGAATGACAACCAGC
>VZRE01002152.1:67764-77111 GCA_013396775.1 Cephalopterus ornatus
CCAGTCTGAGTAGGCCATATCTACTACTCTGCCTGAGATAATTTCTCTTGAGCAGCAATAGACTTCTTCCTATACAAGGCATGCTTTGCACTGGAAAGTTGCTCTACAAGGGCTTCTTCGTTCCTTCCTTCATCATATCTTGTTTTTCCTCAGAATAATCCTTACAGTGTTTCCTTACGTTCATTTTCCAAAGGGGCAGTTGGCACTCAGCAAGAATTAAAATTCAAAGGGACAAAACCACAGTTATCATCCACACATTAAGACTTGAGTACATACTCCACAGTTTTCTTTTGCTTCTTTTCCTGTGATTTATAAAGTCTAAAAAAAGTGTTTTGACAAACATCAACAAAATTATCCCTGCTAAACAAACCAGGGCCAGAGACTCTTCCTTGATCCTGAGATCAACTAGCACATGAGGACAAGCTTTTCTGGGCCTCTTCTCCATACTCTAATGCAGAATTATTGTTCTTTATGTGTGCTTCTCATTCAATTTACATGGAGTAACCTGGGGGCTATGTGCAGCAGTGCAGCTCATTAGAGAGATGTTCTCAAGGGTATAAAAATGGAAGAACTTGCTGTATACATGTGCACGTGGGGAGAGACACCTAAATATAAACTGAAAGTAAGTACGCTGCACCACTATCCCTGAGAAGGGCACAAGTGCTGTAGCCAAATGCAGTACTCATGAGATTTGGGGTAAAGTATCTAAATCGATAAAACTCTTTAGAAAGGTGACAGAAAAGGAAGAGAGAATGGCAATATTGTTCCATTGACTTACTGTTTTGATTTTCCAAGATTTTTTTATTTTGGTTGTTTTACACTCTGTAAAGGAGCTAGTGTTGGAATCAGTGCCACTTTTCTTGGTGTTCTGGATTCTAAAGATGCTCTAGAATTGAGTCTAGGCCAACAATTCAGTTTTTTGTGTTTTTTTTTTTTTAATACAATCACCACCAGTACAATCCTGTCTGAAGTATCAGTACCTTTTATTTGGATCTGATATACTGTCTTTTAGTAATAAAATGAAGGTAATATTAACATATATTGCAAATTTAACTGAATATAATTTTTAATAACTAAAGTTTACAAGTGGGAAAACTAATCATCAAATGATCGTTTATTAATGACACTGACATGATTTCAAAATAGATTTAATAAAACATTTAAGATTACATTATCTTAAAGGAAAATGTTATGTGCTGGCTCATTGGAAAAATGATACTGATAAGTCTGTTTAAGGCCAAGGTTTAGAATGCATCTGGATTCTCATTAACCGAAAACTGAGAGCTGTGGATGTGTTCTGTAACTCCAGAAATAAAAAAACCTGAAACACACAAACAAAAAAACCCACAACAACAACCTGTACATTTTATCTCTGATCTCATTTTCATGAATGATTTAAATGAATAGATTACAGTCATGTGAAATAAATACTTAAATTAAGCCGTAGACTTCAGTGGCATTCATTTGATTCTCAGCATAACTGTTACTTGATTTTATTCTGGGTGCTGTTTTGATCGAGTGTTTATGAAGCACTGGGTCATGGAAAAATTTCCAATTCTTTCCCTAAAAAAGTTCATCATGCTAGGAAGTACGCTGCATTTTACAAAGAACAAAGTAAATTAAATTTATGACAGTCATATGCTTTATTTGCATTTCAGTGGAAAAAAAATTAATTTAAAAACTGAAAAACATTTATTTTAAATATACAGTGACATAAAATATTGCCACTTATCTTCAATTTGCTCCATAAATTTGACAGTGCCATATACTAGTAGGTCTCAAATCATTAGAAATAAAGACTAAAAATACAAGACAATCTTAATGCTTGATTTTCACAGAGACGTAAATTAGGTGTAATCTTAATGAAACTATCGTGCTTAAAACACAGTGAACTGTGAAAATCAGGCCCTGAGTCCTTGATAGTCCTTACTGACTTTTCATTTGTCAGCTGTTCTACCTAACATCTTGCAGGAACAGCAAGGTACGATATATCAGCAGGGTGGATATATCTGAGCCAGACTGCAAAACCTGAAAAAGAGGTGAGTAACTTGATTCTTTTACTGATGAAACCAATTTTGTAGCAATACTCCTTTTTGGAGACCTAGAAGGACTAGTTTGCTGGAGGAAATTAAAAAAAAAAAAAAAAAAAAAGAGAACAAGGAATGAACTTTGGCCATGTAAATTCCTTTCTTGAAACATCATGCCCATGGTCAAATAACTGCCCAATGAGCACTTGAATCTCAATTTCCCATAAGATTTATCCCCAAATAGTTTAGTTTAGATGTGCAAAATATTATTGATTGATGAGTATTGTAACTTGGAAGTATTGTAAAACTAACTCCTGGAGAATCAGCTTTTTCCTAGATGTGTTACATATGCAGTTATGATACCCATTTTGTGAAAGCTTGTTCTCCCATATGGTACATTTTAAAGTTATTTAGAAAAGACTTCCTCAGAAGTAAATAATTTAATGTGCTGCCTGAGGGGAAAAAGGAATAACTGCTGCAAACCACCTTTTGACAGACACAGAATATCTGAAATATGGGAAGATACAGTAAATCAAAAAGATAAACAGAAAAGTATAGAAAAAAACATAGGCATAATCATAATGTTATAAATAAAATGTGAATGTCAAATTGAAAAATGCATACCTTGCCTTAGAAGCCAGCAACCATAACACCATAACATACAAACTGCAACGTGGAGTCAAGCCAGTGGTCCATCTAACCCACCCAGCAATGGTCATGATGAGAGGCTATGGAGAGAGCAGGGGCACAATAAACATATGCAATATTTCTTCCTAACATTTTCCTATCCCAGAACAGACAGATGAGATGAGACTGAAGCAAATTTTTGCCAGAATTCTCCATGCTCAGTAAGTATTCCCAGATTTCAGAAGACCTCCCTGTAACCACAGAGTCATGCTTCTGACTTTCCACAGTCTCAGATACTTCTCCTGTTGTCCCTGTAGCACACGTGGAGACTCGAGAAAGGAAAGTTTTGCATTAACCTAGAAACAAATTCATTCATAGTCTCTGAAAACAGATGTTAAATTATCTCTGTAGGACTGAGCATCCATAAAGTCAACTTGTACTACTCAAAGAGTGTGGCAAAAGGGAAAAGTCATGGAGTGGCTCACTCAAGTTTCTCTCCATCATGCCCCCGACGACATAACTGTCCAAGACGGCAGCTGCCTCCATCATACAGGAGGGACAGAAGACTGCAAATGTTGCTTCAGAGGGATCCACACAGCCCTTACAGGCCTCTCTCAAATGAAGTTGATTTGGTTTAAAAATAATTTGTACTTCCGCCACTAAATTGCTCCAGTAAAAGTTTATTTTAATTTTGAAAAGGAAAAATCTCAAATATTCCCTAAAGGTGCAAGTCTGCTCAAAAGGTTTCTTAAATTATTCCAAAGTAAATGACAGCCCAAACGGGCCACTTTTCTGTGTGTTTCTCTTGCTAAGGCAGAAATAACACTGGTTATAAGGTGAAGCTAAAGTGCACAACTTCTCAACCTGAGTGGTTATCAGGCAGCATTGTATCTGTCAGGGTGACACTGATGCTGTCAGGCTATTATAGATTGAATTCCAGAATTATGTGATGTCTGAGGGACTATAAAGCAATGAAAAATTTTGATGTTTTATATAGAGGAATATCTCAGCTCTTTGATGATCAATAGGCGAAAGATGACAAATGGCTTTTTATTCCTGAGACATATGGAACTAAGAAAATTAAAGAAACAAAAGAAAAACTATAAATTCTTTCAGAAAACTACATCATTACATTTTAGATTGATAATCATAAATGCTAATCTGACCTATCTAGTCAAATTGTTTCCTTCCTCATGTTCTCTAAATTTTTCCTTAATCTTTCAGACACTATCTGTTAAGAAGAAAGAAGTGGGGATTAAAAAGAATGAGAAATAAGTGAAAAAGAAAGGTAAGAATATAACACCAGCAGTAGTTAGACTCATGATCTGTATAGGTCAAAGGTGTCACTACAAAATATGGAGAATTATTGCAGTGAACTAAATAAGATACTGAGATCTAAGAAATACCAGAATACAGGTGGAAGGTTTTGCTGCATTTTATATATATATTTTGAACTGAGTGATAGTTAAAAATTAATATCTCAGTGAAACCAAGAACATAATCCTCCACACCCTCCCAGATAGTTATCAAGATACAAGAAATTGTGTGAAGGGGAAGGCCTAAAAGCTTGCCCTTTTATTAGAGTCTAATAAAATATGGTGCCTTGCCGTATAGCAGCTATCCTGCTTATGTTCTTAGGCCATCAAGATTATAAAAAAAACCCCTATGACCACAATACTAAAGTTTTGAAACAAAGACGTAATTTTAGCCATCAGAAAAAGGTTTAACTACATGACAATGTAGTGAGAGGATGTATATTGTCTTCAACCTGAGGAATAATAGTCCTCTGTCTAAGAAAGACAGCCCAATTTCATCATTGACTTCAGAGGAACCAGTTTTAAGTATGTTTTTTGTTTTGCAAAACTTTAGTCCCAAAAGGTTAATTGAAATGAAGCATAGCATTAAGAGTTTCCTTGTTTGGTGTACTCTTTCATTATCTTGCTTTAGAAATTGTAATGAAACTAAAACTCATAGCTTTGAAAAGTCTGTGCCAAATGAAAAAAGGGGATTTTCTGAAATTATTATAGATAATTAAAATGCTCCAGTAAAATTCCATGATAGTTGTGACAGGCTGGCACGCTAAACCAACCCAGTGAAACTGCTGTGACCCATCACAGTTTTGGAGGAGAGTTAAGTGTAAGAAAGCAAGCTCTTTTCCTTAGTTTTCAACTCTCAGCTTACTGCTCCAGTGACAGTAGGTGTGCCAAAACTGATGGTGAGTCAAGTGATGATACAGACTATGTATCCTTGTGGCAATGCTGAATATTATAGGAATGGGAAATGCAGCACTATTAGAAGAGGATTGCTTCTGTTCCATTTTCTTCAAAATTATTCTTGACAACCGAGTAGTTCTCTAAGGTGTAATTCTTTCCACCCCCCTCTCACTTCACAAAAGAGAGAAAAAATTACAAAAAAATTATTTCCTTGTATGAAGCTCCTCAGTCCCCTGAATCAGCTGATAGTAGTGTCTTTTCATTTGTCTCAAAAACAAATTTCTGCTTTACTACCTCATACATGCTCAGTTACCACAGGGCTTGGACTCAGAAGAATATCCCATTAATTTTGGAAAAAATGCTTCTTAAGAGAACAGTTGCAATTGAAGACCTAAATTTGATCCCTCACTCCTCAGTCTGGGGTATTTATAACAGTCTGTGAGCACGAAGACTGTAACAGAATTTGCTCAGAACATCACTTGAAGCAGGAGTGGTTCTTGTTTCCGCAACTCCAAGTTTGAGAAAGGGATAAAGATGAGAATACTTTATAGAGAAACCATATATATTCAATTAAGGTAGATAGGAAACAGTAAGGGCAATTGGACAGTAATGGCTTACACCAAACTGGTATTGTAACATTTTTATTTGCTTTCTGCTTCTATCCTTAATTGGTTCCTTCTGTAGTGCCAGCAGCAGCCCTCCAGAGTACACAGTCAGACGACAGTCATGTCATGTCGATCCTGTGACAGATGTTTACTGATTTATCCTTAGGAAGGATTTGGTTTCCAGATCTATCTTCTCAGGCATAAGCAAAAGACATAATACAAAAGGGTTTTATTTCATCCATAACTTTGTCCTCTCGTGCTACAGGTAGCTATTTATTTTTTTTAAAAAATGTTTATGTCCAGATTGCATTATTTTAGCAAAAAAATTAAAATGAGAAAGGACTGAAGTTTAGAAAATGAACCCAGTATCCCAGTAAGAAAGAAAAGGTGGCAAGGAAAAAGGCTGGAAAAGCAACAAGCTGAGGCATCACATTTGGATACATTTGGAGAAGATAGTGACTGAATTTAAAGAAGATGTTCATAGTAAAATAATGTATTTAATTCCTCAAATGCAACTTCGAAAGATTATATGCCTGTTGCAAGAAGTTTCTTTTAAGGAGTATTCCATGGGAAATGCTTGATTGAGTCAATTACAAGATGGGATAACTAATACAATTTGATAATTTTGCACATGACAGACAGGATTCCATTCCCGTAGGTCATTTGATTCTCTGCAGGTGGCTCTGCTGGTTTCTGGAATATTATAGTGTGAATTACATGTTACACAAATGAAATGCTGTTATAATTCTGGATAACATTGTATTTGAGTCTACAAACATCTTTAGGCCTAATGCAAAGATTCCTTTGAATAATTTATCCAGCTAAGTGTCTGTGGTCCCAAACTCCTAATTTAAAAATGTTGATAAATGAAGTATCTCTTTAGCTAATAAATGAAGTATCTCTTTAGTTATCCTTTGTCAGCAACATTCATTTTAATGGAAAGTGAGTTTACAGGGTTACATGATTGAACTACTGAGCCAAGTCAGTGTTGGCAAATGATGGGCTAAATTATTGATGTTACACACTAATGAATTCTGATGAGAAATAAAATACAGACATTACATTTCAAGTGGTTCATAATTATTTTTGTACTTTAAAAGCAATTTTATTCTTTTTCCAAATCATACTGGTTCTATAAAACAAAAACATAGTTAGTGATTATAAGAAAAATTACTGAGTTTGAGGCAAAAATGCTCCTGTAAGTTTCCTTATGCAAGTATAATGCCATTCACACTAGGAATCTGATTTCTTCTTATACTTCTGGGAGGGGATAATTAAATTAAATGTCTAAATTTTTAAACTGATGTCTTTAAACAAAATAATCTACTTTGGAACCATAGTTAAGAGTTCACTAGATGAGTTTATAATCTATAATATATATCAACATGTTTACTAGAGACCTTCTGAACTACCATAATTAATTCAGGTGACGACAAATACAGAAGAGCTGCCAAAAAGGAGCTTTCAACATGTAAACAGTTTATCATTAAACCTGTGTTTTGATATATGCATAAAACAGGTAGAAGGAGGTTACTAAACTTCAAATAGCCCAAAGTGATGTTGCAAGGTTGAATCATTAATTTAAAATGTCATTTCTGTGAGCCTTTACTCACTGTACTGGATAAAGAAATTTATTCCTTAGTTTTTACTTATAAAACCAGAGCTAAGAATTTGTTCATTTGGAAACAGAATAATTTCATAAATCCTATCCTTAATCTCATCTTCCTAAAAATGTGCTTTATTTGACTTTTATCCTATCCTTAATCTCGTCTTCCTAAAAATGGGCTTTATTTAACTTTTCTTAATTATACACTGAAGGTTTCTGCCAATTGCTGGAGAAGCAAAACTATGAAGTGTCATTTCATTTTCTTTTTGACACATGACAACTGAATAACCATCTTACTTGTCAGATCATTGCTGAAATTTCTTATCAATCAAAACAACCACTGGTGTCTTGAAGAAGCAAGTACATGCAAACCGTTGTGTTTTTAATTGAGATGGGAATTTTGTGATCCAAATGATTCAAACCTTTGAGAGGTTGTCGTATTTGGTCAAGGTCTCAAAAGAGAGCTACAGAATCATCATCATAAACTTCAGTGTTACTTATAATTTAGCCTTAAACTTTTCGCAGAACTGTAATAAAATACTTTGAGACATTTTGATTTTGGTCTGCTTTCCCATATTGTTCCAGATAGTCATAACATACCTACTCAAACCAAAAGAGCTAAGCTCTCACAGAAGTTCAAGGTTTCCTATACAGTTTCCTAGGAAGAACCTGAATTAATTATTTCTGGATTTTGAAACACTGGTCTTTAAAGTACTTCAACTAATTTTTCTCTAATTGAAAGGACTCCACTAAACTGTAGGTAGGGCTGAGAGCATTGCATATTGTGAAAGTTGCCAAGCATTTTCTTTTAGAGCATCCATTCTAATTTTTTTCCCAATTTATTGCAATATCAAAAACTTAGGCATTGAGCTCAATTGCTTGATTTCTTTGGTAAGTTTAAAAAAATGGCAGGAATGTGTCATACACTGCTACCAACAAAATTTCAGCACAATGAGGCTCTTAAAACACAGTTTGCCTATGATTAGTAAATGTGAGCTTGATCTTGGTAGCTCTGAAAACTACATTTTTACAAACTTGAGCCTGGCGATAGGTAACGCTTCTTCAGCAGTAGTATCTTAGAACTGATGTGGTTTGAATTGGGCCTAGGGGCTTTAGAGTAGAGGTGTCCTTCCCGTGCTCTCATTTTGCCCAGTAGACTCTGGAGGTGGAAATGGCTTGATATGAATGCAACAGAGCAAGAGCCAAAATGGAGCAACAAAATGGAGTTGGAGTTGAAGGCGGCTTATGATGACATAAAATTTTGCTGCAGAGAAGGAAAGCTGTCAGTGGTCTGTCAGGTGAGGTTAAGACTGGAATTGTCAAGTCTTGGGGGCTGGGGGGCAGAAGAAGGTGACCATTGGTTGAAAAAAAAAGTAGATGAAGACTGGGACTTGAGGAACAAGGGAAGAGAGGAAAATGGAAATCAGTAGACAGTACCAGAGATTAAGTCTAGAAAAGGAGCTTGAAGGGAGAGCAGGAATGGCTGGGCCAGCAGCCTGGGAATGAGTCAGGTGCAGGAAAGCATGACAA
The DNA here is from genome assembly GCA_013396775.1 of Cephalopterus ornatus. Taxonomy (NCBI): domain Eukaryota; kingdom Metazoa; phylum Chordata; class Aves; order Passeriformes; family Cotingidae; genus Cephalopterus; species Cephalopterus ornatus. The sequence goes on from VZRE01002152.1 coordinate 76,373, forward strand.
TAGTCTGGGATAAGATGCAGCACAGACACTGAGTTGGAAAAAGCAGACACTATAAGCTGGAAGGACTTTGATTAGATTAAAAGATTGAGCAACAAATTATGAATAAGACAGCAGTCTCATCATCATCATCATCATGGCTAGGCTTCGCGAACGAAGATTTGTGAAGGACTCTACCCACGCTTGTTACAAGCGCGCTGATGGCTAAAAAGGCCAATGCGAGATAGACACGTCTGGTTGCAAAAGGCACAGCAGAATGGCTCCCCAGGTGGTACCGACAGGACACGGTTATTTCTGCATTGTCTTTTCTCCTCGAGAGTGATCCTGTGTGTATTCTCAAAAGAAGCAGCAGCGTTGTGGATAGTGCGTTTCCAGGCCTCCCGATTGGAGGCCAGAGCAGACCAGTGATGGTGATCAATATGGCCAAGGCTGAGATGTTGTTTCAGGGAGTCCTTATATCTCCTGTTCGGGGCTCCTCTCTTGCGGCAGCCAGTGGCAAGCTCCCCACAGAGCACAATCTTAGGGAGGCTGTAGTCCTTCATCCTGGAGACGTGCCCTGCCCAACGCAGCTGTGCTCGCAGCAACATGGCCTCAATACTTGTAACTCCTGCCTGTTCAAGAACAGACGTATTGGTTACATAATCTCTCCAGTGGATGTTTAGGATTGTACGGAGGCAGCGTTGATGGAAGCGTTCTAAGAGTCGTAGGTGGTGGCGGTAAATGACCCAAGATTCAGAACCAT
>VZRE01002152.1:77274-117956 GCA_013396775.1 Cephalopterus ornatus
AATGGTGATATGGGGATGATGAAAGACTTCTTCAGGTGCAGGCTGACAGAGAACTTCTGTCTTCTTCAAGCTGACTTCCAGCCCAAAAAGCTCAGCAGCCTCTGCAAAGCAGGATGTTAAACGTTGCAGAGCTACTTCTCTGTGGGCAACGAGGGCGGCATCATCGGCATGAAGTAGCTCATGGACAAGATGATTTAAGATCTTAGTACGAGCCTTCAGTCGCCTTAGGTTGAATAGGCTTCCATCGGTACGATATCAGATGTAGATGCCGTTTTCTTCATCAAGGTCTCCCGTGGCCCTTTGAAGCATCATGCTGAAGAAGATTGTGAACAGTGTTGGTGCAAGAACACAGCCTTGTTTCACACCATTGGTTATCTGAAAGGGCTCAGAAAGTGCATTGCCATATCTGACTTGGCTGTGCTGGTCCTCACGAAGCAGGATGTGGCAGATAAGTTTATTGGCACTAACTCTGCTGATGATCAAGGTGAAAGTCAGTATAATGGTTTATATTATTGGAGATTTTAGAGTTTAAAAAAGTTCTTACAAGAAAATTAGTAAGATTACAAAACCAAGGTACTCAATTAAAAATATTAGGATTGCAGTTATTTATATAAACTTAAGTTAGCATATTTTGTGTAAACATTTCAACTAAGATTTCTATTACTTAAGTAAATAAGTAAATTTATACTACTTCAAGAAATAGAAATCCAGTTGTCTTCAGATTCTGGAAGAGCATCAAGCACAATTTTAACATTTTCAGAAAACTTCTCAATTCACAATGAAGTGTTGCAGCACATTTTTACTCCATTGAGTTTTAAACCCTGAATCTCTCAGCTGGGGAGTCCAGAGAATCTTCCTACTGTACACTAGAGCTTCTAGGTGGCAACCACATTTCTGAACTGTTTGTTTCATATCATATTTACTTCATATAATGCAACATTTAAGTGAAGCCACAGAAGAATTGAAACAGTTAGGTGTTTCTATGCATGCCAGGAGATGTTCGTGGTTATATGAGCCTTTGGATATGAGTTTTGAAAAGTAGTTTATGTGAAGCATAAGAAACTTGGCATGTTAAGGCATAAGTGGCATAAAAACCTAAATGAAGCTGAGTTGTGCCAAATTATATGTACACTTCACTTCAAAATGGTAAAGGAAATTATGTCAGAATGAAGATATTGGACTTTTGCCATGCGATAAGCAAAATCACAGACCATGAAAATAAGGCAAAGAAATCAAGCAAGTTCTAATTTCTTCTGTGAGTTTGGCTTATTTTGAGATGACTTTCCATTCTCTCACTGGAAAGGTCACTTTCATCATTCAGCAACAAAATAAATGGTCGTGAACATTTAGTGTGTCCATTCCATGGCATGGCAGCTGTATTTGCTGCTAAACCTACATGATATATAAACTCAAAGAATTTGGTGAATGCTTGTTGGGGTTATCAACTCAACCTAGAAAAATCTAGACAAACATAGCTGCTTTAAGAATTCAAATAAACATGAATCTGAAATTCACATTTGAGAGGAAACCCATACATTTTTAGGAACTATATACTGGATGCTGATTTTCATGTTTCTTTAGAACTCAATTAACTAAATAACACATTTTTCAACCCATAAGCATTACCCCCAGGAGCAGAAGAAAAATAGCTGGTCTCAGTTCCTCTGCACTGTACAAGATAAATATTTTATAAATGAATACTAAACCCAGCAAATTTTAACTTCAAGATTTTAAATGGTTACTATGAATAAATGTGACTAAACACAAAAGCTTAGAACTAATTAAAAGGTGTGCAGCCATGTCCCCTTAAGAAACATTATCTGTCATCCAACCCCATATGTCTCCAAGACAAGGCAGAAACAGCAAGACTGCTAAACTGAAATCAGCAGGCAAAAAAGACACAACTGAGTGCAATCAGCATAAATGGTGATAACTCAACCCATAACAGAGAAAAATAAAAGAGAAGGCATACAGATTTTGAAGAGCATCAGCCCTGAGGGACACCATAACACACCTGTGTTAATAAGTTAGAGAAAAAAGGATGTACTTAAATTGACTACCACCTGACAGCTAAGAAGCAAGTTAAGAATGTGCGGTTTTCAGAGAGCAGAAGGGTAAACCTGCTTGTAACATGCAGGATTCCCGTTGGTCCTGGCCTTAGTGGAACTGCACTGTCTTTCTTGTAAGGAGATGAAACAGGGTGTCACTAAAACCACAGATTCTGCACAGTCAGTAAAATATTTCCTCCGTTAAGAATCAGTATCCACCGGGTTGACTGCAGTAGATTCAGCAAAGTTTCAAAGCCTAAGTAAAGAACAGTCACTTCTTTCTCTGGTGACCTCTGCAGAATTGCTCAAAGACAAAACAAAACAGACCAAAACACTTTTCTAGTGTAAACTGGTGTAGTCCAATACAGTGGAATTTTGAGCTACAACAGCTTTGCTGAAATGTTTTAAAGATTTCAGGATAATCAAGCAACTGGAGTAAAACTGCAGAAAATTTATAAATAATCAGTCAGAGCGACAGACACTGGGTTAGTGCTTCATTCCTTGGTGCCTTATGTAGCTATTTCCACCTGATGAAAATGGGTAAAACTGCCACCAACTCAGGAGTTTCCAAACACTAAATTCCGATTATCTATTCTGGTGTGCAAAGGTGCTGGTCCATTAAAAATTAAACCAATAATCTTGCATTTATTAAAACGTTACCTTTGTCACGCCACCATCAGGAAAAGTATGTATGAAATGCTTTAAAGATACAATGAGAATAGCAATGATACTATCTGTTTTTGTAGCACTTTGACCCTCAACATAATTTTGACATAACGATAGTCAAAATAAATTGTCTAAAAGGATGGTCTAAATTGAAGACTGTCAGAATTAAAGCACAGGTACAGTCCCAACTAAAGCTACATCTGCCGTCATATATCATTTTTGCAATTAGATAGCTAATTGAACTTACTCAAGAGCCAGCTTATTGAAACTCCAAAACATTATTGAAAAAGCAAAAGTAATTAACATAGAAATACAGTGCCTGTACACTTTTGGGACAAAAGATTTTACATTTTTATAAATTTTTTTAATTAAAGAGATAACTTTTATAATTTTTTGCTGAATTAAAAATTTATTTCATAATTGTACAAGAATTTTTGAAGACTGAAATTCTCCAGCAAACCGTAGAATACCAACTGTGACAACAGTGATGGTAAAATACCTGAAAAGCCCATCTATAATTGAGGACAAAGATCTTTCTCTGACTACCACAATAACAACAAAGTCTCTTTTCAGAGCCATTGTGCATGTATGTAAACTTCCAAGAATGAAAAGAACAGAGCAATGCCCATGTGCTTCTAAGGCACTTTTAGCATTGTCTCTCAAATAAAAAAATATCTCTAGATTGTAGTAATCTTTCTCCGCTACTGGTTGCAATCAGATTGCATTAAAGAAATTCTTAAAATTTGAAACGGGTTAGAAAAAAGGTAGAGCATCAGAAGATGAAATAGTCTTGCTCAAGAAACAGCCCTGCACTTTGCTCTGCAAAAAAATGCAATACATGAAAAGCCAAAAGTGGAAGTATAAATAATTTCAGTCATTGATCTCTGCTCTAACATTTGATTTGATTGCTAACATATTTATTCTTTGCTATTAATATGGAAAAATATCTAATCCCTATTTTTAACATCACAATTGGAATGCTCAATTTTAAAACTTCATTTTCTGCCAGAAGTACATTCACAAAACATACGGACACTAAGTAATCAGTTAATTATTCCCAATGCAAATATTAAATATTGAAAAAGGTAAATGGCTACAAAGATCATGATAAAACCCAGGAAAATACATATTAAAGGTTTGATTGAAATAAAAGATGCCTAATAGAAATTAAAATCACATATTGTTTAAAAAAAAATCTATTCATGTCACTAATCATTATGAGTGTTGATAAGTAACGATGAAGCTCTGGTCAAATCTGTCTTTCAATTTGAGACAGCTTTTTATTTTCACATCACAAGTCTCACAAAACTCTGCTGCTCTGTATAACTGGAGAGTGTTGCTAGTTAAAAAGCACATGGTGAAAAGGCCAAAACCTCCTCCATTATCTACTTTTAAGTCTCTTTTTGGATCTCACCCAGGTCACGGCTTCTGTAAAATATTAGAAAACACTTAGGCAGCCAATGTACTGTATCTACTGCCTCTCCTAATGCACTCTTCTCTCATTCACCTGCTCCTGCTTATTCTGGTCAAGGTAGCTGCTGGGACACAAGCCCTTGTGATCAGGAATCACCGTTTTGCCACACACTTCTCAGTGTGTTCCCATCCTTGTGCTTTAATGTAAGGTGGTCACTAGGAACAAAAAATTCTGCACATTTTTGGCTGAGAGAAAAGGAAGGGAGAGGAACGACTGTCGGATTTTATTTTGGAAGTGTGTGCCACTGTATTGAATGTCATCAATATAAGAACTTAATTGACAGAATTTCTTCTGTCAATTGATTGACCAAGATTGATCTGACGATAACACAGATTTACAAAGACATCAGTCCACATACAATTAAACCACTGCCAAGATCTCTAAAATATAAAAAACATCACCTTGCTGAAGAGAAATACTCTTCTACACACCTTTGTAATTGCCCTTAGCTGAACTACCATCCATTTTAATTTTATGTTTTTTTCCTGTTCATTATTTTAGTTGTGAATTATTATCAGTCAAACTGCATAAAAACATAGCAAGGTTATCAGAATACCTGATAAAGATTAGAGTATCAGAAAAGGATGTCATGGATAATGAAATCAGATAGAGAACAGAATGTTTTCAACACTTTGAACAAGACATTGTCTTTGGAACGTCTGAGTTACTCAGATCTGAACACCCCCAAACACTGCTGGGAGTTACACGTAAAAGCTTAGTCTAGGCCCATTTCTAGCTAGTTGAGTTATTCAGGGTGACAAGATTTACAAACACAGCTTCTCAACATGAAGAGTAATAAAATATAAATAATGTATATAAATGAAATATTGCGTAACATTAGATTAACGTAAAGATTTTTGTGTGAGGAAACCAACTGCCACCTGTGGCTCCCACATGCCCGCTATTGTTCTTCATGAGCTTTGAGCTCCATGTAGGTCACCCTGTTCATCTACTCACTATTGGTGTAATAGAACACAGGAGAGTACAGAAATCATGCCAGATATCCCCCTGCAAAAATCAAAAAGGAGTTTTTCCAGTTTTTCAAATGTTAAATGAGGAATCTGAATGAAAAAAAAGTGTTTTTCCTGACACAGAGGTCAGTGCGATATTTAGCACATATAACAATCCCAAAATTCCATAATATTCCATAAAGAGTATTAAAAATCATTACTAATGTATAAATCTGATTATATTTTTATCTTAATTATTTTTCTTGACTTCCTGATTTTAATATGATTAGAATTTTCTAAATCTTTTACCTAAGTAGAACAAATGTAATAGAACATACACTATTTCATAGAACATATATGGAAATTTGAAATTCTGAAATAAAAATCCCCTTAGTGAGACATTGAAAAGAGATCATGATGCTGATGCAATTTAATGGTATTCTAGAACTTATTCGTGTTAGATTTTACTTTAATGCATCAGATATTAACTGCGAAGTGTAAGTATGCAATATTAAAATGTAATAAAATTGTTTCTGCAATCATACAACAAATCTTGACTGTTACAAATTAGACAACAAAGTTTGCAAGAATATGCTGTACTACAGCTGCATCAGCAATATAACTTCTTTTGCAAGGAGTAAGTCTGAAGAAATATTTCACTTAAGTCTTTTAAAAACCCTTCAAAAATGCCATCTGGTTATGTCCATTAACTATGGGAAGAGATTGAAAGGAGTGGCTTTACAGAAATATAAATAAGATACCGTAGCACAAGACAAAAAGAACAAGAACATTCCAACTCTAGTGTATAGTAGTTATTTTCCCTAGTAAATATATTTATCTGGGGAACAAGACATAAAATGAGAAACCACACATTGTTGGAAACCATTTTTAAATCTCATATCCCCATAATGTTGCTTTTTTACAAATAAGGGAAAATCCCCATATAACTGAGATAGAAAGGCATAACACTTCTAAAAAATAGTCTCCTTCTAAAGAAATTAAATATGAATACAGTGAAAATGACAATATTGTTTACCACGGAAATAATATTTGCACAAAACAGGACACAATAACATCTTCTAAAACAACTGAGCAGCAATAGCAATGCCACTCTGTGTTTCAAATATTTATATTCAATGTATTTATAATAATCTTCTCAAAGGTTTGTGAGAAATAAATCTAATCTCCCCCTCTTTTTTCAATCTATGCATGGTATATGTGCTAACTTACTGAATTCATCCTTCATGCAATTCCAGTTTATTAAAGAGGTTAAAAATTTATAAAACTCTGATGGGATATGGTTTTAATGCTTCATCACACTACCCATCATTTGCTTTTCAATCTAGATCAGAATGATCTTTCCGACTTCCCTGCAATCACCTACCTGCACAGCTAATATTTTCTGAGCGTTCTCCTGAGAGGCTGCCTGGATCCTCGCCAGCCCAGCCGGGCTGGAGAGGCCGCTCCGGCTCTACCATGCCGCCAGTGAGTCCCTGCTCCACCGCCTCTGTAGCGCCTGCAGCTGGGACAGCAACGCCAACAGCCACGCCAACGCCAACGGCGGCAACGCCAACACCAATGGCCATGGCAACGGCAATGGGGGGGTCGGGGTAGGGGGAAGAGGCAAGAAGGCAGGGGGAGGAAGGAGGGGGGGGAAAAAAAAAGCAGGAAAAAAAAATTAAATTCCCAAGTCAGAGCAGGAGAGGAAATTAATGGCAGCGTTCAAGAAGAATGATGGAGGGAAATATAGAAAGCAGTCAATAGCCCATTCTGCGCTGTACGGACCTGACAGGAATTTCACAGTCTCTTGGTTTTTCAGCCCACTCATGTGCATTCATCAGAAACCAGTCACATCTGGCTGCCAGGATGGGGGGTTAATTTTCTCTAAATGCCTCAGCAGTTTTGTTCTAGCTGAGGCAAACTCTGTGACTGCAAAGCTGATGAGTAAAATATTTCTACTTCACCCAGTTTAACTCAAAACCGATAGCCTCGGGACATATTGAACCTTTCTTAAAAAAATAATCTTTTGAAGCTTTTTAAATGGCACATCAGGTCAGGCCAAAGTTTAAAATGCAAGTTTAAGACTTTGATGGACACAAGGGCTTTTTTTTCCCTGTGTAAAGCTTATCATAGCTTGGCAATGTGTGCTTTAGTGCATGACAAAACTAAAGAGAATTAACTTAGCCATCAACTGCTCAGGGAGAACAATAACAGGAAAGAAATTTCCATATAGAAGTTCCTATTAATCTACCCGGCTATAACCACATGACATGAAAGCATCTAACAGCACTAAATTGCATCAAATGTGGGAGCTGAGAGTGACACTACTTAAAAAAAGGATTTTATATAGGCATACGGAAAAGATAACATTTATCCTAGAAATTGCATTCCCTGCAAAGGATCCTAACTGAAATGATTCCAAGTGGGAGTACTTACCTGATAGGCTTTTGCTATTTGCTAACAGTAATTATTGTTACAATCCATGGTTAAGACTAATACCAGTTTTTCCTTAATCTGTAAGTATTTAGAACTCATAAAGACAGTGTGGCAGGTCTTGGTCTAGAAGGAAGAGATCTGAAAGTCTATCAACACAGAATGTTTTCAAAAAGAATGGTGTTTTTTGGCAAATTCTGCAAATACTGCTGCATACTCTAGTCTAGTTGTAATGTAGAAAATGGAAATTTAAACCACCTGATTCATTGCTTAGTGGAAATACACGGGTTTGTGTTTAATCAAGTTAATTATTTCGATAAATTCTTTAGCAATTGTTAGCATGAAGCCTTCAAGAGTATGGCTGTCAACGAGATTAACACAATGGATTGTACCATTCCTTCGGAAATATTACATTTCATTAAGGTCAATGCCACAGGTCAATAATTGGATCAGTTATAAAGAAGCTTTTACATGATAAGATATGACTGCTCTTTAGGAGCAAGCGCAGTGTACCAGGTGAAAAATACACTTTTTCAAAAGAATGTAGATTGTAGTAATATCAAGTGAGCTATTATAGCCTAGAGAATAATTAATGCATATTTTCAAAATTAATGGCCTGATTTTTGGAGATACCGGGTTTCCACAAGTCCCATTATATTCCATGGAAGCTGTGAGTATGCTGCATCTTTGTAAAATATTTAAATATTAAAACAGATCTTTGTACATAATATTTTGTGTTCTGTTAATGTTTATTAAAAATGACATGAGGGAGGGTTGAAAAACTCAATGGAAAAATAAAAAATTATCAACCCAAATATTATGTTTTCCAGTGTGAAGAACCTTTTCCAAGCATCTGAGCTGCTTTCCTCCTATTTCAAGAATTATTTTGTTTCCTGAAATCTGTCTCTTCCTACTAGTCTGCTGTTAATTTAACTACTTTCAGATAGCACTTTCTGATACCATTCTGGGGCCTGAAAAAGAATGCAGGTGAGAGAGGGGCAAAGCACAGCAACTTAGGACATTTTAGTAAAACAACCTTCTTCAGCCCTAGAAAAACTATTTTTGGATTATCAAAATGCTGGTTTTTGTAAAAAGCTAAAATAATTGCAAAATATGTTGTTATGATAAGCAAAATGGTGGCTGGGGGAGCACATGAAAGGATTTGCCAGTGAACAGTGAAAGGGATTGGTGGTTATTCAGTTGAGTGTCTATCCAATATCTTGTCTTGAGAGAGTCAAAGACATTCAAAAGTTTTGGGATTTGGCTATTTGAAAATTGCCATATTTATTGAGAAACTGACAGTTTATAATGGCTAGTTCCAATTAACAATCTTTGTTAATGTTTCACATTTCAAAATTACAAGTTCATGAAAGCTGATACTATTGTAAGTATAGTATTTCAAAATGTATCTCATATTGCAAAAATACTTTATTGTGCCTAACATAATGAAGCCTAAACAAAATATTTATTACCTTTACAATGTTAATTGCAACATAAATAACACTTGTGCATATGGTCAGAAATACAGGTCTATCAGAAAGTAAGAACTTGATTAAATAATGTTGTTGCAATCTTAGACTAAAATGATGAGCACGCCAACCTAGGAGGGACCAAGCGAATTCCTGAGTCAACAGCAGACCCTTAGCTGAGGCAATGATTTAAAAACGAAAAATCTCAAGTAATGTCTAGCCCAAAAGCAGATGTCATAGGCTTTGCCATGATATCCCTGTCTCTACAGGCACCCGTACTGATCCTGTAGATCCCCTTCTCAGTCATATAACAGGCATATAGTTATTAGCTTTTCCTTATCTTTTGCATTTTTTTATCAGCTGTAGAGACATAAGAAGGCATGGCATGCATGACTTAAGGACGACATTGTTGCTAACTCCTTTTGTTTCAGTGCTTCTTTTTCACTATTTGAGAAAAAAGTTATTTCCTAAATATTCTGAACACATCAAGCCAAATGCTGGCAGAGAAAGTAACAGTACCCATCTCCAGTGTAGGAATATGAACAGTAGAGAAATATTTATATGAGGTTCACTTTGATTCTGATGTTTACCTTGCTGTGGGAGCAGGACTGAAGGAAAAAGGAAATTGAAAGACAAGCAAGCTCCAGATTTTGGGGATTCAAAATGAAAGGAAACCCCAGGATCCTTGTTTCTGTTGTCCTTGAATCTGCCTTGGCTGCAGCTGATACAGACTGATTGTAGGGGACAATTTTTGCAGCAAGTATCTTGTCCTAGTCCTCATCCTGCAAACATAGAAGCAGTGAATAAATGGCTTTACTGGGGAAAATGGCTTTACTTTACTTTACACCTTTGAAAGTTGCTGGAGAGGACCAGTGATGTTCTCAGGGAGTTACCCTCATCGTTCTTCTGCTTTGGGGCTTCACTGTCATTCCCCTCATGTTCCTCTGTGACTCACAGCAAAGGGCAACATATGACTCTGTGGTCATTTAATTCATTCTTTATATGTGGCACTATATCATCAATAATATAAGCATAAATCTGGGAAAAGGAGATGTGAACTAGCTGACATTGCTATCTCACTAGAAAGAAACCTTATGATTTGGAGTACCTTATTCTGTTCTCAACTTTAAGTATTTTGTCATGTTACATCTAGATACTTCATTCAATCATGCCTGGCTTGCAGTAATATGATTGAAATTAAGCCGATATCTTGATCTGTAATTTCTTATTTGAGGGATCAAACTGGATTAAAAAACATATGATACTATTTGAAGCTGAGGCCCATTCATTATTCCAGTGGCATTGTTTCTAGGCCCTCATTAATTAATTCTATCGCTATATTTGTATTCTCTATACTGCAAACAAAACTTAAACTGAAAGAAAATCCCACATAGTAAGAAATAACTGCATCTTATTTAGATCAGAACACTTTTTACTTTTATTGTCTGGCAGTTCACCAGAACCCAAAATTTTCCCCTGCTTATCTTTTGTTAGAGTCTAGCTGCATTGGACTAGACCAACACAGATTGCAGACATATTTGACAATGAACCCAAAACTAGGGGCGTTTACTTGTTTAAACGTCAAATGGCATGTGCTCCATTCAGAACACAAAGTAAACAGCGTCTGGAACTCAGTCCTGATGCTTTTTCTCAGTCAATAACATACTACTTGAACTGCTTCAATTGCCAGTTTTAGCCAGCATCATGCTAACATCATATTGGGTTATGATTAGAAACCTAATTCCCTTCTTAGCTGTCTTTAAACAGTGAGATTCAATTGATCTCAATACAATTGTTCCTCCTTCACATCTGAGAATGCAAAGACCCTCTATGAATAAAATGTTATTTATTTCTACAAAATTGTAGTTATTCATAACCACAGAATATGCTGAGTTGGAAGGGACCCACAAGGGTCATCGAGTCCAGCCCTTAGCTCTGCAGATGACCACCCCCATGTGTCACACAATGTGCCTGAGAGTATTTTCCAAATGCTTCTTGAACTCTGTCAGGCTTAGTGCTGTGACCACTTCCCTGGGGAGCCTGTTCCAGTGCCCAACCACCCTCTATGTGAAGAACTTCTTTCTAATATCAAACCTAAACCTCCCCTGACACAACTTCAGGCTGTTCCCTCAGGTCCTGTCACTGGTCACCACAGAGAAGAGATCAGTGCCTGCTCCTCCTCTTCCCCTCATGTATTCTGCATTTAGAGTACATACATCTGAAGTGTCTGGTCTGTTAAAAGGGCAAGATTCTTTATCATGTAGAAGATAGTAGATATTAATATAGGCAAAACTATTGTTCTGATTGTCTCAAAAGAAGATTCTCTTTAAATTTTGTCAAACTTTAAGTATTAGATCTAAAAATGGGCATGGCAGGTGTTTGCCTCAGGCTGAATTTGTTTGGATAGCCCAAGCAGATTGCTTTTTTTCTGAGGTATTTTGGGCAAAATACATTATTCTGCTCCTGTTACAAAATTATACTAGTATTTCCTTTATTACATACAGTATACAAAGAGAACTCACATTTCAAAGGGGACAGTATTTCTGTATGTGATATGACTTCTTCATAAAAATATTGTGGTGAAAACTATAAGTCTTTGGAAAACTATTGACTGCATATAGCCACTAGTAAATGTTTCCATTTTTATCAACCAAATTTTTTTTTAAATATTGCCCTCTCTAAAATTTCTTCACCCTCTCAGTGGTCCTATAGTAAGAGTGAGTAAGAATGCTTATCATTATATAACACTACCATATACATAAATCTTCTTCACAAAGTGAATAAGATCAGGAATACAGCTGATTTTTGCAAGTTGATTTTTCTCTATAATGTCTGTTATTTTTGTTCAGGATGAAATTCATCGCTGACAGCAAAGTGTCTATCTGTGTACCAACACGAATATCCATCTATTGGTGCTCAGCAAAGACAGAGAAACAAGTCTTTGTAAAAATTGGATGGTTTATTTGGATCAAACTGTGAAGTCTGTGGTAAGGATGCCAACTTGTGATTAAGAAATCCAATTGTTAATGAAACTGATGTAGTTTTAACTGTCAGAGTCCAATCTAGGCTTTCCTGTGCTAGGATACAGTAACATCAAGCAAGAAGATTCAAACCTAGACCATAAAATGGAATATCATTTTCCAGTGCAATCATATTTTTACCAGAAAAAAAAATAATTTTGTGAGTTTTCCTTCAAGTACCAATCGAAATTTCCTTTACCTTTCCTGAAGTTTCCTTCAGAAATAGCCTGAAAAGTAGGAAGCAAACTCAGCCACATTGCTCAAGGAATGGGAATTTCTCTGATTACAGAGACTTTGAGACATAACTGCTCTGAAGAAAGGGTGATTCCATACTGAAAAAAATCCAAGCAAATGCAAATTGAAACATTTAGAACAATGAGTAGCTGAAGATGATGTTGCAGCTACAGTAGGTACATAGAGATATTTACCAAGTGATTAAAACCATTTGTGGATATTAAAATGAAGAAATAGACTAAGCAACAGCAAGAATGGAAAAATATACATAGTTGAGGCAGATGAGAGAAACAGATGGGCAGAGCATTTCTAAGAAGTCTCACTAGACTCAGCCCACCATCAATACCATATTTTGACGAAATATTATGAACCTGAGCCATTTAACATTAACAATAACCAGTTGAGACATCAGCAATTCACACAGAAATCCAGGTGCTAAAAAATGTTAAAGCAGACAGGAATGATCATTATCACAGAGAAGTGGAGTTCTGGATCCAATATTCGAAGAAAACTCACAGGAGTATTCAAAAAAAATTCCTCCTGCAAAAGAAATCATTTGCAATGCACTGTCATGAAGAATGTAAGATGACATTGAGCAGAAATCTTAGTAAACAATAGGCTGGATTGAGCTCAGGTGAACATGAATGAGCTAGAGATAGTCATAGTAAGTACCGTCATAAAATAATACATCATCAGTTCTCAAAAACACTTGGAAAGCTTATGTACATCTGCAGTCATATACTGAGCATGAATCAAGTTCTCTCTGTGAAGAAGACATAGATTGGAAGACAAAGCATGCTTTAATATCAAGGCCTTTGAAAGAAATCCTGCATATCTTGAATGAAATCCTGATATCTCTGCCCCACTGTAGCCATGGCATGTTAACCAAATAATTTAAATTCAGTTTTCCAGAGGTAACTGGGAATTTTGGACTTTGGTTTTCTGTTTTTTTCTTTTTGTTTTTGTTTTTTGTTTGGTTGGGTTTTGTTGTTTGTTTGGTTTGGTGGGTTTTTGTTTGTTTTGGGGGGGTTGTGTGTGTTTTTTAGCATTTTTGTTTGGTTTGGGGTTTGGTTTGAGGGTTTTTTAATCTGATCTAAATTTGCAATTTCTAGAGCTGATAAGCAATGACAGATTCAACCAAAGGCAGCAGAGAGACTTGAAATCATAGTGTGCCACGAAGAAGGGTGTGTTGCTGACAGTAATGTATCTAGGGATAGATATTTAGGCATCTGATTGCTATGTTAAGCAGCTAAACCCATAGTTATTTTATGGTATTGGTAGCACAGGAAACTAAGATTATTTCACTGAATTGTTTTATTAAAACCCAATTCTTTTACATTCAGGGCCTATAACTCTTTCAACACCACTCTTGATTGACACTTATATAACTGACCTTCTGGATTAAACATAATGTTATTTTGTAATTCTATAGTAGTTCCTCTTGAGACATCAGTTTATTACAAGGTGTAGCAAACTCAAATGCAACCAAAAGAACAAGCTTTAACTACTAGTCACTTCTATGAGTAGTAGCCTCCCATGATTTTCAGACCTGAGCAGATTACTGTTATGTGTTGAACAGAGACTAATATGTCACTTCTAAATCTACACTTTCTCTATTTTCAATGATGTTAATCTTATATCAAAGGATCCAATGTGTGTGTCATATTAATTCAACAGTGCAGTGTGAATGCTAAGTTCTATGTAAATGATATAAGCCTTATCAGTTCCATTCATTGTTACAACTCAAACAACAGCAATTACAACAACTCTACAGATCTTGGCACTATGAGAACGGCAGATTTATTAGCAAAATCCAGTTAATATTTATCTTTTTATACTATTCAACTACTAAGTTACACCTGTACAATATACAAAGCTCCTAGGTAATGAGATATTTCTTTATTGTCAAATCTGCTCCACAGACTGCTGGTAAAGATTACATAGCTCATTTAAATAAAGCTCTTTTGTCAACAGACTGGATATCCTTTAAAAATGAGTAAAAGCCTCATGTAAAAAACAAATCTCAGCTGATGTGCAAGTATACATGAACAGATGCACTTGTTTTTTTGACCTTATTCCAGCAGTTAATGCTTTAGTAAGCAGATTAGCAGTATTAAATTTTAAAAAAGGAAAACTGTATTTCAAGATCCACTGAAAAACAAACTAAGAAAAGCCTGAAAAATCAATCTTCTACTAAAAATATTGGTGAATGCAGACAAAAATATTGGCTAATATAGGAAGGAAAAAAAAAGAGTGATATTATGATTTTTAACTGCTATCAGGGAAAACTGAGGAAAATAGACAATACAGTAAGATCAGGGTATCTTTCAACTTACTGTGCTACTTACTGAAATCTGAAAATTAAAAGTGTGCTTTCTATATAAGGCTTGTATAAAAATATAGCCTAGAGTTTGATACTGAGTAGGTACAAAATATGTGTGATGTTCTTCTTTCTTCAAAGATTTCTATCCTTGCCAGTTTCTACTGCTACAGAGGGAAAATATGTCTGTACTTACCCTTTCTTTGTATTATTTAGTAACACTTAGAATCAAATGCTGTTATTTCATCTCCAGAAGCCTGCAGCAGTGAATAGAAAAATCTCAAAAGGTGCAGATAATTGCACCAACCCCAAACCAAAGGTTTAATTTTTTTTTTTTTATCTCCAAAGCTCTGATCTGCAGAAGCCTACAACTTTTTCCAGTTTTTGTTTGGTATTTGCAAAAGGCCGTTAGAGGAACATGTCAGACAGCACAAGCTGAAGTGTCAAAACCCTGCAAGTAAATAAGATCACTCCAAAGAAATTTCTGACCTTGCCATTAATTTCTCCTGTTAAAGCAGCCATAATCCCTAGTCATTCCTTTTACACATTCTGCTGCTTACTCTGCAGAAATTGCACAATAAAATACCATATCTCATCCTCTGTCCCCTCCTAAAGGATTTCTGGTGTATAATTGTTAACATATTTTTTAAAAAATAAACTAGTGCTCTTTTAGCACTTGGTGCCGTGGACAATTTTTTTTTAAGGAGCTTATAATCGTAAAAATGAAACTAATAAACTAACATTAATAGGAATATATTATACTACTTTGCCCAATAATTTAATGATGAGGCCTAAGATCAGCTTCGTCTTTGTGAAGGGTGAATTCATGCCTTCTTTGCTACCTTTGAAATACACTAAGATTAATTACCATTTAATTATTACGTCATCTGTAGATCTAGCAGAATAGAGAGATAGCACCCTGCCTGTCTTTACAAATCATAAAATATTATGATGATAAACATTTATATTCAGCTGTTGCTTCCAAATCATATAAAGTACCTCCTGATTATTGTAGAACAATAAAATGAAATTCAAAAGAAGACATTTTATCTTTTTCTAGGTGAAACATACATTTATCAGTTATCCCCTATAACTTAATGAAAATTCAAGGATCATGGATCAAGTCCATCTTGCACTCTGGTCAAAAGCAAACCTATCATGACCAGAATACTGCCATTTCCTTTGTGTTTCTGGGCCTTTGGCATCTGGCAGTGATGTTAGTCACCAGCCCATCCCTAGGTTTTGTGCAGCCTGACTGTGCATTACAACAACCCAGGTCATATGACAGGCATCTCTGTAGTTGCACATGCCCCCAGATGCTTGGCTGAATCCCCAGCAGGATCCCTTTATCCATGACAGAAAACTGATTTTTGGTTAACCATTTCAGGAATGACATGTCCCTCAGCATCACAGGTTTTGCACAGGGGTCTCCCACATGGGTTTGCACAATGCACCACTCAGCCAGCAAAAGCAGCCCAGGACCTGGATATTCTGCAGGGCCAACTTGAGCATGGAGAGGTAAGTGTGCTTCCTGGAAAGCAATGAATCAATCAGAAGAACAGCTGGCCAATTAAGATGTGCATAACTTCTTGCCAGATGTTACCTTTGTGCTGATGCCTGACTGCGTCTTAGAGAAGCACATTGTTTCTCAACCCCTGGGGCTACTTTCATATTGTTAAATAAACAGAGCTAGGAAACACACTGTGGCAGAAAGGAACCACACTGTGGCATGGGCTGGTTTTGTCCACACTGTGTAGTCCACTTCCACTTCTTAGTCTTGTGTGGTCACCTCACTACCCTAAGACACATACAACATTTTAGGGGGAGGAGGGATTAATGTCTGAATGACCGAATTAATGCAAAGGTTGTGCTTCAGCCTAAGAAGATGAAACACAGTGCAGGCGGTTGCATTGCTTTGGGTGTGGCAAAGCCTCTTGGGATAGTGTAGGAATACTGTGTTGTGTTGAGAAAACTAAAGCTGGTGCTGTCCTGTTCACATTCCCTGCTTGAAGCAGTGCCTGGTGAATGTTACTCCTCAAATTTTGATAGTCCTTCTCTTGGAAAGTGCTAACTAGCACAAGTCACCATGTGGTGCCATGGTACCATAAATATACAGTATAAAGTAGGACAGAGCAGGTCAAACTAGATCCCTAACCCTATTTTATTTTGCAGAAGTAGATGTAGCCTTCATGGCCAACAGTATACTGAGCTTCCTTTTGAAAGTGTCTTGGAAGAAGAGAGATGAACACATGCTCTTCATAAACAATAAGCACTGAATTCATAAATAATAAGAATTTATGGGCAGGAAGGGATTAGGAAAGAGTTGTGAATGTTGGAAGGGGTCCAGCTTCAGCAAGTAGGGTAAGATAGGCAAAATATATTTGTCTACAAGGTATCACAGTAGGTCAGATTGGGACCTATACTGTGAAGGGGAAAAGGGATATCTTGAGGGTCATAAACTGAAGTCTTTAAGTGATCAGTTAACTTGAATTTGACATCCTTAGTCTAACCAAACATTCTTTTCCTCTCATCTAGCAAGAGAGACTAGATTTCAGAAATCTTATGAAAATTCTTCATCCTGGTCACTCCCTTCCTGACTTCAACTCTAGTTCTGATTTACATCCTTAGGCTAAACAGTTGTTTTCCTTCTTGTTTGACCCAGAGGTAAGCATAAAGTGAAAGAACGCCCTTCCTGCCTTACCAAACAGAAGCATATTTTTAGGTTTGCAAAGGCTCAGATTCCAATATCCACCACATCTACACATCAGCTTCTTGGTACACTTATTTATTCTGTATGATTCCTGGTAGTATTCCCACTGAGATCTCTAAAGAGTTACTTAATTCTCTGATCTGAGAACAGAGCGCTCAAACAGGCAGTCCTGTATTTTCCCACCCCCATTATCTGCCTGTCTTCAGAAAGAACGGACATTGTATTGCAAAAATTAGTATTACAGGGAATGCAGAAATTAAAATGGTGTTCATAGAATATAGTTTACAATTAGTTATATACTTAGCTTCAGTCTGTCATAATATGTATTATATTAACTAGCCATTAAGATAATTGGAATAAAGTCTTTCAGGCCTTGCCAGAACCCTTTGTCCTGAGAAGGGCTTAGGGCATTCAGCCACATTTCTGCAGGAAGCAAAATTTGACCAGAAGGAAAAGGCTAAATGAAGTCACACACTGTCAGTAATTAAATCACTCAGTAGGTACTATAAGTCATTCATACAGAAGTATCACACCCATGCAGTTGTTCATGCAAAGGTATCACATTATAAGAAACACCACGGGTGTAATGTAGAGCCAGACAATGTGATGTAGGTTAGAACCTAATGTAAAGGAGAAGTTTGGATGGTATTTCAAAAACACTGATTCATTGTACAACATATTTCCAGTTCTGAAAAGAGGGAATATGAAGGAGAAGAAGAAGAAAAATGAAGAAAGATGAAGAAAATTAAGAACGAGAACAAGAAGAATGAGAAATAAGAATCAATGTGTCTGAGAAGTCAGGAATGAGAATTCTTCACCTTGTACATCTGTTTCAATCTACAATATTCCCACCACAATATCTCATCAAAAAAATCCCCCAAATATGGAAAAAATACTGTTGGAAAAAATACTGTTGGAAAAACTCCCAAATACATTACTTGTGGTAACTTTTTAAAGTGTTTGAGCATATAATTGCAGCCAGAGAAGAGAGGGGTGAGAATATATGAGAGGAACAACTCTGCAGACACTGAGGTCAGTGAAGAAGGAGGGGGAGGAGGTGGTCCCAGCACTGGAGCTGAGATTCCCTTGAAGCCCATGGTGAAGACCCCCCCCTGCTGTCCATGGAGGACCACAGGGGTGCAGAGATTCACCTGCAGCCCATGGAGGAGACCCACACCAGAGCAGATGGATGCCTGAGAGGAGGCTGTGAACCTGTGGGAAGCCTGTGCTGGAGCAGGCTCCTGGCAGGGACGTGCAGACCTGTGGAGAGAGGAGCCAATGCTCCTGGTACATTTCTTGGTAGAATTTGTGACCCTTTAGGGGGTGCACACTGGAGCAGACTGTGTCTGAATTACTGCACCCTGTGGAAAAAGTGACCCACATTGGAGCAGTATGTGGAGAACTGTTGCCCATGGGAAGGACTCATACTGGAGAAGTTCATGAAGGGCTGTCTCCTGTGGTAAGCCCATAATGGAGCAGAGGAAGGACTCTTCTCCCTGAGTAGTGGCAGGAACAGCATGTGATGCACTGACCCATAACCCCCATTCCCTGTCTCCCTCTGCCACTGGTGGGGAGGGGGAGGGGCTGGGAAGGAGGGAGGGGTGAGGGGAAGGTGTTTTTACTTCTCATTATCCTGCTCTGATTTTGTTAGTAATAAAATCAATTAATATCCCCAAGTTCGGACTATTTTGTCCATGATAGTAATTGGTGAGTGATCTGTCCTGTCTTTATCTCAGCTCACGAACCTCTTGCTGTATTTTCTCTCCTCTGCCAGTTGTGGAGGGAAGAGATAGAGCTGCTTTGCTGGGTACCATCAGTCCAGCCAGGGTCAACTGACTCCACATGTACTTTGAATAGGGCAGAATACCCTAAGTATCAATGAAATAATGCAAGACTTTGTATGCAAACAAACTGCTTTATTTTTTTTCACAGATAACAGACAGATTCAAATAGACATGGGTCACACAAGATAGCTAATAATGAGATACTGTGTTGGTAACTAACACCGAGTCAACTGCAACAGTATAGGTTCCATGGTGCTGTATCTATAAACAAGGAGAAACTAATTTCTGTGCTCCTATATTTCATTATTTTCTCTTTATTTTTTTCATTGCTTAAAATGTCCTTTAACAGTTATCCATGCTTTTACTTCTTATCTCTTACTCAAGCTGAATTCTGTTGTTTCCAAGTGTGTACCATATTTCCCTTACTTTTCCTCCTCAACAGTGTCCAGAGATTGGCAGCCATCAGTTAGATTGTAGTGCCATTGTAAATTATTTATTATATTTCATAACGATAAAGCAGCACTTGATGTTGCAGTAAGATGAGATCCCTGGTATAATCCCTCGTCAAAACTTCAATCAAGAATCATATTCTGCTTGTCACTTATAAATTCAATGCAAAAGCTAAATAAATCTTCATTTCCTGATACGTTAGGAAGTTTCCAGTTACTTCATGCGTTTCTTAAGGGAAAGAAATATTGGTTGTTGATGTTTCTGCTTCCTGGAAGTAGCAATTGTAAGATTCACCTGCTCATTTTTCAACTTCAGGCTATCAGTGCTACGTGGCACCCCTTGGTCCCCTCATCTGGAGGATCCATAGAGACACAACACATTTTCCTCCCTGTCAGCATGCAGCAATTTCCAGCATAGTGAAATTCAGGGCCCTCATACAGTTGATACGTGTGTGGGTCCTGGCCTATTGCTGAATGGGAAAACAGCCAGACATCAGAGCTGGGTACGCTCTTGCTCCAGAGCCCAGACAAAGCCTGAAACAACCACAGCTGAACCTTTTGTTTCATACCCTTTCAGGAGAAAAGCCCCATAATGACATCGAAGACAAGAGCCACGTTTTCAACTTATGAGGAAAGTAAAAACCCAAAAGCAACAGTGTCAGTAGAATTAACAGCAATTTAAGCCAAATATGCTCAGCATCTGCAATGGCTCCTAGGATTTGTCATTTTTATATTGTAGTAAGGAAACTGGAAGTCCTAGGAGGCCAGGCTCTAGCCCAGGTAGATGCATGCCTCATCCCTGAGCATCACAACAGGGAGCCTATTAACACTGACAAGGCTGACTGCCCTGAAATGGCAGACTTTTAAAATACCAACATTCTTGGCCCCAGTGGCACAAGGCCTTAGGACCTGTGCCCCAGATTTTGGGCAACACCTCAGGACCTCTGGGTGTCAAGCAACTGGCTCTGCTGTTAGGCACCAGAGTCCCTGACACAGAGCTGAAACCACAGTCACTGTTTTGGGGGGGTACCACACAGGCACAGTCATGCTGCCTAGGCCTCTGGCAGCCTGTCTGGAGAAACTGTGCTGGAGATGCAGACCCCAGCCTAGTAAGTGTAACACGGCATCTCTTTCCACCTCCAAGCAGGGTAGCACTGAAAACTTAGTTTCTATTGTTGAGAAATTAATTGAACACAAGACATTAAATAGTCACCTCATTCTTTGTTTCAATAATGTTGCTGACAGATTTTCACTTATTTGCTACTCTCACTTATGCGTGTTTCTTAAACAAAATTGTTTTAGATATTATTTGATCAATATACCCATGTAGTCTATTTGATCAATATTACCCATATTATTTGATCAATATACCCATAACACCCTTCAATATGCAGGTATTGTAGTTAGAAGGCAAATCGGTTAAATAAAAAGCATTAAAACAAATAGATCTGACAAAAATGGTTGAACACTTCTTTCAAAGATGTATGTATTTAATGGGCTCTACCTCAAAACTGGTGTCTGTGTTCATTTTTCTTCTTAGCAAGGATTATGACTGTATAGTCATCTCTTCCCAACTCATGGAAAATTCTTCAGAACTGATGAAAATTCAAGGGTGTATGAAAATAAAGAAGTCATTACTAGCTTCAGACTGATTTTCACTATGTTTGTCAAAAACTTTGGGCTTCATAATACTTCTTTGAAATGTGGTTTGTGTAAACCCTTTCAAATAGCAGATTTCCTAGATAAAAGCTGACAGCAGTAATAAACAGGACAGAAGACACAGCTTTGGTTAAAGTATTTTAATGAGGAGGCACTTAAACTATTAATGAACTGAGTCAGTGACTTTAGTAACCATGAGTTGTCAGGTTCCACCTACCTAGATTTCCAAGATTCTTAACAGCCACAATTACACAAATAGATTCAGTATTATGTTCCTGATTACCAGATAAATGAAAGATGCAAAAAGGAATCTAGTTAATGCCTTTATAATCACACACAATTACCTTAAAAGGATAATAAAGAGCAAAGAGAAATGTTCATAAGTTAGGAAATGCCAGACCTACAGTTGCTTTTGCAATGTTAATTTAAGATCCTATGCATTATGACACAGCCTTATTTATATGGTTCATAGTCCTTTTCCTATCTCTTTCAAAGCAATGTGTGGACTCACATTGTGAGCAGATCAACATGTACAATGGAACAGAATATTTCTGAGGGAAAGTATTTCTGCAGTGTGTAACAATATTCCATGTGAGACAGAGGTAAAAGAGGGTGAAACACCACCCCAAAAATTTTCATAGATGTTATTGAGAACAAACGACAGCTAAGATTTAAAAACCTTTAATTCTTTCTTAGTCTTTGAAAGCAAAATGGCCTTAATAATTTTTCATCTTTTCCAGATTCTTCTATTTCTCCTCAGACTGACTCAGACTTACTGCAGAATTTCAGTTTCTTCCTGGATCACTCTTTTGCCACATCTCATGACATATTAAACACATCTTCACCTTAATAATTTTAAAAAAAAATCTACTCTCATGGATTCTCATGAAACTGAAATACAGTCATAGTATTATCCACCAGTTAAGGACAGAAAGGTCCCTACTGAGGTCCAGAGGACAGAAATCTAAGGCTAATTCCTGCGTAGGGTGGACAAGCCAGCGGTACTGATGAAGTCGTCTTTGCGCAGTGGAAACCAAGAAGAAACACCATTTGGACTTGAGTCCAAGGAACTCTCTTGGTCTCCTTATTTTTTTAGACTTTTTTGATGTATCAAGTACCTGAAAAGCAATGCTGTCAGTCTTTTTTTGCATTGACAATGCTGAAAAATGGAAAATATGAATGTCAGAAGCTGAAACCTACACATGCTATATGCATTTTGCTTTCTTTTCGAAGAAAGTTTGGACATACAAAGTGGGAGAGAAACACTGTGCTTCAAAATCTTCCCAGTTTGGAAAATCAGGAGAGCAGGACTGCAGGGCACACAGCATAACTGCTAGCACAGAAAAAATTACCAAATCCTAGATGATAAATTTTGTAATTCCCTTTCAAATTAAAAACTAGGTTGTCTAGCACATCAACACATTTTTCACTCCTCTAATGCAAAAAAAGAAGTGCTTGTTTGGATACTTTGCACTATTCCAGAGTTTTGAAAACTAATAAAGAGTATATAAATAAATTTACCTTTACAAGTTGATTTATTTTTAAAATCAATACATAAAACCAGAATGAGATCACTTTTTCTTTAGAATATCTTTAAGTATTTCATTCTGAAGTTTTAAAGGTCACTTAACCCTTACCCTTTCTGGGGTCGATCATATGTGCTATATAGAATAAAATATTACTACTTCTTTTTCTATTACCTGAAAAATACACATAAAATAAATCCACCATAAGTCCAAATCAAGAAGAAAATTACATGTTCAGTGCCAAAACTACCTCATCTAATGTAACCACTTCAATATAAATACAAAGGTCTTATCTTGAATGGAGGCTAGACAACAGAAGGTAAAACGTTTGCCTTCAAAGTCAGCTATTATGATATAGATAGCAAAGAAATGCAGAAATTTAAAATACATGCTGAAAACCCAAATAAATGCCATGCTTTAAACTTGGTCAATAGTCTAGGAAAGACAGGTTTTGGCAACTACACATTAACTGAAAGGTTGATAATTAAAATCTGCACGTTGTTGGACATAGAAAGGTTTGTAATACAGAACTCACTGAAATACAGACACTAGGAATGTAGAAGAAGTATTTAATTATATCATATAATCTGATAAATATGTATTGTATAGTTCAAGAATGCATCTTGATAAGAGTTAAAAACTCTCCTAATTCACATCCCCCAACAGAGTAGGTATGTTTGTTTACCAGTGGTTTTTCACTGCAGGACATGCCTTTTTAGGTAAACCAAACAAAAATACCTCCAACAAAAGCTTTTCTCTCCAAAACTGAAAAGGGACAGCATCACAGCCCTTAAAATAGCTAAAATAATAATAGTAATTAAAAAAAGTGGGTTTATACAGTGATTTTGATTTTGGATAAATGCAAGACTGTAAATAAAACTGTAAATACAATAACTGATAGTTAACATCTGTTTGTATTACTACTACATATACTAATCTGATTATAATGCTGTCTGTAGGAAATGAAACAATTGCATTTGCATGCCTACAGCTCAAGTCTGTTCAATTTCCTGTGGATCATCTATGTATCTAGACAGGTGTGTTGGCTTCAGGCTATTTTTACTGCAAAACATCTGAAATCACAACTGCGAACCATTTCTGCAGGTGAGAATTTTCCTGACAGAGCATTTACATGTGAACTTGAAAAGTCACCTGCAGCCCTAAGGAAGAGTATCTTACTTACTGAACAACTGTGGCCACTGGTTTTAGAGTTCACTTCCTTACTGGGACCCTTATTTATAACCCAATCTTCCAGAAAGGTTAATTTTTACCAGGAAATATTGGGATTCTATTATCTAGGTGCTTGAATATAAATGTTTAGGTACCTTGCATGAGGAACTGGAGCTCTAAAGCTTTGTCCAATATCTAAGTTAAATAGCATTGTGCCACAAACTGGTAAAAACAGGAACTGCAAAATCTCAGAAATAAAACTACCCCCATGCTACCTGAGGCTGCACTTACTCAAAGAACTTAACTTTAGAACTCCCCTTACACCTTTAAGAAATTACTGCTTGAAGCATAACGTGAAGTTCCTATGGGCACAAAATTCAACTTCAATTCACTATAATTTTCTTATCTGTCAGATTATTAACTATTCTTTTTCATAGCTTAAACAAATCAACATTTTTCTAATGGGCTGCTGATCAGAACTGTTATTCTGATGGTGAAATCCCAAAGGAAAACGTTTCAGATACGAAGTATTCCCTCCAGAGTCCCTGGCAGTCATAGAAAGAAGAACTTCTTGATGTATAAAGACAATGTCACCATTGTCAGAGAATACTACAGTAGGAAATGAACCACAAATAAAAGCAATGTCGTTCTTCCTAGGAATCAAAATAGTTGTTTTTTCACCTACAATAATTTTGGGGAATAAAATCCTAATGAAAGCTTACACACATTATAAGCAAAAAACCCACTTGTTCCTATATTTTTTGAGTGTGCATGTACTTGGGCAAATACTCAAGTTGATAATTTATAGAAGGCAAGCTTGTATACAACATATAGAGGAGGTCCCCATCAAGAAATCAAAATATCATTTTATAGAAGGGGAAATAATATACAGTTCACAGCCAACCTCACTTTTCCAACAAATGGAGCCATAAATGCAATTTTCTGTCCTTTGCTCTCAAGAATTAATTTTAAGGTATTCATATTTTTCTTCAAGTACATCTTAAGTCTCAATTAAACCTCAAAAAGCTACAATAAAGTAACATTAAGTACCAACTTAAACCCATCTTAGCAAGGAAATTCAGACTTAGGCTAAAAATTTTGTCTCACTGTTCATCTTTAAATCACTCTGTTTTGGTTAGGAATTGTACAGCCTGGAGAAGTGCGTGATTTTTCATACAGCACAGTACATATGTTCCAGCACTTAGGTGAAAGGAAAGTCAGAATTTCTAGCATTAACTCTGAATTTCTTTATCTTAAGGCTTAACTGAAGCATCTATAATTGCTTTAACACAAGCTTTTAACATTATATCTTTTCACCTTGGAATAGGAAGGGGAATTTCAAAAGCTCCTATTTTGCTGTGTACTTCAATGGCACTTTCTAAATTTAAAGGATTGAGCACTGCTTACTACATGAAACTGAATATATGCATTTTTAAATGGCATTTAGACATGAGTGGCTTAAATGTGGTAAAAAAGGCTTACACATTCCCAATGTAAGTTACAAATTCAAACATTCGGGCATGAAAATCCCTTCCCTAAGTTGTTTTCAAGCTTCATCCTTTTTTTCTGTAATAACTAAAGCAAAGCCACAGTAGCTGCAGCCATTTGCATCTAAGGAAGAGATGTTTTGCTTTGGTGATATAGTTAATGAGTCTAAAAATATTCAGTATAATAATTCTGTCAAAGCCCCCACAGTCTCCTCAATGAGCAGAAGCCTGCAGGATTCCAATGGGGAGCCAAGTAATGAGCTCTCAGCATTCGCTCCCACACCGTCCAGACGAAATATACTCGGGCCTCCACGGTTCCACATCATTAGCAACATGAAACAAAGACACATGCTTGACTTTAATAAGCGACTAAAGTTGCTGGCTTATTAGGCTGTCACTGCACATAAACTCTATTTCAGTGTGACAAAACAGTTCCCTGCAAACAACAACAATCCACACAAAAAAAAAAAAAGGAAAGAAAAAAAAAAGAGGGGAATGCTTTTGCAAATGGAGATTGTTATAATTTAATGTAGTAAGTGATTGAGCGAGTTGAGTGGAGGCACACGGGAAGTGATGGGTTTCTGACACCGACTCTCACGGGCACGCCGCAGACTGCAGTTTCACTGCTGGAGACAGCGGTTACGGTGGGCTGCAGTGATCAGACTACGGGCATATGTGACTGAGTTTTAGTTGATATTCCTGCAAGACAGGAAGTGCAGAAGCTTATTTCCCACTGGGAAAAGGTTCAGGCATGATTAACTTGGGCATGACCAAATAGGTCAATGATATGACAATGTGTCTAGCACAATAATTAAGTGGGAAAATGTGTGTAATTTGTTTCTTCTTGTTCTTCACATACCAATAATGCATTAGCAAGGATTCATTTAATCTCTTTCATTATATAAAAATTGATAGCAACACAGTATGATAGCCTTCATTCGAATATATTCCTTTAAATTATATTTATCACCTCCACAAAAGAGTTACACCAATGAATACTTTTCAGTGTTTAAATTTTAATGTTTTGACTTGCAGAGCTATTGAGAGCTTTTTATATGTCAGTTTCTGCTAAAAGTATACACACATAGACAGAAAAAAAATTATAATATTTACATTTTAAAAAGAGTGGTCTTTGACCTTAAGTAAAACTCAGTATTAGGGATGTGCAGGAAAGAACCCTCCTATGCCACAAGCTTATTCCCAGTTTTAAACATTCTCCTGTTTCACACTAGGGTGACATATGTGAAAAACTAGGGACTGAGGTTAACAGAGGGGTTGACTTATGCCATAAGTCAACCAGATGCTGGATATGGCACTCATCTGAAGATTGACTATCAAAGCTCAGGTTCTCTTTTCTGCATTAATTCAGAGCAGGCATGGGTATTTTCAAGCACTACAAAATCACCAGTAGAGCTTCAAGAGAAGAGAATGATAAAAATCTAACCATACACATTCAGTAGCGTGGACTTAGAAAACCCAAGATTATTTGGGACAGATGCTGAAGTCCCAGTTCTGGCAACTCAAGATGAGTAGAAATATTGTCTTAGGCTCAAAGAGCATGTCCCCGTTAAAGCTTCTAAATAAAGTCCTATGAAAAATTCAATTCTGAAAACCTGCAATTTTTCAAAGGAAAGCATTTCTTATGCAAGTATACTCAGTTCCTTTAGATGTTTAGCTCATTCAGAATACTTTTCACAAATGTACTTGACTTTTTGAGCTCTTCTCAGACTCTTGATAATGGTAACACATCTTCAGGAGGAAGCCATCTTCATATTGTTACCGACATGTTTAGACATAGATTGGTGGGTGTGTTTAGGAGAATAATATATTGATTTAAGGATAACAATGATCTGTATTTGGGAGGGAGTTCTGTAACAGTGTTGTTAATTTTTTTTGTTTTGTTTGGAAAATGTTGAAAAAGTGGGGTTTTGTAGGCATTGGGATAAATCCTTTGTCATTCCAGTGGAAGTGACACAATTTAAAAGGATCATGGAATGAAAGAGACAGACCCTAACTGTTGATTCAACAGGCTCATCCATCAGAATTTCCAAGGGGAAAAAAAAAAATTATCTTTTGACAGTTTTAAAGCAAAAGCATTGGTTAATCACATCTTTTATAAATGAGCACTTACAAGGATCAAAACCCCAGAAAAAAGAACAGAAGCCATGAGTTGCTCTATTGTAAGTTCCTGGTGAAATCAGATAATACACAAATGACAATTAAGGTACATTACAGAAAAAGTATAATTCCTTGCTAATTTCAGACATCATTTTAGGATACTTCAACATCTGGCAGTACGAGCAGAAAGCTTCCTTCATCATGAAGCTCAGGCACAAAGTCTGGAATGTAGTGAGGCCCAACTCTGTACGGCCCAATATACACAACACCACAAGGGTTTACATGACTATGGGAACATAAAACTGAAATGTTTCAGTATGTATATCAAGAAGGACATACATCAAACACTCCATCATCATATACAACAGTCACAACTGTCTGCCTTTCCCAAAAAGGCTGGGAAAAAGAGAGAATTCGCCTAGAGCTTTTCCAGAGACATGCCAAAAGAAGGAGTCAAGTGTGTATGTCCTGAAAAACTGAAAAGTCCTCAGTTCTGCAAGTAACTAACACTTGCTAACTATTTCACAAGCAACATAGGACTTTGTAATTAGACATAATGAATATAGCAGATACAAGTAAAGGTAATTAACTTGGGAGAAATTTCAAAATTTCATTGGAAATACTACCTGTAAAAGAAGTTGTCATTATGGAATCTTGCATCTATGTAGCTTTTATCTAGATCCAGCTAATAAATACTAAATACCAAAAATACTGTCAGAGTTACCTTCATAAGTTCGATGAAGCACAAAGCTGACCTGGGTAGGCTAGGTAGGCTCGAATGTTTTTTTAAATAATCTCAGACATTTTTTCTAATTATATAATTCATTTTGAATAATTGAAAAGCTTCTATAATTTATATTAAATGATAAATAAATACTTGAAAGAAAAATAAAAACCCTAAAATTTTCATTCAGGAGTAATACACTCACAATCCATAACTAACAGGAAGACAAACAATCCATATTTGGCACAAAATACTGAAACTCTATTTATACCCTTGTTCCCAGTTGATTTAAACCTTCATTAGAAAATATACAACTGTTAGTGCAGAAAAATAGAAATATTTTCTGTAATAAGACTAAATTATATATGAATGAGAGCCAGGCACCCTTTGACATGCTGCTGATGAAACCACTGGCTTCAGGCACACTACTGAAAATTGGAAACTCTGTTGGGGTAGCACCCCATACAGAATAATGTGAGAATAAAATTATAATATAATAAATTCATCCCAGTGACAATTTTATGCACCATTCACTACTGTTAATTTAATAAAATACCTTTGCAGGGTACCTGCCCCAGTGTCCCAGAGCGCATGTTCCAATGCCAGACTTAAAGCAGCAGCTGGACTTCACTGAACTGATTGTCGGTCACTATTCAGCGGCTGACAACGCTTTCAATGATCATGGGCAATACTTTAGAAAATTGCAGCATTCTAGCTATAATTTTGTACTAGAGCTGTCTCTTCATTTAATACTGGAAGAAAATTATGGCTGCAGGAATCTGGGCTTCACACAGAGGTTCAGAGTAGCCAAAGATCTTCCAAGTACCATAGAGATTCTCTTAATGGCTTTTTTGCTATACTTTGATTACCTTGCATCTAAATAGAGGTATATGTATGAGGAAGGAAAGGGGAACATATTTTATCTTATGTACATTGATTTAGTATCTTTCATTAACTCCCTTTCATGCTATGTGTTCCTTCATAGGTATGTCAGTACTGTAAGAGATTAAATCTTTTTGCAAAGAGATACAGACTTATCTCTTTCTTTGTGGTCAGTGTTTTTCTTCACAACATCTCCTTCCTGAGAAGAAAATATGTTCACAAAATATTGACTCAGGAAACCAAACATAATCCCTTTTACAGAATGCTCCACACTGCACTGGAGAGAAATCAATTAGCCTAAGCTTTTGTTCCTTCCCATACAAGAAAGAATGCAAATATCTGGTGGGTGTAGCATCTTCCAAATGGTAGAAAGGAATGTCAAGCATCTTGATGAATGTCAAAATGTTAACATGAAAGAAAGCTGGTTATCTGCATTCTACCTGTGTGTCTTTCTGATCCAAAGGCTATCATTGCCACCTTCCTTCCTAGCACATTTGGGTAAGCTGTACACACACACTGGCACTGGGGAGTACACACACTGGTACTGGGGAGTACTCACACTGTAAGTGCTTCAAGGAGCTAAAAATGGTATGGCTGCCTTAGTTACTCTGGCATTTCTGGCCATATACAAACCTTGATATCACTAAACCAATGGGGAGGCAGGCAAACAATATTTAAATAGGTAATAAAGCATACATATATAGAACTTCAGGTTGCTCTCAAGGAAGCTATTAAAAAACAGACCAAGCTCTGGTTAAATGAGCTGTTGTTTTCAAAAATGTATGTATCAATGGCATCACTATAGTACAATCCAAGGCAAAACAACACGTAGCTAGCAATTCTTCATGTTAAAGCAACTCCAATTTTAATTCTTTCCCCAGTCTTACAAAAATCTAAGAAACTTTCAAAAATGTCCATTCTTTCCCAAATAAAATAAAAGTAGTTTCCCACGATTCAACAGAATAATTTTCTGACTTGTGAACAACATTAGCAGATGGATGATGTAATGTTAAAAATACAAAAGCATGTGTAAAACTCAAGTGTCAGAGGGCTTTGACACATGAAATGCATCCCTGCTCTGCCGTTTAGTCACTGTGAATTCTTTTTCTTTGAAACAAGTGCTCAATGTGAGACAATTTAAGGTAGGCACAGAAACACCATGATCTAGCTTAAAAGCCTATATAGACCTACCAACAGCACCACAAGGCATGGCATTTATGCCTCTAGTTATATGGTTTGCATATCTGCATAAACTCTCTCAATCTATCCATACTGCAGGTGCATCCACACCTCAGTGGGAAATCATATATCCCTCACTCATAGCAGCATAATTTATCATACTGCTGGTTACCTGCTGCTGCTTGCAGAACTGCACACAGTCAGTCACCATTCTGCAGCTGATAGACAACAACGTGTTTGCGTGTCAGAAAATGGAGACTTCTTTATTCCTGAGGAAAAGTGTACGGCAGTTTGCCATTAAAACTTGTAATTTTGTCCTGATCCTAGTGAGACAAAGAGGAAATGTTTTCTGAAAATATTGTTCTGGAGTCGATACAGAAGGCAGCAGCTTAAGTTCCCAAAATATTTTGTTATTTCTATATTTCATCATAAAATGAACATCCATTTATTAATAAAAGCAAAAAAAAAGTGTATTTGGCAAATATTAAAGACAGATGGAAGAACATTCAATATTTCAGCTTTCCACCAATGGAATATTCTTCCAGGATTTTGTTATATTTTTTTACACAAAAATATTTCTAAAAACCATTTCTGCTTTCCCATTAATTTTTGATAATTTCTGAAAGTTTCATTGTCTGTAGCTTTTACTGAATTAATTATGAGTTAGTACAATGTATGAAAACATTGACATGAACATGCTGCATGTAATACAATGACATATTCTAAATACAGCATTATAATATACTGTCTATGTCAAAATATGTTTTTGGTACGCTGAAAAGTATCAAAGTCAATGGCTTTAAAAATTTTCTTTCAGAGGAAATTTAGAGATTTTTACTTTATAATGTCAAGTATTTTTAAATCATTGCGACTTCTTGCCTTTAACCAGGTTTAGCAGATGATAATTTAGACTGTCATGGCAGGATGATATATAATTTCCTGGAAGAAAAGGTGCATTAGACTAAACTGCCAGCTACATCAAACTCAGCCATATTACACTGGTAACCAAGAGGTTGCAATTTTCACTCCCAACCAAAGGGCTTAATAAGACACTGATGGACGTGGTGTCCAGAATAAAAGCTTAAGGACGTAAGACCAACGTGGCAGATTGAAATCTTTCACTGTGGCTAGATAATGAAGAAAAAAAAAGTACTGCCATCCACCACAACGGAAGGAAACCACGATTCCAAACCAGGGAGGAGGGAGATTTCTTTGCCTTGCCAGCCCTGCTGTATGTAACAGGAGTGATCAAACTTCATCTCTTCCATGACATAGAGGTATGAAGCAGCTCCCGTCAGTTGTCTCCTGTCAGATATATGTCCCATGGCCAACACTGTGCTGAGCTGGAAATTACAGAGTAAAACAAGTGGACAGCTTGGGGAAGAAGTGAGTCAATAAGGGCTACAAAGCTCAATACTGTTTCATTGTTTTGGAACCCACTCAGGCACCTGAACCTGAAGTGCAAAGGTGGAAACGTGAAGGTACATATTCTGAGGTTTGCAGATGTACTTTAGCAAAGGGGTTGCTATGGCAAGAAAGATTGGACATCTCTGCACTAGGAGGAGGATCTCCTCAAGGAAAGTATAGATTAAAATACAAACAGTCTGCTATCTCCCTTGTAAAAGCATGGTAAATAGAGATCAACAAAGACTTATGGCAGCATCATCATCTAGATCAAAAATTAAGGAGTTAAACTAGTAGAGGTGGGATCACTATCGACAATACTTGCTTTTATCAACTGCAACTGAAAAATAAATACAATGAATCCTTCTTTGGCTCCTCCTTTCTTCAGTCTATTGCCATAGAAGCTTCCTATTTTAGGCAAGGTGTTCAAAATAGGTAAATAAAAGTAGTGCAATTACTTCTTAATTACCCTTTCTAGGAATAACAAGCAACTTGTAAAGATGTTAAGATTTTCTGTCTAAAATTAAAGTTGTCCTGAATTTATGCAGAGCTCTCCCCTCAAATAAATGTTTCTAGTGATGTGAAGATTCAGAAAACGCTTCAACAGCAATAACTGGGATGGACGCTGTGTTGTAATAATTTGGATACACTTGACTAATGCAGTTATTCGCAATGAGGTTGGCACAGTGCCCAAAGCACTGAGCAAACAAATACGGCAAGACGTTCGGTTTAACATCTCCCAACACTGCGTTGAGATCTTTGTTCTGTCCGGGGGTATTGTGGACACTATAGCGCACTCTATCATCAAAAATTAACAAAATATATTTATATTCCTTTGTTAAATTCACTAGTGTGTTTTATGCAAAAAAATGCTGGTGAGGCACAAGCATTTTTAATCAAATTAGTATGCAACATAAGGCAGCTGTGTATTCAAATGGGTTTTTAAGCAATTTGGTTGTTTTCTTTATAATAACAGGAAAGAACATTTTGATTTTGAAGGTGACAGAGGCAATATTACCAGAATTAAACAATCTGAATTAGCTTTTTCATGAAATGTAATATGTTTTATGCTTTTAGATGGGATGCTCCACTGCTTTCAGATGAGCCTTTCACTGTTACAGTCAATGGCCAGGAACAGAATAAGCTCTGGAGGTAGGATTATCCTCAAATTTAATTTTTTTTTTTAGAAGAAGCTAATGGTAAATGTTTCTAGCAAACTTTAGGTGTGTCTATGTTATAACTAGAGAACCAAGACAGGATATTAAAAGAAAATATAAGTATGAAATTAGTAAACAAAGTTTGACAATTTGCTTAGCCTGAATTTGATTTATGAAATGAATATAAGGTCTAGAAGGCTTTATATATATATGTATGTGTATATATATATGCTCACACATATATGTATATAATATTCTATAGTATGCATTGTACATATTTATATAAAATGTTACATATATTTTTGTTTTCAGATGCACATAGGAAAAACATAATAGAAATAATTTAATACATAATAAAATAGAAATTATTGCCATATACGATATGCTGCCAGAGAAACATATCTTCCAAATGTGTAACATGATAGAGATTTCTGCAAGGAGTGGATGTGAATGTGTTTTTGTTACATCTCAAGATGAGGAAGTTTTCCTCTGTTCAATAAAACTGCGGTTTTAATCAGTTTCAGAAAGGACATTATCCACTAATACTGTAAATAAAAATTCTCTGGAAAAATAACCTAACTAAATATTTTATATCATTCATTGACTTTGGAGTCAAGTGCACCGAACATAACTTTTTTCTTAACTTACACCAACAGTTGTTCAGCAAGTAAGACTGGATTCCTTCTATCTGACACTTCACTACAACCCTCCCAGGCACCATCAGAGTTTTCCAGTTGCACCTGTACAAATCCATTTCTTTAGAGAAGCCCACACAGAGGTATCTGTCTATTCTGTGTGTTAGTCTGATGAGCTTAGCTGGCCTAAGGAAAGCAGACCAGGGATATGGGAGTGACAAAAGAGAATGTAGGATGCCTACAGAGCATATTTGGTGTAGTGAACTATTACAAAAGCATAGACCTGTACAATTCTTGACATACACCTTGCAGTAGAATGACAACTTGGAGACTGAATTATCTGTAGGATGGTGTTCCTGTCCACGACAGAGGTGTTGGAACCAGATAATCTTTAAGGTCCCTTCCAACCCAAACCATTTTATGATTCTATGGGTCTTTTTAGATGGACTAGCCTGGACTTTGCACTGAAATCACGCGGTGTTCATAATCATTTAGGGTCAAGAGATTAAAAACCCTACACTTTGGTTTAGGAACCTCTTCTAGAGTGCCGATTACCATTCCTCTGGCCTGAGTTTTCACAGGCTGGTGATAGCTGCCTGCTCTCTGAGGGCTGTATAAGAGACATAAGTACCCAGGAAGGTGGGTGGTTCCCTTGTGGAGTGAGTGCTGGGAAGCATTTCCAAACTTTACCAGAAGTACTGACAAAGCTCATGGATCTAAAAACATGTTTTGCAAGTTATGTAGCTCTACTAAAGTCAGCACTTTCATGGTTACAGAGCAAAACTTAGTCTAAATCTTTTTTTTTTTGACTATGTAATCTGGAAATTTCAATTCACACTTTATTTTTCAATTGAAGTGGATAACTGCCTTCTCTACCTGCCGCAGAATGAGGTAGAGAGTAAGAGATTTGATGCCTGGCTGTGCCAATTTATTCCTAGAACAACTTAGAGAGTAGTATCACTGGGATCCCAGCATACAGAAGAAACACAGGAGTCATAGGGTAATATAAGGAGTGCTGAAAAGGAGTCTGCTTGGGTGGATGAGAAAAAGTAGTCATTATTTCAGCGGATCTGAAAGAAGATGCACATCTAATATGACATTTCAAAAAAAAGTTAATTTTTCTTGGAGACTTTTTTACTGTCTTTGTACAGTCATTTTGAGCACCTTAAAAATAGAAAACCACACATTTGGAATAAATTAAAGCAAACACATGGAATTGTAGAGGGATCAATGCTGGACTTCTCAAAAGAAAAATAAGAGGAAATACTTATGCTCTCTGCTAGTTAACCAAAGCAGAAATCAGATTGCTATTGTTTAAAATTATTTTTGGGCTTCTTTCTGATGTTACTTTACCAATTTGCTCTACCTGAAGGAAGTTAGACATGCAGCCCTGACATCAGAAAACTAAGTACCATTCCTATCACCATTACCAGGTTACCAAAAAGTTCCTGGAGACAATCTTCTGAAATACAAGGAAAAAGCTTTATAAATTAGATAGCCTTTCTTACAACTTTATGGTCTCCAAAAACTGAGATAAAGGGTCTGGCAATATAAGACCTATAATCACCTAGGTATAGACGTAGAACATTCTGCAATATCTCAAGAGAAAGAGAATTATTCAGAAAACTTCAAGCCATTAGAGTTAGCCAGCATTCTTTTGCAATGATATTACTAGAAATAATGGTATAGGACAAGATTACAAGACATTTAGAAATGGGTGATTTATTTAGGGGCAGATGGCATATATTAACACTAAAGGAAAATTGTGTTTGACAAACTAGCTTGAATCTGATTATTTTAATCCTCCGTTGTTGAAGAAATGAATTAGTGTCTGCAATTTATCTGATTTTCAAAACTGTATTTGATATTTGTCATGAAAGAGACCTAGTTTACAAAGGGGGAATTTTAGACAGTTATAAAACAGTGTAAAAATTATCTCAGAAAAATGAAAGAGCATGTCAATTAACAATAACACTTCAGGTGGAAAAACATATACAATCAGCAGCCAATAAACACCACTTTACTTGACCTATTGCACAAATTGCACTGAAATTAATGTCAAAAATGGCTAGATTTAGTGGTAAAACATATTAGGACTAACAAAATTGCATTGGGTTTCTGGGAAATAAATAGTAAAATTGCATCAGCACAGTTTATCTCTGGAAATTAAATTGGTTCTGGTGCTTTTTCATACTATCATTCCTCATTCTTCCCCTCTTTTTTGCATTCAATCACTCACTTTTTAATTTAGCAAATCCTTTTCAGAAACTATGAATACTTTTTTATATTAAAAGAGCTATATAACTTTTAGATATTTACACAATGCATTTATTTCAACAAATCCCAAACCCTGGGTTTATCTGTAGCGATTTGCAGTGATTCATACTCAAGAGCATGAATCAATATTCAACAGCTTCTCCCTAGAGAAGTGGATTTCTAGCCTTGATCATTGCTTCATTTCTGTCTTTGTGTTGTGTCAGGGACATATCACACTCCTATCTTAAGAACCTCTTAGATCAGGACATTAGATACAATTCCTTCAGACAAGCAAAGAAAAGTGGTTTGCCTTACGTTCTTCTGGTTTAACTTCTAATAAAATATTTATCTTAATGCAAACCCAAAATTCTTCAGGAATCACTCAGTCTCAGCTCTATTTGCTTTAAGGCAAATTGATATATATTTTAATTTTATGCCATATTAACTCTACCACCAAGACACACAAAGGGATCTTTGCATTTTCTTTCAGAATTTTGAGTGTACTTGGTAGGTCAGACCGCAAATTTCTACCAGCACCGCTTTACATAAAAGGCTTTATAAGGACTATTTAAAAAAGAGATATGAGAGAGAGCATGTGAAGTTCCAGTTCCACGACAGTGTGTGAAGGTATCAGCCAGGGTGTTGATGGTTCCAGCAACCACCCGATGCCCAGCAGTGCACAAGCCCTGTTTGTCTTGAGAGGGGGACATGCAGGAAAGGGAGTTGGCAAAGTTGTTCATCTAGTGTCAATGTGACTGCAGGTAAACCTGATTTGCCAGGTTAGTGTTCTGCCATATCAGGTCTCCAGGCTGGTACCCAGAGCAAGGCAGCGTGAGGGAAGAGCTAGATTGAAGCTGCAGTAATTTAGATTTGCTGAAGCTGTCATGGGACTGTGTTCTGAGTGGCCTCATGAAAGGTGGCTACTATCTACACTTAAGAGGAGTATCTTCAGTGGGACACTTGTTGTGGTGGAATTCTGCATCCTATCTCAGTCTTTTCTCACCTCAAATAGGTGTTTCTGCTTCCTTTATCCCTCACCCCTCGTGGCTGTACTATGGCACTTTGTCGAAGGACTGGGGATCACTCACTCCAAAACCATTCCCCCAGTGAGTGGCTCAATGTCATCAATGTCTGATTTCAAACAAGAAGCAGCAATAGGCTACAAATAACTTAATTGTTTATATGTCAGTGTGGGTTCTTTTTAATTTGAAGGTTGACACAGTATGTCAGGTTGATTGAAAGATATATCCCTGCTGTAAAATGTCAAGTAGCCATAAAAGGGAGGTGCTAGAATTTCACACTTCATTGAAGGATAGGGTTGTTTAGCAACCAGTTAAGTATACAAGGGAGCTTCTGAGTATAAAAAGAGCCTTTATTCTAATAAAGCTTCTTTTATTCACCTGGGTCATGTGTTCTGCTTATTTAAAGGAAAATGCTAAATCTATCTAGCCCTCCTAGAAGTTTTGAAAGATAAGAGTGACTCTAGCATGTAAGGTATAATACTAAGAGAGAGGAACATTCACAAAATCTAAAACACTGACAACCACCTTATTCAGAGGGAAGCAGAAAGCTAGTTGAAGATGGGAATTGACATCTGTTTGCAGGGTAAATAGAGTAAACACAGGGTTTTTTTTATTCTTATTTAACATTATTTGTATCTGTGTTCTCACTTTTTAATATTCGGACTAAGTGCTGTTACAGATTCAGCCTAATTCCAGACAAAAAAAAAATAAAGGAGGTGGGCAAAATTACTCTTCACTGAAGGGGAAGTGACACTAAAACCCAGGCCTCTAGGACACCTTAAAAAGTGTAGTATCCCACCACACCCTCACTGTATCCAGAGAGTAAGGAGAAAGCTTCCATCTCTACCATGCAGGCCAGGTAGGAGCAGGAGAACCAGGAAAAGCAGGAGTGGCTGGCAATGTCCAGGATTGCTCACACTATGTCCATTTTATGTCCATTTTCCTCCAGAAATCCTACATACTCTCAAAAGTGAACCTGAACAGCTTTTAGCGAACAATAGTGATAATATTATTTCCAAAGTAGGACAGGGTTATGATACACATCTGAAGTAGAGCACTGAATGCCAGAGCAGACTGATGAATGGCATATACCAAAATAGTCTAAACCATTTAGTTACTCTCGGTTGTGAGACAGGCCTTCTTCATAAGATGTTGACCATAGTTGTTGTAAAGCTAATGAGGCCTTCAACCAAATCTGCATTAGGCTATTTTCTGTGTCTTTGTTGAAATTACTGATTTGGAAGGCTAATGTGTTTCATACCATGAACCAGTTTCTTCCTCTCTTTCAAGGGATAAAGTGATTCTTCTTTCTCACTCCAAATTTCTGTTTTGGAGTGAGCCATCTCTCATTTTTTAAGTTAATCTGATCGCCATAGTGGTGTCAATTTTTATAATATTCCTTGTCCTCAGTACGTGAGACAGCAATTTCACCTGCTCTTCTCACATGATGGTATATTATCTATCTGTACAAACTTGAACAAAAACCACTGCTGATGGTTTTAATAGTTTTCTTGAGATGGTTGCTTACATAGAATTACATTATCCATATCAATTTCTCTTTTTCTGAATCCTCTAGGAGATTATTTAGATAATTACAGTAAACTATAGAGCATGTAGTAGGATTGGAGCTGGCCAGCACATTGTTGGAATTTTTTTCCCCATTCCAAATTGAAAGAAAACGAATGGTGTGGGGATTTTTTAAGAAAAAAACCTTGCAGTATCTTACTCCCCCCCACTGCCTATCAAAATATCAAGAACAGACGTTCAACACGGTCAGTTGAGAATTATTTTGTTAAACTATTTCCAGCTAATTGTAGCTGAGACCATTCTTGCTGACGAATGCTATCATAACCCTTTCAGAGCAGAAAGGTTTAAGAAGGCACAACACAAAGTCACTATCAGTTTCTAGAATAACAGTTTGCATAAAAAGGTATACTAATCTTATATGTTAAACTATTAAGAATTTTTTAATTTTTCAAGCAAACAAGCATGGAAAATGTAGGCCTAAAAAAACTTCAACGTAAGTACCCTTACTGTAAGGCATTTGGGATGAGTTACAGTGTAGGTGTGCTTTATAATACTGAAAGATTCTAATAACTGTTTATGTACTAAAAAGGAAAGGAAAAATATGATTATTATTAATTTAGAGCATTTTGTTTGTTGGTTGCTGCAAGTTTTTTTTGTCAGTTATTAAGTGCTAAGTCAAGTTACTTTGCCACCAAATATTTTTATGAAGTATTTGCAAGATTAAGCTCTGATACTGTGACCTTAATGATTCTCTTAATGTAAGTTTGAAGTAAATGTGAATGAACATGAATTTATGTAGCTAATAAGAGTGCAAATCTTGAACTATTAATCCATGCAGTTAAAAATGAACATGTAAAGTAGATAAAATAAGATACAGATATTTTTGAACTTTTAAACATTTCTTGAGGAAGTTTTTTACTACTCTGGAACTATTCAACCTGTCTACTTCACATGTAAATAAGAGGAAGAAAGTAAAAGCTTTAAAGAAAAAAAAACAAAGAGAGTGTCAAATTTAATAATGAAAACTATTCCACTTACTGATTCTGCCTTTTTTGATTAAATAAATTTGTGACTCAGTAATAATTCTAACATCTCTGTGAAGTGTTACAGAACAAACCAGTGTTTTATTAGGGGAAAGTCAGCCCACATACATAGATTTCCCAGTACAAAAGTCTCAAAAAAAGGGATCAGGGTAAGGTTTGCTTCCTAAGGGAAGTGTGTAGCAAAACTTGTGTGTAAGGCAAATCTCCTACTTAAACAGATGCAGTGTTTTTACGGATACATAAATAAGACAGATGATCACAGCCACCAGCTGACCAAGGATTGATCAGCCTCATATCAGGCCTTTCCTGCAATTTGTGCATACAGGCACATTAATATTTATGTATGTCTTAGGACAGATTGTCTAGAACTGCTAACAATATCCACCTCCTTCTACTTTGTTTAGTAAAAAAGAGATGCTTCACCAGTCCCTCTTTTCCTATTCTGTTCAGTCTGGTGCACAGAGTTTGAAAAAACCGTAAGGATGTCATGATAAAATAGGAAACAGTGATTCCTTTTAATTAAAGGTAGAATTTGTTAAGGTATAACAAAAAAATAAGCGAATTCATTAAGGTATAACGCTGCTAATGGAAGAACTAAGCTCACACAAGTTTTTTTTGATTATTTTCTTTCTAAGTGAGGTTAATGATATGCAGCAATTCAACATATGAAAAGAATCTCTACTGATTTAACTATGTTTTAATCGCTACCAACGGGCGTCTTCTGATGCGGTCACACAAAGATAAAGGCTAGGAGTCAA
The DNA here is from genome assembly GCA_013396775.1 of Cephalopterus ornatus. Taxonomy (NCBI): domain Eukaryota; kingdom Metazoa; phylum Chordata; class Aves; order Passeriformes; family Cotingidae; genus Cephalopterus; species Cephalopterus ornatus. Next base: position 117,379 of record VZRE01002152.1, read on the forward strand.
AGGCATACACCTGCCTTCAAAGATGTTTCCAAACTGACACTCGCATGCTGGAACATCAGAAGCGTGCTTGATAATGCCGATAGTGGACGTCCTGAGCGTCGCTCTGCTCTAATTGCCCACGAACTGTCACGACTCAACATTGACATTGCTGCTCTCAGCGAGGTTCGTCTCCATGAGGAAGGTAGCCTCAGAGAACATGGTACCGGTTATACACTCTTTTGGTCAGGTAAACCCAGATCTGAAAGGCATCTTTCAGGAGTTGGCTTCATGATCAGAAACTCCATCGTCTCCAAACTTGAAAATTTGCCAACAGGTCATTCCAATCGCATCATCTCCTTATGCCTTCCACTACCCAACAAGCAACATGTTTCACTTTTCAGTACATATGCCCCAACTCTCCAAGCTGACCCTGCTGATAAAGATAAATTTTACACTGATGTGCGCTGTCTTGTCCAAAAGGCTCCTGCAGATGACAAGATCATTATCCTTGGTGATTTCAATGCCAGAGTAGGAAAGAACTCGGAAGTTTGGAAAAGAGTATTAGGCAAACATGGTGTTGGAAACTGCAACGATAATGG
>VZRE01002153.1:0-38744 GCA_013396775.1 Cephalopterus ornatus
TCTGCATCTTCTGGTGTTAGTACCTTTGTAAATGCCCTGATAAATGCGGCCCACTGTGACAAATATATTACTTTCCTGTAATGGGGTGTATGTATATATATATGCAAGGAAGCAGTGTAGATGAATACAAGTGAACCCCATTATAAAAGCATTTTATAAAAGAAATTTTTTTCAACCTAAATTTTGATACAATTTTTCACCCTAAATGTAATCATTAATGAAAGATTGACTAAAGCTCTGTTAAACACCCTCGAGATGTTTGAAGTGGTTTAACAGCATTTTCTACTGAACATAGTTCTTAAAAAAAATCTGGCTTTTAAACACCTGCCGTTGATGGTTGCTACAATTACATAGTGGAAAAATGCAGAGTGAGAATCTTGGATCTTCACTGAAGTGGAAATAAAACACAAAAAAGAACCTGATAAGCAATGAATAAAAGGCCCATTGAAGAAATCAGGAAAATGTCTCTGTAAGTAGGCAGTGTAGTGCTCATCTGCTGCTGCATTTGTGTGATACCAATAGACCTGATTTGACTTATTATGCTCTGAAAAACGCACAATTATTAGGCAGTTGTTATCATTACTTTTTCTGTGTCCTAGCCTACTTATGCTGTCTCCCTAGACATATCTATAAATGCCCCAGCTAACCATGAGACGCCTTTTTTGTTCTGTTAATCACATCCAAGAGGTGGAGATCCATATGCCCATGCCTCTAGATATGAGATAGATAGGTAGATATATTATTGTATACTCTGTGTTTTTAAGTGGATGCCATGTCTAACTGTTGTCTATGAAAACAATGTTAGGCCTTACACAGAACACTACATAATGAAGCTTACACTTTTAGCCAGAAGAGATAGTATTTGACATCCTTTTCAGGTTAATTCTGAAGCAGAGCAAGGCCTGAAAAGTTAACTCAGAATATTTGCTCTGAGCAAAGAAATAGAGAACTGAGGTTCAAGGGCTAGTGGAAGGTAATACTTCGCCAAGGAATGCTAACACACTGACATAGAAGAACATAAAGTAAGAACACAGGGAAATAAAGAGCACCAAAAATGCTAACACACATACATAAATAGACATAAGAAAGGAACACGGAGAAATAAGGACAAAAAGAAGGGCCAGAGTCCAGAAACTCCCGCCAAATACACGTTAGAGTCAGCAGAATTAAGGAAAGTTCAAAAGTTTACCTGAGGAAGAAGAGTAAAAAGACGACTCCTGAGGCTGAAGCAACAGGAAGTACCACCAGGATTATCCCCAAAATAATGACTACGTTTCGAACTCCGCCCTAACTCCGCCCGCTATGAATATTATAAGTAGATGTTGCAATAATATGAATATGCATGTAAAGATGATGTAATCTCGTGCGAAAACTGTATAAATAGTCTGGTTGTTCACTGATTGTTTTGGAATTCTTTGTCCAGCGCGAGCTGGAAGTTCCTCAACGTTGCCTAAAATAAATACCTCACTGCTTAAAGACCAAAATTGTCTCTGATGCCTTTTGGGGCATCAATCCCTTCTGAAAGATTTTCCTTGTATCACTGACAAGTTTGACAGAAAGCCAGTTGCCATTTTCCACTTATTTTATATTGAAATTAATTCATTATTCCTTTAACATCCCTATCAGAATCTTGAGTGGAAGACAAGTAATCAATTAAGCATGAGTTTTAAAAACATGACCTGAAAATCTCTCCATTCCAAGTAAAAATATAAGATACCAAAGCATGTAAGTTAAAACTGTATTCTACTAAAAATTGAAGTTACTATACATACTCTTCATGTATACTTCCCATGTGTGACACAACCATTTTTGCCAAAAATGTAGTATTTTTATGACATCTTTAATAGAAAAACAGCACTTCTGCTGACAGCTGATTAATACATTTTTGGTTAGCATAAATTTAACGAAAATTTGTAGTTTTGTGAAGCTAACACAGCAGCAGCAGATGGATGACATCTGAAGCACCAGCCAAATGTAAAGGAATTAATAGCAGCAGTAGAGAGGGCTGAATTTTACCCACTAAGATTACAGACTACTTACAGTTTATATACTGACACAAATAGCAGGGCGATGTTGCCATAGAAACTTGTAGACCAGTAAAATATTCCTCCAGCTCTTCACCAATGAAGAGACAGGAATACAGAGCTTGATATGATAATGAGAGCAACCAGGGGGTGATGAATGTGAACTGATTGAGGGTGAGGATTAAGGAAGACCTTAAAAAGCCTTTAGGAGTAAAGAATGGCTGTGACTCTCCTACTTAATACAGTGGCATATTTAATACTCTATAACCCCCACATTTGTTTATAGGAAAATGTTGCAGTGAAACATTGCTTGTTTTCTAGGGATTACGCTGTCAGGCATCTTTTGGATGCTTTCTTAGTAATTTTGTACTGATTTTACATACTGAGGACTTTGGGGGAGGGGAAAACACAATTCCAAATAGTATAGATTATAGCTTCAGACCCCACAAAACTGAACTTTATGAATCAAATTAATTAAATTTAGGTAATTTAAATTAATTTCAGTGACTGAACCATTTAATATTTCTAAGTAAAAATGGCAAAATGACCTACTGTAATTCTCAGTGCATATCTAGAAATCTATTTCGAATTAATTCAATTTTTAATTGCATATTCAGGCCTTTTATTCTGTTCAAGGTCACAGAATAAAATTTTTTGCGTGTTTATAGAACCATGGAATGGCTTGGGTTGAAAGAGAACTTAAAGATCACCTGGTTCTAACCCCTTTGCCATGGACAGGGACAGCTTTCACAAGATCAAGTTGCTTAGAGTCCCATGGCCTTGAACATTTCCAGTGGTGGGGCAGTTATTGCTGATTGTTTTGAAAAGCAGAACATCTCCATCAGTACAGAACCTTACAATTTGCTGAAACTTTAGTTAAAAAAAGTGTCTTTTCCACCAATAAGTTTTCTGGTATTCTACACACTTTTCAAGATTAGTACATATGCCATCTAACTCATACCACAAGAACAAGTCCATCTGTTTAAACATACTAATTTTGTCACACTAAGTCTATATGTTGGGATTTTACTATTTGAAATGTTAACACTGCAGTGCATGAGTTGGTGTGTTTTTATATACCTAGTAATGTGTAGTTATTACCTCTCCCACAATATATCGAAGAGCAAAGAAAATACACTCTATAATCCATACTACTCAAATTGTTCTGTTTCCAAACATTTGCAGCAACTATCTATATTATGCTTTTCAAGATGCAGGCTAGACAGACTAAAAGATTAAAAAATTAAACACCTGAGATAACTTAACAAGTCAATGAGATGGAACTCAAAGTTTGTACTTCCAGGTCAATGGTTAGGACCAGATAAATGCTGCATTAATCACACACATGTCCAAATGAGATTTCAAATACAGTAATAAAACAATTTGAGTACTTACTGTCACATTTATCAATGCTAATGAAAATGTTGTTTTTATGTTACCTTGCCGTAGCTTGAACGTCCACAACCGTCTTTGATTTCTGAAGGGTCACCTGTTCTGATGAAAGGGCAGGCCTGCAATAGAAATGGTGAAAACATGCTGAAGGTACAAGACTATTTCCAAGAGCCTGTAGTAACAAGACAAGGGGCAGTGGGTTCAAATGGGAAAAGGAGCAGGTTCAGGTTAGATATTAGGAAAAAATCCTTTACTGAGAGGGTGGTGAAGCACTGGAACAGGTTGCCCAGTGATATTGTGGATGCCTCATCCCTGGTGGCATTCAAGACCAGGCTGGATGGGGCTTTGAGCAACCTGGTCTAGTGGAAGGCGTCCCTGCCTATGGCAGGGGGGTTGGAACTGGATGATCATCAAGATCCTCTTCCAACCCAAACCATTCTATGATTCCATGAAATGGTTTATTATTGTGAGTTTGCATTTTCTTTGAGAATTTTTTTCACTTTTTTTCTTTAAATATATGGTATATAGATAAAATATGTGTATAAAGAATTATACACATATAAAATAAATATATAAAGAGCTATGTAATGCTTTAGTTAACTAGATTACTGTGTCCACAGAACTTTTTTAAAAATTAGTATCCCAAGATTCACTGTTTTGCTAGTATGGATATAATAGTTGACTGCCATTTCTTTACTGTTTCAAAATTATTTTAGTAATAAAGGAACTTCTAAATCCTTTTCTCCTACCTAATAAATAAATTTTATTTCTTTATTAAAGGCAAAACTAGCAAAGTACTGATTTTTTAAAAGCTGAATAAGTAAACAACTGCACTTACCTATTTTTATTTATTTATGTGAACAAGCATATTGGTCATTACAGGAATACTAAAACTATAAGAAATTATAAGGAAGGGAGAAGGTGGCTGATGCAGTTAATGAAGGTTATCTGCTTCTTTAGAGAATTTTTCTATTAGTATGGCAACTAAACCATGACAAGTTCTGTAGCCGTCTTAATTATAAGCCATGAAATTGCAGGTTGGTTAAGTAATCTTTTCTTAATTTAGACCATGTAAAATATACATTTGATTAATGAATTAATTAAATAAATTAGACACTCAAAAAAGTTCGGAGTGCTTTACATCAATTCGTCTTATGTTAATGCCATCTATTATAAGCTTTTGCATATGCAAATTTACCACTTTCTTTACTTTGCTCAAAGTGTCTTTTTCATTCTGTCCTTAGAGCATCTGTTGTATATAAAAGAATATTTGCATTAGCAACATATGTAACCATGGAACTAAAATTGTGAAGCAGTTTTTAATTTTTTACAGTTGTTTTTTTCAATTTGAATAAATATCCAATTAAATGTTTTAAGCTATATGAAAATAATTGCATTTCTGCAAGGAAGTCTTCTCCATGCCCTTCTGTGACATGGACTATAGAGGAGCCCTTCCAGGTAAATTATACAGTGTTTATATTTTAAATAAATCTAAAATAATACTCAAGGTTTATGCACAGGAGTGTGTTACATTTCTAAATCTACTAAGAAGCGAAGTAAGCAAGACATACCTTGTTGGAGCCTCTGAATTTTCTGAAGCGGCCCTAGAGAAAGAACAGAGTAACCATTTCAGAAAACAAGTAGCTAGTATTTCAGAAACCAAAATGCTAGTATTGAAGCACTTTGCAAGATTTAGATGAATCAACAGCAATTAATTTTATTTTTCCTTCCTTACAAGATGATATTTTTCTTTTTTCTTAATGCAGAATACGTGTTTAAGTCAAGTAGCATAATACTAATTTTTAATCATATTCTTGATACTTTACTAAGATAATCATTCCTCAATTGAAATTCTCCAGTCAATCACTCTGACTGACAGTGTTTTGTTTTCAGCACAAAAGTCACAAGCAAAACACACAATTCCAGTGAGCTGGTTATAGTCTTAGCTCCAACTGCAATTTCTTTTAAGTGTTCTGTAAAGGATGCTTAATCAGCTGGGAACTGAGGCAAAGAACTCTGGACATTTACATATCATGTTTATCATGTATATCATGTTGATATTTAAATAACCCTGACCAAAAACCCACATACACATGATTGCTGAACTCCCTTCCCGAGGACAGCAGAACAGTCAGCCATTCTCAAATTTGAAGATAAAATAGCTCTTTGCTCAGTCTTTAAGACTGATGGTAACCTTTAAAAACTGTACATATTAGCATCTATGCATGGTACTTTATTTCCTGAAACTCACAGGCAAGTAAAACGCTTTCCTTTGGTGACTATTATTAGTAATATTCTCAATTTGAAATAGCTTTCATATCTTAAAAGCACTTTTAAAAGATAAACCAATTAGTCATTAATTGTCTATCACTTTTTAGCCAACTTTCCTTGATGACATCATTGTTAGAGAATCCAGGAAGGGTCATGAAAGCTTCAGACAGAATATGCCTGTATTTCAGTCTACTCTGAACTATGAGACTAGAGGAGTAATTGAATAATTAGCATTGAGAAGAAAACAGGAATTCCAGCTTCCTATTGAAAGATGGGTAGATGGCATATAGAGGATGCATCTTATCTTAAGATTTCAAAATTACCATATTCTCAGCAAGATATTGAAGTGGAGCCAGATAAATTCATCACAGTGGGCATTTAAAAACATCTAGTAAGGACTGACTTTAAAAAAATCCCACTTTAGCATCTATGAACTATCTTTGCACCTGGTAGAGAGTGATTTTGAATATTTGGCCAAAGACATAGAAAGTAATAAACACATAAGATTAAAAATAATTGCTAAAGTTACTTTTAAGGATTCACCTTGAAGTCTTCCAGTAACAGAGATTCCATAAACTCCCTGGGCAATCATCTACCAAGGATTATATCTAACACAACAATGTATCCATTCATTTCTGTTTCATTTAATTCCCGTCATTGCTATGCATGAGACTCATGTTGGAAGTTTCCCAGATTAAAACTAGGGAAACGGAAGGCCATACTGCAGCCAAGAGGGGACCTAAGCAAAGAATACCATGGAAGTTCATTCATTAATATTTTAAAATATCTGTATTCTGGTTTTAGATAAGGGCACAAGATATGTTCTCTTTCTAATATGCCAGAAAGCAACCACAACTTCAGAAATAAACATTAAATGTTCATCTGCAAGTCACTTTATCCTGATCTTTTCTTCTCAGCTGTTTCTTAGACACTTAACTGACAGGTGACTAAGCAGATCTTGAGGTTTTGTTGACACTGTTCAGGAAAAGGGCGGAGGGTTAGCCCCTGGCTGTCAACCCAAACAGCACCAATAGATTCCTATCCTTATGGCCGGTCTCTCTTTAGCAGATTTGTCTTGAGCCAAAATAACTTAAATAGTTCAAAAGGAAACCGTGAAGAAAACATGCAAGCGTGATAAAATAATTTTGGGGGTGCTTATGTAATCTCAAGTTGCTGGCACTTCGTATACTCAGATCTCAGTCAACACTGGGCATAACGCTGCCAAGAGCCGAAACAAGTACTTAGGCGTGGGATGATTTCTCTTTGCATGGCTTCTTACACATCAAACTCAGTCCATCAAAGAATTGCCCTGTTGTCTCACTCCCAAAATTGGCTCTAGCCAAGGATTAGGAAATGACTAGTAATCATTCTAGTAATCATCTACTTACTGTTTGGTTTCCACTGCTTGTGTTGTGGTCTTAGTACTTGAAACCGGGGGAGGCATCCAAGATTGCCTGTCAATGTTAACAAATAAATTTTTGAGTATTCATTTAATGCTATGGGGCTGAACAGCACACTGTGAATGTCAGAATGTCAAAAGTGGTGTAAAAATACCTGGAATTTTCCTTAAATTGTCAGCATTTTGAAACACTGCATGAATATATTTTTTAGACCATTTTTTAACATACAACAGAATGGAATTGGAAATAATACACTAATTTTAATTATTGTTATAAAAAATGTATTCTGTGACTCTAGTTGATTTTTTCTGCAATCTTAATAGTACAAATAAATGGATCATTCATGGAAAGGGCAACCAGATAAAGTGCACAAAGGAAAGGGTGTAAAGTATCAACCCAAGGAACAAATTGAGACTGTTACAGGTTACATAAACAGAACAAGCTGTTCCTCATTTTCTTTTTTTTTTCCCCTCTAAATATCAGTTCACGAATTGTTTGCGAGGAAAACACAGTTGCACCAGAAGCAGTTCAATTCATTGATGGCCTTCTGTATCTTCAAAGAGCCTGAAGAGAACTACTGGATGGAAAACACCTTAAACTTCCACCAAATAAGCAGGGCTATTAATATAGAAATGGTCACATTTTAATTTCTACATTCATAATTCTACCACTCACAGTTTTATGCATGAAATATGACAGACAAAATCACAAATTAACAGAATTAGCAGCTGGGAAGGATGCAGAAAAGTATGGCTATCACCAGCAGTGCATTTTAAATTAAAAATTTACTTTGTTCTACACTCTGTTTTTATTCTTCCCCAGAAAATACTATCTGAAATCCAGATTTTTAAAGGTAGCTGTATATCATTTAGAACACTCTATGCTTCATATTTACTGCAACAGCACAGGGTCAAGTTTGGCATCAGAGATTTCGCAATTAGAGTGAGCTACAATGCTTTAAATTTAGACATTAAAAATGCATATGCTGGCTGAGTTAGGTAGGGGCTGCAGCAAAGAGTTAGCACCAGTTGTGTCGTATCCACCAGGCTCACAAAACTGGCTCTACAGAGGCAACTCCTAAGGAAAAAGCCAGAGCATGCAAGTTTAATTCTTGAAGCTTGCTGAGGAGTTTGAGTGTGCTGAAGGAGGAAGCTGGTAATATTTTTTTATGTAATTGTGATACATTACTGAGGCTTAATACAGTGCTATATGTTCTCTAGCAACCAAGCAATGGTGGCAATGAATACCTTTTTTTCTTGATTGAAGAAGTGGCAGCAGTGTTTGTGAGTGCTGCATTAGGAGTCCAAGATTGCCTGTTAAGGAAATATAGTTAATTCATTAATCTTCAACAGGAGAATAATTTTAAACAATAAAAATCCCCAGTTATAAGAAATCATTTTTCTACTATCAGAATCATACTGATATCAGAATCAACCGTGTATGGTAAATGGTATAACTACATTTATACACACCAACTGAAATTTTGGGAATACCTCAAAGAATACAAAATTTGGGACACCTTAAGGCATTCTGATGCTTGGAGAACAGCTGCATTTTTACTTGATAATCAAAGTAATTTCTGACTTCTTAAAATCTTGACTTTTGTACCTATGCTTTAGTCTCCAATAACTACAGTATTTAAAATCTTTATTTTTCATACTTTAGATTTTATGTTTCTTGTTCAAGTAAGCTGCTCTATGTTATGATATGCCTGTAAAGGAGATGATATTCCTCATACTCCTAAACTATATAATATCTAAGCCAGAGATTTTCTCATAAAATATATCAAAAAGTTATTTTCTCATTCTCAGCAACTCAATTATAGTAATTGAAATATAGAGCTTTAGAGCTTTACAAATTGTTTAATTGCTCTTTGGCAGGAAAAAATATATACAATTTAGGTCTCACTTAAGACACACTTCAGAATTCATGGTTAGTCTGTTAAAAAACCACCTCCAGACAAAATAACATAAAATCCAGTTTATATGATGCTTCATGTCTCATTGTCACATAAAAATCATAATTTGAAAGAATGACCTCTGTTGAACTTTAAATGCCAGAGATATTCATTTGCTTTTCAGAGCAATATCTCAGCTCTTCATGAGATGACTTTTAATTGCTGTGCTCTTTAGCAAGTATATTCTGTGTAATTTATTACTGATAGAACGCTGCTGACATTGATGAAGGCACAAAGCAACGTATTTGTCCCTTTACATTTATAGGTACGGTGGCTGAGATCGTCTGACTTTCTTTTCTGTAACAAAAATTTCAGTTAATAAAATTTCAGGTAATAGCTGTAAGTTCTTTAGAAAATATTTTTTCAGTGTTGTGTAATCATATTACATATGTAAAGTGGCCACCTTTGAATCATAACAACTTTTTTAATAATATGTCAAAAATGTTGTGCTAACTTATTCTCAATTAAAACTGTTCTTTTAAATAGACTGACATTCTGACGAAAGAAAAGTTTTCTACTGGTAAAATCAGCCTATCAAGAATTATTTTTTATGTTTTGGTACCCAAGTTTTCCACTGGCAATGTATAATGGCAGTTTCCACTGAAAACATTGGTTAGAATTTTTTCATGTAGTCCTCCCTCAGAATTATGTATTATATTTGGTGGACTTTGTGCAGAAAGATCTAGAGCTCTAGAACATACCTACACTTTTAGAAACACTCTGATTCTTTCTTCTTCTTGTATTTAAAATATTGTAATTTTTAAACAGTCACTATGCTGAGCAAATGTATAATATGAGCTAGTCTCTCTTTTAATCTGTGTGGATAAATAGGGTTTTTTAAGGAAAATTCCCCTTACTCTAAAGAAAATATCTGAGAAACATCAGAGGAATTGTGCTCCAGAAGACCATTTTTCTCCTCATTGGCTGTAAAAAGTCTATGGTAATCTGAATATAGATGTCCACATTCCAGCTGTCAGGTGATGTGATGAAATGAAGCCATTAGGCCATATGCCATACAAGTAATTTCTCTATGTATTCTTGGTTTGTGCATGTATTCTAAAGTTATGATAATGATAATGCATGATAAATGATAAATTATAATGCATAATATTTAGATGATAATGTTTCCAAAACTCATACCTGTTGTTTTGCTTATCATTCAGAGTTGGGTACTTATTTACTTTATCATTATCACTTCTGGTTGGAAGTCTGTCAGAAACACAGAAATTACTGATAATAGACACTCTCATATTTTTTAACCTCACTTTCAATAAAATTAAAACATGTAGTATCAATTTGCCCTGTGTATAGATTAAAAATTCCCCAGTATCAAAATAGGTATAGAACAGAAGCTGAAATTATATAAATTTAGTGCATTATCTGAAGAGTCTAAGTAGCTCACTGAAAAAGACTTTTCAAAGGTGATGTTCAAACAATATTAAATATACTGTATTAAGCCTCACTGTTGCTAACAATTTATTACAACTCCTTTAAATTAGATCAGAATACTACGAAGAAAACAGTGTTCAGTCAAGCAGTACACACAGAACTAGTGCCTTTCCCTCTCCCTCACCACCCTTTGAGATAAGCAACAGTCTTGTTTTCTTTACAGATTTTAGACATCAATGTAGTAAGAAAATATTCTGGTCCAAAATCCCTGGCAAAGCATTGTAATGGCCTACAGGAATAATTTCCATCAAAGAAGTTATATTATTTGTGTTCAAATTGATATCACTAAGCCATGAAACTTACATGAAGAAACAACCACATGATTTTTCAAGCCTATTATGGATTCTACAATTGTTGCCTAAAACCCTTCAGAATTTTCACAGAAAGCACCATGTAGCTATCCTAGCTGAAGCAGATTAAGTTCTTATTTTGTTCCAACTTTCTTCCCATATATGGAATATCTTTTAGTAAGAATAGGGGAGCTCCAAAAAGCTCAAATATAAAGTGATGTTCATTGAAATAGATGACAAATGCTGAGTTGAGAGGGTTATCTTCAGCATTTTGGTTAAATCAGCTGAAACATGTCTTGAGCTGCAACTTATTTACATTAGAAATTTCTTAGTTTTAGTTATCTATTCCCATCTATAAACTGAAGCTATAGATGCAAAATAACTAATCCCAGAACTATAATCTAACATTATGTATAAACCTTTTATATCGGGCCTTCACCCAAGCAGGACGGAATATTGTTGTATTTAATTCAAAACCTTCTAGGGGCTTCTGGGAAAAGATCTGCACCAGGATGTGCTCTGTGCCTTTTGCAAATCCTAAATTTAATTGTGCAAATAACATTCTCGTGTCGGGGCAGCTTCTGACTGTGACGGCAGCTACAGTTACTCGGAAGATCACTAGAGGTCTCACTAAACTTGCTGGCGTTGCTGCGGGTGCAAAGCTGAGCGTTCCTTCTAATTGTCTACTAGCCAACGAACCAGCATTTCCTTCACGTTGTCGTTGCGTATTTTCAAAATTTCAGCACAATGCTTTACGTAATTTTGTATTTCCTCATTTTAAAGTCTTAAGGATTCTATCTGGTATCCTGCTCCATTGCTGCCCAGTGTAGCAGAAGCTTTGGAGGAAAAAAAAAAAAAAAGGTTAAAGAGAGGTAAGTATAGTGTTAACTTCTCCTTGTACAACTTTTCAGCTTCTGATAGGCAGTTGAAGAATATTCTCTGTTTGCACCCAGAATGCCGTCTCCAACAGACATCTCTGGATCAATGGTCCATTTATTCATGTAAAGTTTTTCTGAACTAGTTTATGTTTCTGGCCTGAACAGTATCATATGGTGGTGACTCTTACAGTTACTACATGCATTAAGAGAAAAACAAATGTTCCCTTTCTTATCTTCTTCATTTTTTTCTTAAATCATGACGCAAACATTTATAGAGTGTCTCCTCATTCTTACAGTGCAACAGAAAATGCTCCTTCCTCACTCACTTTCCCTAGATTACTCTTTTCCAAGATGAGGACTCTTTGTCTCTTCAGATATTCTGCATACGAAAGCTATTCCATCCTTTCTCACCTTTTTCTTTTTTTTTTTTATTTTGTGGTTCTGTTGTAGTTTCTTCACATAAGTGGAATGATGCATGCAGTGTTCAAGATGTTCAAAGCAGGTTTAAACCATATACCAAAGTGGTTTCTGGTTTGCTCTCTGGTCCTTTCCTAATAAATTCTACCATTCCAAAAGATTACATTATTAATAAATTGTACAATGAAAATGTCTCATTTGCTTCAGTCCCATCTATTCAGATCTAATTCTTATAAATGCACTTAGGATTTAGTGTTTCTGGAAGCTATTCTGGACTTAGCAGCATTCAGTACTTGAAAAAATAGCAATGTAATTTTCATCACTATCTGACTTTTAAGTTTTCTCCCATCTTTTGTCAAATAGTTAGTTAGTTGCTAATCATAAGAGAGAAATAAAAGGATAAATAAAATTTTTCTACCCTTTCAGAAGAGCTGTCTGTGATCAGCTGCAAAAAGCAATTGTTCTCTGAGTTAGAAGCAGTGTAGATCTACATGCCAGTACAAGTACATGTGCATCTACTGCCATCAATTCTGAAAACAACTTAGTGTTCAGGGTTTTCTTGCGCTTGCAGCCAATGGTGCAATTGGATGTAATCATCTGCAACATCTCTCCCAGGTCCTTATTATGGAAAATGATGTTCAAATTTTGTAAACACTGGGTTAGGCAAAATTCATATTAAAAAACCCACTTTTTTGAACATGGATATGGCAGTATCCAGGAACCAAAAGCTGCACTTAATATGGCTTTTAGGTAAGTTTTTACTTGCATGTTTACACATGCAGTGAAGAACTCAAAATTATTCCTGTGGTCATCAAAGATTTTTTTTAATTCAAATTTCAATTATTATTTTGCCATTTTAAAAACTAGCTATTCAAGAGGTATTCATCCAGATAGAGCCAAATTCTTTAAAACCTTGTCTTTTGGAATATTGCCGTCATGGCTAGAAGAGTTACAAAACAGAACTGTGAAAAGATGTTCTAGTATCTAGCTTGAAAACAGAGAACTCCTAAAGAACTCTTGCAGGATAGAAGACTGTCATTTTACAGAATTTTAGCTAGGTGGAAATAATTTTCCATAAAGACAACATGACAGAATTCTGTAAACAGCTCTCCAATCCAACAGATCTCCAATATCAATGTAATTTTTCTCTAGAAGCACCTACTAGGAGCAGTCCTTTGAACTTTTTTCTACATTCCAGAAACATGCTCTATTTTCAACTCTTTTACTTTTGGGAAAAAAAAAAAAAAAGAACACTGTTTTTTCACAGCGGCAATAAACAACACAGCTCTTCTGCAAACTGGTCCCTTATAAGCTTGGAAGACTTCTGTACTATGACTTGCCAGAAATAATTTATAAGAAAATAAGGGAATTGTACCAAGTGGAGAACATCCTTCACAGAGGAAGCAGAAGTACCTAATTCAACTATAAAAAAGGTACTAAGTGAAAATACTTCACCACACCCTGTTATGCCTTAGGTTGCAAATTTGAGAAGTTGCAGAACATGTGGTTTACAAAACTGTCTTCTGGCAAAAGGTATGCACAAATTAATCCTGGAATGCGTATATTTCAGTTTTAAGAAGACCATTGATGACTGAGGAAAAATAAACAACTTGACCACAGCTTCCTAACTGTGATAATTGAAAGATAGAAGCATCATTATTTGCTCCATTTAGGGACATATTCAGCACTATTATCAGAAGTGTATATTCACACCTATAATCCTTTCTTTATATTCCCTCTCATCAGTTACATATTAAGAACCTTTTATGTTACGTATTTGTGTATATGAAAACACAAAGGCATCTTACAATCTCAAACAATTTAGACATTTTTATATCTCAGCATAAAGTAAAAAGATATAGAGTACAAAAGGGCAATGCTCTTCAGTGACACTGTAGAAACTGGAACTGTCCTATGACTTCTAAATCAGTAATCAGGGTTTGATGCATGAAAATTAAGCCTTAAAAATTGTTTTGAAGTCAATGAGCATGTGAATAAGTGTGACATAACTGATATTTTCTACTCGAATTTCCAAAAAGCTTCACAGAAATTTGCTTTAAGTGCCCCTAAATAAACTGATCTCCTATTGGTAATAGAGAAGGTCCTTCCATGCATAAATAGCTGCTTAAAAAGTAGAAAAGAAATAAACAGCAAGTTTTCAGAGTGGAAGGAGAGATCTGTGTAAGACCTGTGTTTTTCCAATGTTCATGAATTATCTGGAAAAGAAGGAGAGTGAGATGATGTTGCTTGCCAATGTCATTGATTCATGGTAGTTAAAACAAACCTCAGCTGGCAAAAGTTTTCACAAATCATCTGCTAACATGTCAGATTTCTAGAATGGCAGATGACACTCACTTTTCTTAGATACAAAGTAATGCCTGCCAAGCAAAACAATTGATCTCTGAATGAGCTATTATTACTAAGGAAAGAAATCTTGGAACTATATAGATAATGCTATGAAAATCAAAACTCAATTCTCAGCAGTGAAGAGCAAATTCAATGTTATTAAGTACAAGGAAAGGAAAAGCAAATGAACCAGAATTTACTTTTATACTCTTCTGTGTACATACAAGTTGTGCGTACGTCTTAAATATATGCATCAGGACTTGGATGCCCAGATCAAAAAGACTAATATGGAAATATAAAAGATACAGAGAAGAGCAAGAGGTAAATTGCGGTTATGGAATGGCGTCCTCATGATGAATGAACAAACACAGCAGTATTCACTGGGCTGTAAAAGAATAGACAGGGGGATGATACAACATAGGCTTCTAGCCTATTCTTTTCCAGACTTCCGTGGAGAAGGTAAATTTTATGTTAGATAAATTTTGCATTGTTTCTTACAGCAGTAGTAAGGATCATGAAATAAAATAACACAGTGCTAAGAAACAATCAAACAAGTGCACTTTTTCCACAGTGTGTGTTTATGTGCAGGTACTCATAGCATCAGCATGTTTTGGATTCCAGATGTTAATGGGGACTGGATTTTGAAGAGGCAACACAGAAAGAATCTGCAAACACAAGCATGGTCATGTCTTAAGAGAGGTCAGGGCTGAACAGAACATTCAAATTACGTGAAAAGCATCTGGTTCTGATATTTGTACTAATCATGATATGAAGTGACAGAGAGGATTTGCAAAGAACAAGAGGTTTAGCCATGTTATGCTTAAGTATTGGAGATAGGACTTTGATTTATAGTTTAAAAAGCAGAAAATTGGGAAGGAATGGTTTTCATCTGTGGAAAGAGGAATACACAGAAATTGTTACAGAAAAAGAAGAACAAGATGTCAAAAGAATCTTTTCTCAAATCACATTTCCATTTGTCTCATTGAAAATTCACAGAAGAATCATTCAAAGTCTTTTAAGTAGATGATTAATAAATAACAAAACTTTTAAAAACCCACTGATTTCATTCATGCTTTCATTTCTAAGACCTCTCACAGGTATGAGATTCACAAAATAAAATACATCCACAAAAAAGCCCTACCTGTCCAAGGTGGTATCAGATCTGTATCGTCCAAGTACAGCTGTCTGATCTTCCTTTTCATTTGTGCTACTGCTGTAAAAGACAGTTAGAAATGCCACTTTGGTCATTGTTTTCATTAAACAACTCATCACAAAAAAAACAATATCTCAAATTAAAGTATCAGATTTCTGACCACCCAGGTGTCAATAGATCCAACCCTGCATTCACTGCAGTGATCAATTTAAGAATTATTGACACTGGAGTCAGATTTACAGTGGAAATATGTATAGACTAAAATTGAACAAAGCAAGGTCTTGCTATAAACAGGATATAATAAAAGATTTCTTCGGTAATATCATCAGAAAGGTGTTAAGATACTCTACCATACCTGTGTAGGCTATCTTGGGATTTGTATTGATTAAGCACAGCCCTTCCATAATTTTCATCAGCACTTCAAGAGAAAGAAAAACAACGGTTAGTTAAAAAGGGAGTATTAAAAATAGATCACTTTTTCTTGGCAAAAGATTTTTGTCTTCCATCACATTTCACAGATGTCCACTACCACTGTGATTTCACCATCTATAGATCTCTGCTGTAGAAGATTTCAGACATTTTAGAGTAAGAATTATCTCTTCCTTAAGCTGTTCATGGACAATATAATGAGAGCATGGTCTCAAGGTGTTGTTTCTGCTGTAATGCAAGTCCTAGTTTACGTTAGAGTAAACTTCTGACTTAAGCTCCTTAAAAAAACTTGCCAAGGTTTATAATCTTCATGGTTGTAAAAAGTCAAATCATAGTCTTACAACATAAATATGTGAAATGCAGGATTTTTCTTGTAGAGCAGAAACCTGGCGCCTCATTAAATTCTCAGAGCTTGAAAGCCCCAATGAAAAGCATTGTCAATGAATATTCAGCAAACTAATACTTTCAAAAGGCAATCAATACCTCATCAAGACAAATAAATAAGTTATTTAATTAATCTAATTTCTGTTGATACCATCCATGCAAAAATAGATACTCCAGGAAAATGTACATGGCATACTGAACTAAATACAGAAGAAATGCATTTCATATTTTTCTTACCTTTCCTCTTCAGGCCTCTTCTTTATCCAGCTGTTATCTTGCAAAAGTGTCCGTCGTTTATTAATATCATGAGAAGCCTGTTGTCTGCTTTTAATTGCAACAGAGGGGCTCCTCTTATCTGCAAATGAAGAGAAACATGTCTTGAAAATGAACATGTGGAATAACTTCGGAAACCTCAAGTACTATTATAAAGGTTAAAATATGTAAAAGTTTAGCACAGATTGAATTTTCATTTATCACACCTGTTTAGTGAAGATTGTTTCCTTGATAAGTTTGTGGCTTCAACCTTGAAGAGACTGCAGAAGCCAGTTTACCAAACTAAATCAGTTTCATCCTTAATATGAAAGAGCTTTGTATATTTTTAATGTAAACAAATTTCACAGATCTGATAAAGGAATTATGAAATTTGCATACCACAGTAACCCCAGGAAAGTCAAACTAATGAATCCTGTTTCCTGGGGTGTTGTCTGTGGGTTTTATATTTGCAGATGTGTGACAGGATGCAAATTTTGAACGAAAGCTAATCTTGAGTTGACCGCATGGTCCTCCAGGTACACCCAGCCCAACATATGTGGATTTTCCTGTTTCTCAAAATGTCGGACTCACTCTGAAGCTTTTTCCGTAATGGCTGAATGAGCAGAGTTTCTTTCCTAATGAGCTGCTTAGTTTTACTGAACTTTGATAAAAGCAATACTTTTAAGATCTTTATGTCAAATTTAACTAAAATTGGTGCATGGTTTCAAAAGTTATTGGGAGAGACAGACAGACATGCACACATGTGCTGTATGAACACAGAATCCTTATTTACTTATGAAAACAACCTAAAATATCTTTGCCCAACGATGCTAATCTTCAGTATATTGAAGAACTAACAACATGATACTGACTTGATTTGGGAGATTTTGGATTCCTCCCTGTATTAGAAAGCTGGTGTTTATCTGCTTTGGTTTCCTTTTATGAGGATTTTGGCCCCTTTTAGCAAGCAAAAATATGCAATGACTATTGTCCAGCATTCTCAGTTCTTTTTTTCCCTACCTAAGTTTCATATCATCAGCCTGTTTGAAGTGAGAGGAAATATTGTTGTGATATTTTAACATTCCCTTTTAAAATGAAAAGCTAGAAGTTCAGACCAAATAGAAATTCTATTTTTTAATTACAATATTTACTCCAAATTTTTCTACACAAGAGAAGATAAAAAAATTAAATATGCAAAACCTTTGTTAATAAATCCAAATAATCAGGAAAATTAATGATGAAAAATACAGAGTTTCTTGGGTTTTCCTTTAGACACCTTCATGATTTTATACATTAATTCCTCACTTTCTGAGCATTCATGCAAAAGGAGTGCAACACCATCAGATTTCAGGAAACATCACTATCTGGTGTTCAGTAGGGACGTTTGACTGTAAAGATTGTGTATAGAAAGACCATGCTCCACAGAAAACACATGCAGTCAGTAATATGCCATTTGTCAGAGATGTGTTTTGTGTTTTGGCATTCTGCTGTGATTTATAAGAAAATTTAAGTCTTGTTTTTAATACAAGAACTTCAGCTGTAGTGATAACGTTAAAAAATGACAAATTGCTACAATGAGTGGAAGATGAACTAACAAAAAAGCACCAAAACATTTATTTTAGGTGACAATTGTCGACTGACTTTTTAAATACATTTTTCTTGTGAAAGAAAAACACTGCAGCACAAAGACAAAATTCAGTCTAAAAACGTAATCTGTCTGCAATTCAAAAATAATCTGTCTGTAATTCAAACTGTGTCTGCTCTTACCTGTTTATATTCACTGTACATGTGTCCATGCTGCCAAATGAAAGAAGCCCAGAGAAGGAATGAAAGGCTTGGACTCATCATTCATGTTTGCTTAGTTGCAAATGTTTTCTGGTTCTGTGTTGGACTTGCTCTCCCCAAGAATGAGTTGCTGGAGAAGTGGCAAAGGTTTAAGAAGCATGGCTGTGATATCACAGATATGTACTTCAGTTGCTTGGCCTGGATGACAAGGTTTGGCTTTCTTTTTTTAAGCAGCATAGATGTAGCCCTTTGACAAATGACCAGGGACATCAAAGATGATGTTTTTAAGAATGTGCCAACAGTCACGTAGATTAACAAAAAGTAATCTATCCTTACTTCATGATTTCTGCATTAGCCTGTTCACTGCCAATTGAGCTAGTTCTTCTCTTAAAAAGATTTATTTATTATTTCTCTGACTTTAAAGACTCCAAAAAATGAAGGCATCCCAAGCTTGTCTGAATAGCTCCAGCGCTTCATTAGAATATCTACTAAAATAAACACTTCTTGAAAACCAAAAAGAGGAAGGACCTCCACCAATTTAAACAATAACATTGTCTTGTAGGCACAAACAAGAATGAAGATAATTTTAATTAGCAAACAAGATCATATGAAGTGCGTTTGCTCTAAAAATGTTTACCTTTCCAATCTCATAAATATTTAGGTATTTTTAATTTGGTACAATCATTTGTATTGGAGGAAAAAAAAAAGTTAAATTTTCAAAAGTAGGAAAAATGTGAGCTCAAGTTTATGTGTTCCAGAGAGAAAAATTCTCTACAGTAAGGATAGCTGGGTGGAAATGATTCCAGCATTCTTTTCATTCTAATAGTTTTAGCCAAGATGCTTTGATCTGTTTCCAATGCATTTTAATCTGTGCTCTTCTACTGTCAACCATAAACTCCTCTGAATCTTGAAGAAAGACTTCAATGACATCAACATCACATTAACATTTCTATATAATTAAGAAGTACTTAGTGTATATCCAACTATTAAAATTAACCATGCATGTGACATATTGGCTCTTTTCCAACAGCAATTTAAGAAAACTATTATCACCTACCCAAAAAATCATTTGTATTTCACAGAAATCATGGCTTTTTAAACTGCTTGGTGCAAAGATTTTGGGAAACCTCCTATAAAGGCAGTAGCCAAGGGATATACACTGTTTTCTTGTCAAGAAATACTGCAAGCATTTTGTTGCTGCCTGAGGCCATGGCTTTGCTGAAGAGTACTGATTTCTGGTCTAATGAATTTTCTCCCAAGTTTCAACTAAAAAATCAAACATTGATGTGATACAACAGTTCAGGTCACATGAGTGCAGGCAGATGCAGCTTACCCCTGTCTTAATGCGGCAGTAAAAAGTTTATGTCCTCAACACAGTAGAGCCAAGCAGCTCCTTGCCGTGGCTGCACTAATTTTGCTGTACTTAGGCCTGGCACATCCCACCCAAACCAGGTCCACATGCGTTTCGAAACCTTTCGGTCTTTAGAAATATTTTTTAGGTTTCAGGAAAATGGAAAATATGGTGGTGTTTCCAGTTTGCCTCTGGTCATTTCTCTGCATAGAAAGCAACTCCATCCGTCCTCAAGTTTTGTCCCTCCAGAGGAACAAACAGTCCCATCAGATAATGATTAAGCAGCTTTTCTCTCCCCTTCCCCTGTTCTAATTTTCCTCAGTTTCTCCTCATTTTCCCTGACTGGGTCAAAGAGACAGTGCTGAGATCAAAGAATCTGTCCGCTGTCCTTCCAGCTGCTGTGCTCCTGCGGGCTGTCCACAACGACAGGCCTCGGGCAGGGGGAACCTCCACCTCGCACCACACCGCCTGGCTCCCCCCGGCTCCACCACACAGTGCTGCCCCTGGCTCCCCCCGGCTCCACCACACAGCGTTGCCCCGTGGGATGTTCTGGCCTGAATCCCTGCCAGTGACAGTTTGTGCACAACACCAATAGTCTGGCATCTGAAGCGGGTCGTACTGTGACCAATAACCATCCTGTCGCTGCTGAAGCATGGTGGTGTGCCCAGTGAGGGAGCTGTGGGATGGGCATGGCAATGCTTAGAAAGAAGGCAGGCTATGCCTCAGCCTCCAAGTGCCCTGGGAGAAGAAAATGAAGAAGACTTGGTATTACCGCTCTGATTTGGAGACTGTTTTCGTATACTGAAAGCTGACATTTGTTCCGTGGTATGTTGTCCTTCTCTAGGAATCTAAAAGAAAACATGACAAAAAAAGGGAAGAGATTAGGAATCAGCCCCCAAAACAGCTCAAGTTTGTTGTCTACTTCGACCACCTCCTTGCGCAAGTTTAGTCTAACAGGGTGGAATGGCTCAGTGCTGGCTGCAGCCCTCCTCAGATTGAATCTGGGGCACAAGTGGTGGCTTCCCCCTGCCCGGCAATGGCTGTGTGTACTCCTGCCCTGTGCGTCTGCCTTTCACACTGCCTCTCCTCCTTTCCCTTGTTGGGAGTGTCTTCTCTGAGAGAACACACTGTGGTGAGAGCCTTCAGAGGGCCACATTGAGTAAGGAAGAATGGGGTGAGGTGATAAGCTTAATGGGAAGACAGTATCAGTCAGTGGCTCAGAGTGGCACCTGGAGCACAGGTGGGCTCACCCAGACCTGCTGATGGGTCTTACAGCTACAGTGGTGAGCAGCTAAGGAAGGGGGCCTGGACAGAGACAGTTCTGCTGCCCTGCAACAGTTTTCCATTCACTAACTTCTTCCCTTATCTCAAATCAGATTACAAAATGAGCCTCCAAGACTGCCAATTTAAAAACAATCAAACAAACAAACAAACAAGCAAGCAATTATTTGGGAGTTGAGCCACTTAGTAGTTTTCATGTTTTGCTTTGAAACTGGACTGTGAATACCAGCTCTCCTAGAGAAAGCATCAAGCAGAACATAATGACATTTCAATGACAAAAAATTCTCCCTTAAGTTAAAAAACCCCAATGCTGACAGCGACTTAAGGGTGTGGCCAAAACTGACCCTCTTTTGCGAGTGGATTCCTTTTTGAAGAGCAGTTCCAAGAAAACAATGTTAAGATGGAAAGCTCCCAATCAATTCCACTGTCAGACTGCTAAGATTTACAGAAGCATAAGAAAACAGTTTTTGTGACAGCAGCGACCCTTAAAAATCAGAAACATTCCCAGTTCTCTGGGTGATACAAGCTACTGTATTTTTCTTATTGCAGATGTAAAGTGTATTGCTCCCACACTTAAGATAGAGTGGATTGAGACTGGAGCCTGTGGCACTTTCTTTACTGATGGGAGGGGAAGAAGATTTTGAATTCTGGCCAAAGCAAATAATATTGGAGTATAAAAGTTCACATGTATCTTATCCAGTTATGAAATTCCAGATATTCATAGGAGTTTAAAATTCTGGCATGTTGATTGGAAAGCTCCACTCTTGTTTTTTCAAGTTTTGTTGTTGGTATCAAACAGGCATTGGCTGAGTATGTGTAGAAAACATGTGACTGCTGGATCTGGCTCCCACACAACATAAAATTTGCTCGGGGCTATATTTAGCCACATTTATTTTGCAATTGGTTATAAAATATCTTTAAAAAATACTTATATAAGAAGGTTTAAAACATATATGTACTAAATTTCATAGAAAGTGTTCAGGTAGGTTATCGAACAATGAGTTTTAGACAGTGACCATACTCACTATAAATTTTCCTGAACTGTCCCAGAATGGTGGAAAGGTCTGTAATTCTGTAAATCTGATTTATTTATGTTTTCAAACTTTCATGAGCTGTCAGTCCTGGGATAATAGGCAGTTTGATATTTCAATATATTATAAAAGCAATGAGAACTGGCACTTCTTTATCTCAAGAAGAAGTAGTAGTTTGTATAGAAGGAATTTGGATTTATTTTCTAATAAGTACATTTAAAGCCATTTGCTGAGGGAAATGAATCGTAAAACTTTGAAAAAGTTTCTTTTGTGAAAATTAAGCCAAATGTGAATCATTTTAAGACTTAGAAGATCTTGCCTAAAATACACATTTTGCAATTTAAATACTCATACTAAAAATAATGGGAAACTGTTATGTAGACTTCATGTTAGACTATTAGCTTTCCTTCCTATATATTTGTAATAGAAACAGAAATTTCTCACATAACTGAAAAGGAAGTATCATACACCTTTGTTAGAAATAAAAAAACTTCAGGTGTTTTTTCTGAAATAAAAGTTACAGCCAAAGTCAAAAATCCATACGTTTTGAGCTTGTCTTCAAAACGTACAGATTACTACAAATGTCTTGGTGACACTGAGACCATGAAAAGCGACTATAAAGCAGGTTTGCAGCTCCTGGTTGTATCCATGAGAGACAAAAGAAAGTCCAGCAAGTGTGTTTCTTTCGTCCTCCTTCATTTAATTAAAACTGTGTTTTGTCTCTTGTCCTATATTCATTTTTAATGGTTTAAGGGTAAAACAATATTTCTGTTGCACATGTGTACAGCATCCAGAATAAACTGCTACCTAGTCTCCCAACCCAAAAGTAGTATGCATAAATGGATACAAAAACCAAGCACACTCTGTTTTACAATCAGGACTGAAAAGGTGCCAGGTATTCTGAAATTTTAAACCCAGGCATTTTAGTCCTACAGAATATTGTCATATTGTCCTCAAGATTTGCTTCTTGCTTCTGAACTTTCGAGTTGTATATCAAAGATTGATCCATTAAAATTTAAAAGTCAAATTAAATCCTACTTCAGTCTGTAGCACAGACAATCAAGAATCATCAGAGTAAAATTTAAATTTTAGGATCTTAAAAATTAAAAGAATCTTGCATAAAGAGGCAGGATATAGCTCATCAAAGCATTTTTTTCTAGGTCTTCACTATTTTGAACTGTGTGTGTATCTGTGGATTTGAAAAGGGGAACGGACAAAATATTATGAAGATCCCATTAGTTTAAAAATTCCAGCTAATAAAGATGTGAAACTGTCACATTGTTCACACAGATCAGTGAACATCTTATCTGCAGCCCATAGGGAGATTTAAAAAAAAGTTTTTCACTTTGTGAGTAGGAGTTATAGGTTTCTATAGTATACTATAGTAGTAAATTTAGTTCAGACATTCTTAATAGGATCTCAACCACTGAAGCAAAACAACTCAGCTGGAATGCAAAACAAAAACAAACAGGAATGCAGCTCCAGTGTAATTTGAATTTAAAAACAGCGTCAGGAAACTTTAAAAGAAAATTAAAACTGCCCCAGCCAGTCCAGTGAGCAGTTCCCAAATGGTTTTAAGACATGCCAGTCCTGGATTCAGACCCTCTCCCATTTTTGGAGAAACCCAAATATAATCCCAAAGAAATTCAGAAAAAACTTCATAAATAGCTTCAGGGAAAGTCAAATGCCCTCCAACCCGGAAGGAATTTATTCCAAAAGCAACGCAGGTCTCTAATCCTATTTTAGTCACAAATATTTGTATTCGCACTTCTACATCTCCTTTCCACCTCCTGCAGTGACTGATCAGCAGAATACCTCAGGCCTGCCTTAAATTCTGAAAGCTAGATCTTCTAGTTTTCAGATGATCTGAACACACCCATTCTTCCATCACTGATCCCTTTTGCCTCCCTTCTGCTGCTCTTGGCTGTAGCTTTCTATGTGGTAAGGCTTCACATATATGCATAGCTGTATTTAAAAAAATACACGAGAATAATACAAGCATTTCCTTTAAGATTTATGTTTTCCACATCAGACTGAACTAGTTGCAACAAACTAGTCTTTGTTCTTTGGCTTCTAGCTATGACAGTAATTAAGACCTTATTTATAAATATTCAGTTTATATTCATTTTTCTTTTAATAAACAATGTTTATTTTCACAGCTTAGAGGCAAGAAGCACTGCATATATACTGTATAATAAGTAATTCAACATAGTAAATGTTGAAGGAGGGGTGTGAGAGGGATACCTTCTCTTAAAAGTCAAAACATTTGGTTTTATACTGCTGTTTTTCATAGAAAGCTTTGCCAAATGCAAATGCCTGTAATGTCAAACTTCCCAGTATTATTAATTAGCTGGGTGATACAAAAAGTTGTAACTGAACAACTAGTTTAAAACAAAAATGTTTCAGAATTTTCTTGTCATCCAACTTCTCGTGCTGCATTGCTAAAGCAGCCCGGGATATAAGAGAAGCAGCTGAGTTTGGCATGCCCACATGAAACACCAGCTGGAACTAACAGGTTCCTTATATATGGCTCTACACAACCACAGCTTGCTGACTACTGTTTTCTACACGTCCTTCAAGTTCCAGCTTTTCAAAAGCATATAATATTTGCCATATGGAAAAGAAAATAGACATATATATTTTTTCTTTGTTTATCCCAAATATGAAACTTGCCACCAAAATTTCAACTTCTTGAAGAAATATTCTGTTCTGAAACAATCTGAACATTCAGTGTCTTTTAAGTGGAGCTCAAAATTTTAGACCAATTCTATTAGAAATGAAGACTTACTTCAGCTCTACTTTTCCATTTGCTTTGTTTTCTATTGTAACCCTTAATGTTAATTCTATAGTACATGGCTTATCTTTCACTTACATGAGATGAATGTGGAGAATATGACATTTTAAAGAAAAGCATATTTGGTCTTAATCACAGTTATGAAACACACAACAGTATTTCCTTGCTTTCACTTAACAACTTTCATGTCAGCAAACCTCGTTATTATCTCCATCATTTCTCTTGAATACAGTAAATGTGAGCAAGCAACTGATTAAAGTAATTCTGACTTTATATAGGATGAAGATCTCCAAACCTTAAAACTAAGGCACTGGGGAGACACACCGTTACAGCTGTTTTTCTAGATAGGCATCCATAGGTGTGTGAGGTAAAATCTTTCTGCTTTGGAAGTCAATACCATTTTTGCTGTTCTCTGCATCCATCATTGCCCCTCTCAGATATCAAAAGTGCTGTGACTGGGCTGTCAGATCTGGCTACCTATACTTAAACTCAAGTAAGAATTTGTGTTTCTTGATTCCAGGTAAAGGTTGTTTTTCAAATCACCATCACAGCCAGAGCCAGTCAAGACTGTATCATCTTTCATATATCCAAAGTTGTTATTTCAGATGAGAATATGATCTCTTCAGATAGCCTTAAAGGTCCACTCTGTGAGGTGTAGGTCTATATGTATAACTTATCCTATACTTTCTTCCCTGTAACATTGCCACTGGTGATTCTATCTGTTTGGCAATTAGTTACTCTTTTTCCTGAAATTACATTTAAAAATAATGAAATTCATGTTACGGACATTAAAGAATAACAAAAATGCGTTCCTAGATTGAATTTTTTTTTTCAAGAGTTATATATCAGAACAAGAGCCATATAATATATTTGTGAACTTCTGGAATTAATACATTGTGTTTAAATTAATATTTTACTCTACAGTTTTGACCACAGAATTAATAGCAACTCTCACAGAAAATAAAAACATGTATCTGTGTAAAAGAGAAAACAAGCAAGGTTGGAACAGGCAAGGTAGGACTAGAGAACACGTGAATGTATGACAGAAATCATTCATCTTTGTAGCTGAAAGAGCTCTCAAAACTGGTTTTTCAAGATGTGGGCGGAGGAGATTCTGTTTTGAAAGAAGCTTTGGAACTGTCATTAATGTAAAATCAGCTGCAAAGTCAGAACACAAATTTGTATGTATTTTCAAATTAGAAATGCATGATCAGTTTTAAATATAGGGGTTTGGTTTTTTTTTTAATAGAGTGTATAAGAGGAGGTAATCATTTTATTTATTCAACTATGTCATTCATTTTCCTAGATTTTTGGTGAAGAACACATCCTGTCTATACATGGGTTCAGCTAATTGTATCAAAGCAGAATGGGTATTTTTGATATTCCTTTTGCAAAGGTGAAAATGAAAGAGAACTGTTGCTAATTCTTTTTGGACAAAATAATAAACTTGGAGCAAATTCAAGTAAAGGAGAAAAGAGTAAATACTCTTTAATTTTAGCTAAAAATTACGAAGAAAGAATAAATAAACAATAAAATTAATGAAAGAGCAAAACTGACATTTAAACAGCTATTCATGAAAAGTGATCTGAACAAGTGAGTTGGAAGTCAGAGAATTATCACTAGAATAAAATACAATTAGCAATATAATGTAAATAATGAAGTAACTGAGATCATATAGCCAGGAGAAGTCAGAACGATCCGGGCAATCTGAACAACTAAACTGTAAAACTTCCAGACCTGGATTTTCATAGACAAGTTCTCCACACTTCTTGAAAATCAGATTCTCTGAAGTGGGATCCTGAACTGGACACTAAGAAATCACAGCACATCTTAAAATGTAGGACTTTCCATACATGCTATATAAAGCCAGAAGAGTAAACATCCTTACCTAGGTATGGTAGAAGTTAGTGTCCTAGCGTGGCTCGGTGTGGTTAGTCAACCTGGAGCCAGCTGGAAGTGAGGCACCGTCAAAGCAGACAGAGAGCTGAATTGTTGTTCCCCATCCAGCTGTCTGAAAACTCAAGAGATTTCTCCTTCAGAGGCTGAGTCACTTAAGGAGGAGGTAGGAGGTGTGGAAAAGGGTGGCACCTTGTAGAAATACCAGATCAATGAAAAGTACGGGTGAATTGTTACGCTTCTGTGCTTGCTGTGCTTTTCAAGTGCAGTAGGGCTGGGTTTCACAAAATGAACTGCTTTCACAGACCTTGAAACAGAAAACCAAGCAATTACCCTTTGGAAAAATATACTACAGTCATTTTGATTTTCCACATATATGTTGCAGAGCTGTAGGGCTGCCTCAGCTACAGGGTTTCAGGTATTTACACAGGTGAACATGAAGGAACACTGTTTTTCACCAAAGAAAAATTCTGGAGAAGTGTTACACGGGGAACACACACTGGAATCTGATCTGCATAAAGTATTTGCATTGTTTGAGTATGTGGGCAGAAACAAAAGATCTGGGGGGAAATCCCTCCCACGTGAGATCTTTTTGCAAGACTCTCTTATCTGTGTACATTTGCATTCTCCTTCAGTACAGCCAGCAACAAACAGAAAGAAGAGCTTGACTTTGCTTATTTTTTTCTCTCTTTAAAACGGCTGCAAAAAGTTTGTAGGCTAAGAACGCCCTTGCTATTAGTAAATACAGTAGTATAGAATCAGTAATTTTCTTATAGGAATACTCTATACAACTCCATGCTTCTGTTTAAGATACGGAGTCTGCTTTTAATGTGGTTTATATGAGCCCATGCTTCTTTTATATTTGGGGAACTTTTGTAATGAAATATGTGAGAGATCATTCAGCAAGATGCTGGACAACCTTTAGTCCTATTATCTTTTGTGAAATTAAGATTTCTTTCAACACAAACAAACCAATTAATGAATTAATTTAGTAATAGTCCTTATTTTTGTTGATGTTTACCTTTTCGTAGGCTTTGTACTTAGTAGTGTGAAGTTATTGTCTAAACATTAGTTACATCTGATGAAACAGAGCTGATGAAGCAGAGCAGCAGACAAGAAAATACCAAGAATAAACTACTAACTACCACAAGTATCAGAAGTAAACATTTCTGAACTTTGTACATCTCAACTTCAGCATTTGTGAAATTTAAAAATATTTATAGCAGCTCTGGAATGTTTACCTTTTTGCAATCATGAAGAAGCTTTTATGAATATATCTCTTTAGAGAATTATTGAGACTTTATAGTTGCCTTCCAAGTGAAACAGATGTCTTTCCTCATAAGAAATGTAGATTTATTATTAAATGGTAATTAACTTAAAAAAATATATACTCTTTAATTTGAAATGGATGTCTAGCTTTGATTCATAATAACAATGCCTGAGACTAGGAATATCTTTTTGTTTTGAAACACTTTTCTTTCACAATCCAGGTGCTACATTATATGAATTTGTTATCATTTTACATTCAACCAGACAAGTTCTGCTTGTAAATCAGAGATAAACTTAACCTGTCTCACAGCACTGTTTTCTTTAGCCAAAGTGTTTGAGAAACACATATAGAGATGCAAACAATACAGTCTGGAGAAATTAAATTGATATTTTCCTGTATTTATGGCCTTTGAACACAGAAAAGAAATTATGGGACAGAGCAAGCCAGTTCTGCTACACAAAATAAGCCCAAGGGTTATTCTAAGACAGTCCTTGCTAAGTCTTTGGCATCTGAAGTGGCGGAATAGGTGGTCTACAGGAAAATGCACACAATATAAGAAATTCCAAAAATGGTACTGAACTTAGCTTAAGAATTAAGTGGGCCAGCTGTCTTTTACTGACTGGTCTGCAACAACCAGTATATTCAATGCATGGTGAGTTTTTGATGTTAGCTGTGCTGATTACTTGCTATTTCAAAGATGGAAAAAAAATGATCAAGGATTTTTTTCAGACTAAAGAAACCTAACTTACTGCTAAACATTCTGTCTCATTTTCTGTATGGTTGCCTCACACAAGTATTGTTCCTGGTGAATAAAGAATACATGATGTAGTGCCATGTATCAGGAATCAAACATTTCAGCACACAGTAAAAATGACCCGTAACTATTTTCCATTAATGAACTTCCCATACTCTGGAGAAAATCAGGTTTCAGAAATTGAGAGGAACTCAAACATTTCCCCTAGATCTCAGTATAACAAATGAGATCAATCACAAATCCAGTCCAGATTGTGTGAACTATTCTGCAGGTTTTAGTTTTCTCTTAATTCTCTAGTTTAAGGTCTGTATTTAGTTGAAGGAAAAACAGAAATATAGATACAATGAAATTTAATTTCTCACGCTATTTCAGAACTTGAATTATGTCACCCTCATTCCCTTTCTCACTCTCAAGAAAGTAGCCAAGTTGAAGCACAGACAGACAATATTCTAGACACACATTTTTCCAAAGAGTAATGCAAGAATAGTAGCATGTATATACATACATGCATACATACATATATATATATATATATGTATGCCTCTGTACTGACAACCAATGACTTTTAATCAAGGATACAATTTACCTGGTCATTGCACTGGGCTGTGTTCTACTATTGATTTACCAGATTTGAAGGATTTGGGGTCTTTTTTAGTTCAATCAGTAAGGTGCCTTGGAGCTAACAAGTAACTTTTTTCACATCTACCTATCAGTAACCTACTTGCTGGGAGTTAGGTAAATACTCTGCTTTTGTTTGCCATTCTCTCAAAAAAAAAAAGAGGGACTTCTCTGAAAAATAGATACAAACATAAATGGCCACATCCTAGGCTTAAAGGGATATAAATCCACCAAAATAATTCTGATAGCTTGATTTAGCAGAGTGCGTAGGCTGACATGATTTATAAGAGAAAGCAAGAAATGTCTTAGAATTCCTTCCTACATTAAAACTTCTTTATAATTTGTTATTAACAAGCAATAGGGACATATTACTGATTAGTAATCAGAGGCCACAATCTCTTGTTGCTTAGATTTCTAGCACATTTTGGAAGACATTTTGAGCAGGCTCATTTTAAATACCTCATCAACAGTGGAGGCTTATTTGTCATTCAGTGAACTCTTACAAGGCCTGCTAAGAAGCTGCCACTGGGGGATGTTGTCTTATTTTAAAATAGAGTAGCACTGGCAGAAAACTGAACCTAAGGAGTTCAGAAATGCCATAATTTAGATTTGAATGGCTTATTCAATATTATTAAAGTCAAATGCGTATAGCACCCTACAGTGGCAATACATTATCACATTTCTCAATTCTCATGGTTATCTGAACAAAATGGTTATGTTCAGTGTTCTTAGCTTTAGCTTATACACTTTTCTACAAAGTGTGTCCCTTGATTGCTAGTAAAACACATTTTTCTCTACATGACTTTCTTGTCAGTTTTTGTTGAGTTTCCATTTTTCAGTACAAAACATATTGCAAAATAGTGTGCTACCTCCACATCCTCACTAAACTTTAAAAGATGGCATATGGAAAATATCATCACGTAGCCTAGCTCTATTAAGCTTTTATGTAGCTTCACAACAGAGAGCTGGGAATGAGCAGTGACTCAGAAGGCAACTTTTTGTACAAATATGATTCTGTGACTCCTCCCAGAAAGAGAGGAATACTTACTGAACGTATTTTTTTCATACACTCAGTCCTCCAAAAGAATCCTTTAATACTTCAGACTTTCAAAGTAGGAACGGTTAACTACTGTGTCTTGGGTTATAAGATTCTATTATTGTGACTGGTGTGTCCAAAAGATTTGAAGAGACCCTAGCAAGTACTGTTCAGTTTTTTATTTTCAAGATATAGATAAAGCAGCTACATTTATCCTATTAAATTAAACTTACCAAGGCCCAGTCTTTGGCCTGAGGTCAAGTGGCACAGCATGTTCTGTACCTGTATCACTAAATTTGCTTTCCAAAAAGAACTGTGTGGCCTCATCCACACTCCTACTGAATACAGCCGAGAACTTGTGCTAGAGAGATCTGTGCTGAAGCCTTTTTTCAGAGACAGCCAACTGGCAGGGATATAACTGTGTCAAGGAGCGTGCATGATAATAGTATGGACAAACAGAGGATATTTCTCAAGCCCAGATCCTATTCTTAATTATTTAACTAGTATAGTCGTATTCACTGGACCTGATTTTTCAATTTTGATATAACTCATGTCAAAAAATGACTACAGCTAAACACTCTGAAACATATGGATAGGTGTCGGCAGTGAATGACATCCAGCTGACAGGCAGCATTTAGCAGGCAGACACAGCTAGTTAATGTAACCTTTATCTGGGAAGTGGGTTGCACATCTGTGCCACCTGCACATTTTTCTTGCTCAGGGTTGGTCTAAGATCTCCTATATTTGTAGGCAGCAGTTCTAACAAGTTAAGTCAAAATGGGAAGGGTCACTTATAGAAAAAAAGAACCTAGGGCAGCAAATAGAAAAAGAAGTGATGCTCTTGCCTAGGGTGACACCCTCCTCTTGAAGGTGACTAACACAAGGTCTGCTCCTCCCTAAATTCCCAGTCCAGCCCTACATAAAATAAGCTGATGCTAGGGACCTGTGATACCTCTTTGTACAGAGGTACTTTTCACCCTGGTCAAAATAATTAACCAAGGGAACATATTGCCTATGGGTACAACCTTACCAAGAGGTATGTGTGACTCAGAACCAGATTAGAAATGGCTGTATGAATCCCAGTAGCATTCGTGACAGCAACAAAGAGGAGAGGGAGAAATAAGGAATATGACTTTTTCCCACGGGCAAGTTATTCTATCATTAGACTCCAGGGATTTCTGCAACTTTCCACTGAAGATTCTGGTTCTCTTGCTCTTAGACAGACAGCTCAAAGGCAAATATAGTAATGATCTGATGTGAGATGGAAAGCCCCTTTCTCCATGGGCATCCTAGATCATACTAAGATGCAGGTTTTAAAGGTAGATAAGCAATGTCCTGGGATGCCTTGCAAATGGGGAGGTGCCTGGGGTCCTTTGTAACAACTTTTTTCTTTCCTTCATGGTCAAAAATTAGAATTCTTCAGCCTAATCCACTTGCAAGGCTCATCTCCAAATATGCTGTTACAATCCTATTAGTGAAAGATGCCTTTGCCTCTTATCACTCTGCAAATGAGGCCATATGCCCAGGTCTATAATACAGATTTTATTTAACAATGCATGTGAGGTAGAGAGATAGAAAGAAGTAGAAAAAGAAAAGGGGGAAGGGGGAGGAGAGAGAGACAGAGAGACAGAGAGAGAGGGAGAGAGATCAAGCAGAAGATAGTCACCACCCCTGGACCCAATGGTGTTCTGTTGGTCCTTCTTCTCGGTGGTGGGGGTCTCAGAGTTGCTCAAAACTTTTTGCTGTTTATACATCTTAGTAAACAAGGGAATTAATGCTCACTGGGTAAAAGTTACATAGTTCTCTTAATAATTAATATTCTATCCTTTATTGGTTAAATGATTCCCTCACCTCTAATGCTAGTTAGTCTGCACGCTCAGTCTTTCTCTTCTTTTGAGTCAGTGGGTTTCTTGGGTCAGAGGGCTCTGAGTTGATGTTTGCAATTTTGCCCTGCCAGAACTACTTTTACACACTCTGAGCTGATTCAGCATAGTTGCTGAGTTGGTTTTATTAGTTTCTTCCTTATCTTGGGAGTTCTGCCAAATGTCCTTGTGTTCTGTAAATTCTGCATTCTTTGTGTCCACTATCAGTGGTACATCCTTCTTCCTAAGCTTTTTGAACCTCTCCCTAGGTCTGAGATCATTGAAGCATGTCAAGGCCTAAACTTCAGCAAGTTCTACAGACAAGTAATTTATCTTCCTAACAACCAGACAACAATACGACCTTTATGTAGTCCAGGTTCTGGGTGTCCACACAGGTGTATTCAGGGAGGCTTCTGTAGTCATTGATGGTCACAGATGCTATGTATCTTATAACTTGGGGTGATCCTTATTTGACCAGTGACTTCCCACATAGTTTGCCATGCTGGGATTTTTTTGTCTGGATGCGTTAAACGGGATGTGCTAACCAGACCTGGCCTCTGCCAGGCCTGGAATTAAGGCTTTCCCATCACAAATTCCTCCCTTCTGTGCTCCTCTCAAGTTCTCACCATGGTGGCTTATCTTATGGCAAGTTCCTTCTGTGGCCTAGACAGTGTTTGAGACAGACAACTGTGCTCTTTAACTCCTTACACATGCTTAAGTCTTTAAAAGAACAGGACAAGAAAGCAAGAGCTCACCAATTGGAAAAATCACTTAGCCTAAGACTAAATCCAAGTTCAAATCATTCCTCCTTTTGATAGCAGCTCATTTTTACCAGAAGACTACCTTACCACTGAGTTACTATTTTTTGTTTGAGGGAACATAATCACCACAGTTCTTCTACCTCCTGAAAGTTTAAATATTCACTGGAGAGAGAATAATGCTACAGCTCTTTTACTATGTCATAAAGATATTAGTCTCACCACTAAATGAGTATTGAGATATTATATATGGAATTCTCCTTTTTCTTTTTATGTTGTAATTTGTCAGCATTTTATCACTTGGGTGATTAAAATAGCTAGATATAAGAGTATTTTTATAATATCATGAAGCAACATGCTGTTGTGCAGGGGCAGGAGAACTTAAAGGCACTTTCACTAGATTATGTTACTGTTAAAGTGAGTACAACATTTCACTAAGTCTGATATGAAATACCATAATGCACCAGGGATAATGCTGTGTTTTATTGATTAACTTTTGCCAGCCCAGCCTACATTTCCTGTAGCTGTTTCAGGTTGCTGTTCCTAGGGAAGACCTTTCAGCACATTAAAGTAAGGCATGCAATCTTTTTTAACCACACCTTTATGAATACAGGAAGGAGCACTGTCAGAGCTTTTTCATATGCATTTTTTAAATGCTAAGAAAACCTTAGTCACAATGCAGATATATTTGCTGCTCATTGTTCTCCCAAAAGGTGTGGCAAAGTTCATAAACTAAAGAAGGAAGAAAAAAAATGCTATAAATAGCATGCAAAATATCCAAACCTTTTGACGTGTTCTAGGTGCCACAGAAAATGCATGAGCAGTGTTTTCTGTTCATAGCAGGTGTCAACACATTTCATAGAGATACACAGTCTACCGTGTTAGTGGCCCTGATTTTCACACAATTTGAATATCTCTTTACTCTGCAAATAAGTGAAATATCTTGCAGAAATCCCCGAAAGTCTGGTCCATAGCATGCTAAACTCGAGTATCTTGATCTTGCACCACTGCCATTACTGTATTAGCTAAAGAACACAGAGTTACTGATAAAATCAGTTATTTAAGGAAAATTGTGCTGAAAATCTGGCTAAGTCAAATGACATCTTTGTGGTACCAGATGAATGGCTGTAACCAGTTTTGTAGCTTATGTTATTGATAAATGGCTTATTTGTTAATTTGTTACCATCATCTGAATTAACAAAGAACATTCATATGGGAGGGTAAAGAAATTAAAATCAGACCATCAGTAGAGGGTGCGTGAGAATTATGATTAGATGTGCTTTTTTCATTAAAAAAATTAGAAAGACTTTGTAACATCTCTATCACCTACAAATGCCCACTGACAGAGCTCTGGGAAAGAACCAACTGTGCTGATCTCAGGGAAAGACATGTTTTCAAAAGATATTAGAGGAGGTGAAGTTAAAAGGAAAGAATTTTTTTCTTACTCTCTACCTGAAATTTTCTTATGGCAATTAATTGGTCACAGGAGCTGTAAATGCATAGGAGACAAACCTCCCAGGCTGTTGTTTTTATGATGCAGATAGGGAGATGTATCTGCCCCACAGAATGATATCCATGTGAGGAACTTCACATTACAATCATCTGATAGACTGGGTTTCCTCTCTTTGCTGGGAGATTATTGTGGATAATCTAGATATTGTGCTGGGATTATCTGCTAGGGCTAAGCACCCTTTTCTCTGGTCATCCTTTCTTTTATGATTTGGATCAAATTAGTTGACTGAGAACTTGACTGAGATTTGAAAACTTCTATGGAAATTTTATACCAGTCAAAAAACCCTGGTGAACCAATATCCCACCTAGTTAATGAAATCTTGACAGGTGCATTCCATACTGGTGTTATCAACACACATAACTGCTATGCATGCTAGCCAAATCTTACAGATTTTGATCATGTTCTCTATCCACATCAAAGCTGAATATGAGCATGGAAGCAAGGTAGGGTTTTCCCTGTTCCTGGGAGGTGCTGGCTGCGGTACAGTTAGCACAGAACAACTTGCTGTAGAAGAGTTCTTAGAAAATGTGTTCCAAAACCAGTTACCGCAGAAATATGACAAAGGCAAAAAATAGGAATCAAAAAGGATGGAGTTGAACTTAGCAAGGTTCAGAGAAGGACATAAAAGATGATGGAAGATACAAAATTACTTCTCTACACAAAGAACAAATGCATCAGCTAAGATTCTTCTAGTGTGGTGAAAGGAGGTGTAAGTGGTGTAAAACCATCACAAACAGTATGAGAAGGGTGTATTTCAATTCTCCCCCAGTACAAGAGAATCAGCATTATGTTAGTAGGAAGAAAAAGAAAGAGAAAGAGAAAAAGACAAAAAAAAAAGAAGAAAGAGAAGAGAAGAGAAGAGAAGAGAAGAGAAGAGAAGAGAAGAGAAGAGAAGAGAAGAGAAGAGAAGAGAAGAGAAGAGAAGAAAAGAGAAGAGAAGAGAAGAGAAGAAAAGAGAAGAGAAGAAAAGAGAAGAGAAGAAAAGAAAAGAAAAGAAAAGAAAAGAAAAGAAAAGAAGAAAAGAAAAGAAAAGAAAAGAAAAGAAAAGAAAAGAAAAGAAAAGAAAAGAAAAGAAAAGATGTATATATGTCAACTGTCCGTGCTGGAGGAAGAGGTGTTTCCAATAGTTTATGAAGTGCAACAGTTTATTTATATATGTGTGTGTCTGTACTTGTGCTCACGTGTGTGTATGCATGTATGTACATAAATACTTACATGTGCATGTGTGTATGCCCATACATAAAACGATTCGATGAGACACAAGACAAGCTTGTGGAAGAGAAGTGCACCGATGCTTACTAAGTAAATAGAAACTGCATGGACTAAGAAAGACCCTGACAAGCAAATTGATAGATACTGTAAGGGCACTTACAGAATACAATTTGGATGCTTCCACTCTTTCCTGAGCATTTGCTTTTGGCAACTGTTGGAGACAGAATACTGGGCTAAGTAGACCTTTGGGCTGACCAAGGTCTGCCATTGCTATGTTATGCAGTCAAAATTTGTATAAGGCACATAACTAAAATTCCATTAAAATGATTTCCTAATTCTTTGATGATAAGGTAAACAGTTAGCAGTACAATCAAAGTTATACCGTTTTTTTGGTGTGGAATGTTGATGTTTCAGATATTAAAATAAACCAAAACAACTCCATCACTCCTTAGTGACGGAGTTGCCATTCAGCCCCTTGGCTGAGAGTCATTCAGTATTGTCATTTTAGTTTCTTCAGAATTAATTTCTTCCCTAGTTACATGACAAATGTGAAGAGCATGTATATATGTAAATATGGAGAGAACTTTACTTTGTTAGCACATGTTTAAGACCTTTTCCTTACTCATAAATACCTTTGCAATCCAGTAAAATTGCTCACCTGTTCAAATAACAGAAAAAAAATAACAAGGCAGATTTATGATATGTGTTGAAATGTAGGTAATCTGCAGGAGTAACATTGAAAATGGTATCACAGAAATGTCATCTTCCCTTTGCATTCCCCTTGCAGATTCTCTGGAGAATTCAACTCTCTTTTTGTCCTCCCTTATCCACAGAAGTAGAAGGTTTAATAGCATTTCCAAGCATCTTCCAAGGACTAAATCTGAGGTACAGATTTCAATCACAAACTATGTGAAAGAAAGGAGAATACATTTCCTAAATTAACACATTGGCAAGCAGGACATTATGACCTGAGAAGCTGAAGAAGCAGCTGAGCTCTCTTATTGCCTTTACAAAATACTTGTCTTCTGATATAAACTCTCCAATAGACTTTTACAATCTGTGGAAGTTAGTGCATTTTAAATATCAACTTCTCCTTCCCTTTTATTTTCAGTAAATTGTATTCTTCTAATAATTGTTTTCCAAACTGTGAGTACTTTGGAAAGAATGTTGGCAGGAAAAAATCTTTAACATGAGTTTTAATGTTCAGTAAACAAGGAAATGAGCCATGGGTTTTTTCATCTGTTTTTGTTGCTGTTGTTAAGTGAGATGAAAACAAGACTGCACTTTGGAATGGGATGATTTCTAAATAATTTGGGTGAGATTACAAGGGAAAGAGTCAGAACGGAATGATTATAATTATCTGGATTTAATCACAGAGGCCCAGATGAGTTCCTCAGGCATCAGATTGCCACAGTGCTTTGAGAGCCTAATGTGAAGAACCCAATAATTTCAAGAGTAGGTTGCTCTGGATCCTCATGCAGACTATTATCCTGAGAGAGCTAAATGCCAATTAATTTTTGAGCAAATAATTTGAACTCTACTCAGTGAAGGAGAAGCCAAACTGGTGATAGCTGTTTTCAAACATTTGTTTCCTCAGAACTGGGCAAGACTTTCCATCCAGGCCCTATTTAGCCAAAAAGCTAGACTACATCAAAAGCTAGGCTCCTACCTCTAAATTTGTCACTCAAGACACCTCTAATGTAATCTCACACTAATGCAGATGACTAAAGTAGGTCAGAGGATTGGGCTGTAGAAGTTACTATTTCTCTTCCCTGTTTCGAAAGGGAGCCTAAAAATGCCAAATCAGATGTAGGCACCTGCACCATTGTTAAACACCTAAACATGTCAGATGAATTCAATTTAACAGCAGGATTTCATACAAATTTTTTTCTCTTGTAGAAAGCAGTTCTTGCTAAATTAAAAGGAGAAGGAAACAAGGATGCAGATTTTTTTCTTTCTCTGTCTGGCCAAAATTCAAGCTGTAAGGCTCATTCTGCAGCCTCAACAGTA
Organism: Cephalopterus ornatus; assembly: GCA_013396775.1. NCBI lineage: Eukaryota > Metazoa > Chordata > Aves > Passeriformes > Cotingidae > Cephalopterus > Cephalopterus ornatus. Next base: position 37,814 of record VZRE01002153.1, read on the forward strand.
CTGCATCTATAAAATCAGCTTCCCTCCTGCAGTGTGGCCACTTACACAAAAAGTGTGACAGGGAAACTATGATCTGGCGATGTAGGAGTCTGAACCATAAAGAAATCGTAAGATGAGAGGACAGAAAGAACAAAAAAAATCATTGTGCTTTCCTGGAAGTTCCATCCCTTTCACTCACAGGTACAAAGGAAATATTCCTTACATTTTTAGAAGGAATAGGTCAGATTTTTCTGGATTTGAATCCTCTAGGTATAGCAACAGTAAGACTTGAATTTGGGGGTTTAGCTGCTTTACTTGTAGATATCTACATTCACTGTGTTCAGATCCCTGAGCTGCAGAGAAACTAGTATAAATGAGGTTTGGCATCTTGAATAAATCTAGGAGCAAAACCTCGTAGCGCTGTGCCCAAATCACAATCTTTGTATTCTAAACATTTTCTTAATTTTCTTAATTTAATTTTGAAATATACAATTCTGCTGCAGCATATTTGAAACATTTAAACTCACAGTGCTGAACTCATTTAAGGTTCAAGTAGAAAGCTCCAAGCAAGTGAGCTCTGTTGTGGCTTAATTATATGGCCAAGCTGGGTGTGTGAAAACAGCCAGCGCACACTGGAGAATAAATTGCCAGGTTTGGTTTTTCTTGATTTACAAGTTGTTATAAGTGGTGCATGTTCCCAGGGAGTGGTGAAAAGTAGGGGTGTGTTAAACAGGTTTAAGGACATTTTAAAGAAACACTGTCAGGTTTGAGACACACTAGATTTGGTGTACATCCTCCTGCTTTCCAAATAACATTTTCTGTTTCTGTGGTTACAAACACCTGAGCTGCGCCCTGACTCTCTGTTTAAGGGATATCGCAAAATCCAGTGTTGCAGTTATGTGTCACACTGGTTGATCTCTGTCTTTTGTTTCCTTTTTTTTTTTTTTTTTTT
>VZRE01002153.1:38766-81664 GCA_013396775.1 Cephalopterus ornatus
TTTTTTTTGCCATGAGTGGAGAAACGAAACTGCCAGAACTGCTGTTCTCTGCACTCCTTGGAGAGCTCAATTCACATGCCATTGCATTCAGCCAGTAAAAATCTTGTGGTTTTCTGCAAAAATAGCTGTGGTGAGGACAAGCAACATTTGGATCAAACAATTTCTCGACTCAGAGTGGTACAACAGTTAGTTGTTAGTGTTGTTGGGGCCACCACTTTGAGGTCTGAAACTCCCTAATCCAAAGTCTGGGCTCCAAGTTCCAAGAAACCTTGGTAAAAGTCACATGATTTTGAACCTGAATTTTTTTTGTTTCTCAGAAGTTTTGCATGGAGAATGGACATAATTTTAAATCTTTTATACACATGGCATTGGTTTCAAGCCTTAGAGACCTACTGGGTATTTTCTCTTTCTGGGTATCCTACTGGAACTAAGGATAATTCCAACTGAAAATGAGAGCAAACTTTCTTAAACAAGAGGCGTTGGAATATCCATTTTAATCTCTTGCTTAGTGTAGGAGAATAGAATTAGCTGAGCACAATGTACATACAAACTTCTGTATATACAAAAAACTATTTGCCATTATTGCAAGCAACACTGAAATATTTGTTTGGAAGGATTCAACCTCATTCCATAGGCAACATTTTTAAATCACTTTTTTTCCCACACATTGGTAAATATGTTAATTTTTTTGATCTCTCCTGTGACATTGTGCTGTAATACTTACAGTGCTATTCATTATTCTACGTAGTAAAAATACTCAACACCAAAAAGTCCTGTAGAATCATAAAATATCCTGAGTTGGAAGGCACCCACAGGATCATTGAGTCCAATTCCTGGCCCTGCATAGGACATCCTCAAGAACCACACCATGTGCCTGAGAGCATTGTCCAAATGCTTCTTGAATTCTGGAAGGCTTGATGCTGTGAACGCTTCTCTGGGGACCTTTTACAGTATTCAGTTATTTGAATAAACATCTTTCAAAAAAAAATCTTTTAAATTCCCCCTTCCAAAGGTAATAGGGGAGCACCATGACACACACACAAATCATTGTTTGCCAGACCAAAACTTAGTCCATGAAAAGAGCAGAGTGGAGTTGTCACTTGCAAGTGCCACTGTTTAAAAGACACAGAGAAAAGGTAGACTGAAATTTGGAAGTAGGTAGCAAAGTCACTGAAGAGGATTTGAATTAAAAATGAAGGAAAAAGGTGTCAAAGAGAAAATGAAGCAGGCAGGAAAGGATCTCAAAGGTCAAAGATCAGTTGGTTAGAGCACGGCACTAATAAGAACCAAGGTTGTGGGTTCGATCCCTGTATGGGCCGTTCACCTAAGAGCTGGGCTTGATGATCCTTGTGGGTCCCTTCCAGCTCAGAATATTCTGGGAAATCTGGGAAATCTGGGAAATATACTGACAGTGCAAATCCTACAAAGCAGTGTTCATGAAGGGTTTCAAGAACTGTATCCTTATAAATGAAGATTAATGTATCCTACTGGTTTTATGCAATGGTAGAGGTGTTCACATAAAAACCAGAAAATTCTTTGCCTGGAAATCTTACACTTTAGAAAAACTGTGATCAAACAGAGATGGGATGAGCAGTGATGTTACATGAGAACTATGCAATGAACAATGCATGGCATGTCAGCTATTCCATCCACATGGCTTGTGTTTGGGACAGATTAAACATCTGAATTATGCTGCAAAAGGAGCAAATAAAGGCAAGCTCACAGGATGAGAAAAAAGAGTTGCTCAGTTGCAAACAAGGGAACCAAGTGATTTGGAAACAATAACACAAACAAGCAACCCTCAGAAGTTCATGCATAAGGGTAAGTGCAGTTATAGCCTCTCAATACAATTTTTTCTCAGGGTTTTGCAGGGTCAGTCTCCTAAACAGTCAAAAGTATAACTGCAGGGACTACAAGTTCAGGAAACGTCACAGAGATTGTCATGAATGAGTATCTCTGTCATTTATCTAACTGTACGGTGCAGTGATCCAGTAAATGGGTGCTGACAACAGGTTTTGCAGTGAACAGCAAGGGTGCGGTTTCTTTATCAGTTTAAACTGATTTAGTACCAGATTCCCACCAAAAGTAACAGTTGTGCCTTCCCTGTCCTGCCCTTGGCGATACTCTCCAACTAGTCCCTTAGATTACCTTGGTCAGAGCAGCAAACATCAAGATCTAACTCACTACAAGTCTCACAATCACAAGAATTGAAGAAAAGCATGTGGAAAAAAAAATATTCAGGGTAGACAAAAAACATTCCATTGTCATAGTGTCCTATTAGGAGATTTACATCAGTTAGAAAACCAGCTTTTTAAATTCAGATACTTAATTTAGTAACTACTGAAACAAAAGGACAGTTCATACCTCAAAACCAATATTTTAACCTCTCTGTAAATTCAGTCATATTGTTATTACTGATTTCCCTTCAATAATTTCCCTTCCCTAACAGCTACAAGGTTTTTAATACAAGAGAAGTCTCTCATGGGATTTCAATTGAAAGGACTTCCTAACACTTAGAAGGAATTATCTATGGCCTTTCAGAGGATGTCCTAAGTTTCTTGAAGCACTGCATTAGCTTTCCTCTCATCTACAAATCATACCTTGTTCAAATTTCTTCACATGCACATATGGGAAAGGCTATTAACAACATAATTTGATATATATGGGCAATTTGACAATTATTACCAATTGATCTCCTTTTCCATATGGAAGAACTTCTTCTGATCTCAGCATTTGTTTTCATGTTAGTGGTCTCTGACATCTTTCAGGCACTGCTGGGAAGGGTAAAACTTGAGGATGGGATTTGAATGATAGGAACTGCAGGTTTTAAAGAAGCCATCTGACCTCCAAAGTAGTCAAACGTGTTCCAGTACTTTAATCACCCCTGCACTGGACTTGGTCCAGTAAGTCCATATCTTTTTTCTGTTCTGGATAGTCCAGAACCAGACACAGTACTCCAGATGTGGGCTCATCAATGCTGAAGAGAAAAAGGATCACCTTCCTCATTTTGCTGGCATTACTAACATTACCCAAGAAGCTGCTGTCCTTTTCTTGCCATGAATGGTGCATTGGTAGCTCACAGTCAGCTTATCCATTTCCTGGAAACTTTCACTCCAAGGACCTTTTAAGCAAAACAACTTTCCTGCCAGTGGTTCCTGTACTGGTTCCTGGGGTTATTCCTCCACATGTATAAGGCTTTGCTTTACCATTGCTGAAGTTGACAAGATTCCCCTCTGTCCTGTTCTCCAGCTTGTTGAGGTCCCTCTGAATGATGACATAACCATCTGGCATATCAGCCAGTCTGCCCAGTTTTGTATCATCTGTGAACTTGATGAATGTCAACCGTGCTCCTTTGTCTGGATCACTAATGAATATGGAGAACAGTATTGGCCCCAGTATTAAGCTCTGGGATACACCACTAGTGACATCACTACATTAGATTCAACAATCTAAAGCATAGACCATCCTCCTTGTGACGAAAGACAATTTCTCTTCTCCCTAAGCTGCATATATACTATATAAATTGCTGCTTTCCCACAGGGAAGACCAAGCTATGATTAATAACTTTGAAAAGAAGTACATGCTCTCTCTAATTATATATGTCTTCTTTTCATGGGACAGCGTTAACCTGTTTCCTTCCTTATTTTCTCCCATCCTTGCCACATCGCATATCTGACAGCCATGGTAGGAAGAAAAAAATTAAGGGCTTCCATGAACTCTTCATTTAATAACAAACAAGAAGGAAGGAGGTAATGACCCATACCTTGGCAACTCTGTAATTAAAAAGTCAATTAAATGTAAACTGTCTCGACTTTTGCCTTCTAAACAACTTATTGTGATTACTAAAATGTACTGTTTTATTTTCATTCTTCTGTTGCAACAGAGATGACTATTAAAAAGTTTGCAAAATAGAAGGCCTAGTAGAAGCCCAAAATCCAAAATTCATATACAGGAAGCTGTTTAAATGTAAATATAAATTTGTATTAGAAGCAAAGAAGATGAACATAGTAGAAAGGCATGTTATATTGCAACATTCCCACTGAGTCAAATGGTATTTAATCACTCGCAGTTTGTGTAAGTACTACAGGTATTGCTCCATGATGAACATTCAAGCTAATCTGAATACAGAGGTACTGTATCTCATTAGCAGTAATATTATGAAAGGTAAAATACCTAATTGCTTTGATTTATCAACAAGGTACAGAATATGCATTCAGGTAAATATATGATAACACAGTAAAAGCAGACTTCATAGTTAGTGTACAGATGAGCGAAACTTTAACCACTAATTTATATATTTTAATTCCATAGTAAATTTCATGTAAGTATAATATAGATAATAAATATGGTCATGTACAAAATTTATGTTTCACATGACACGCTTTCTCTGTAGTTGCCCTGTACAGTGTGCTGCTGTACAATCAGGAGGAGTCCTAGTTCTGGCCCCTGGGCTGCTCATGCAGAGTGTCTGATCACAAGGTGGCCTCATGTCACTTGTATTACTTTCTCCTCATTTTGTGTTTAATGGAGAGGTCCTCAGTCAGTGCTTTGAAGAGACTGTGGTGGACATCCATCTGTCTCTGGTTCTGGGTAGATAGAGCTCAGAACAAGGCACTTGCAAGTCAGACGTAAGACATCCCCTGCCCTCATTAATTCTGTATTGACCACTCCTAGGTGACTGCACAAAGGGAATTTTAGGTGGCTCCATATTCAGGGTTCTCTGGCTCCATTCATTGTTTAAGGCAGGCAGAGACAGCCTGACTCAGCTTTGAGTGTAAGTGGCAGACACGTCACTGGTGTGGTGAGGTCACACATCCTCTGGTTATGTTTGACCTTTCCTGAACTCCTTTAATTTCCTTGTTGAGACATTTGTAAATTCTACCCGTAAATTAAGGGAGAAACTCAAGATTTAAGACCAAGTGTAAGTTCTGAAATCCTCACAAAACAGCACTAAACACAAGAGGTTAGATTACTCCCTTGTAATAGACACAAAGAAGTATCTGCTTACTCTCTCAGTAGATAGGGATTTTTAGGAAACCTTCTTAGACATGTTCAGGTGTGAATTGTTATGGGTCTTGAACTGGGATCATGGGATTGCTGTCTCTGCCTCCCAACCCCATGCAGTGCCTCCAAGTCACAGCAGTTATTCAATTTTGTTACACTGAAGCTTTAAGGAAAGATCAGACTTGAGAGCTTCTGCTGTACTTCAGAATCGCTCAGTATAATAGACAGAAAAATCTGTGAAGGGTTCATTCTTTATTTCTGGTACCCCAAGATGCATCTTCAGGAGGCTGCTCAAGCTGTATGAACAGATTTATTATTATGTTCATACTAGAGGGAAAGCAATGCCCTTACTCCTGACTGCAGGCCCTTACACCTTCCTCTGAGGTGTCTGTCTCTGGGCTCTGTCAGAAACAAATTACTGGCCTGGAAGGTGTGTAGGTCTAGTCTAGCGTGTCCATGAATCTATAATGGAAAATATTAAAAGCAGAAGTGCCCTTCTTTCTACCAGCATTTGCAATAGAAAAGAGTGATTCCAAATATGGTATTGCCATAGAAATGTTACAAATACTGAAACCAGGTTCCCCCTCACTTTTAACCATAATATTTGATTTAATTGATTTAATTTTCCTCACTCTCTCTCAAAAACACCCAAATATTTTCATCCAAATGCTCATTAGTGCAAAGATCACAGGACAGGACAATACACACAAGTCTGAAGAGGATATATAGTGCTAATTAAATTTAATAACAATCTATTAAGCATTAACATAAATACAGTCCTCCAAGAAAGTAAGCTTGTATTTTGCCAAGAGCAGCTTCTTGAAGGATGATAGGGCAAGAAATACTACATAGATTATTACAAGAAATTACTTAGAAGTGAATGTACTAATTTTAATTATATTAGATAATACTGAGTCTTCCCACACTTTCGAAAAATAATTTATTCTGCTTGCACCAGTTTATAGTTGCTGTTAGACACAGGCAGTGCTTTTTTCTCCTGTATCAAAGTCCTACCTTCCATCCCCTTGGAAGGACACTGTCTCAGTCACACTTTGTCTGAAGTAATAAAAAAACAAACATAATCTTTACCTGACTGGGCAACTGCGGAGAATAAAACAGCACCTCACCTATGATCCAAGACAAGAGCAGTTGTTTCAAGATCGGTGGGACTTTCCTATAGACCCCACCCTCTTCAACAGGTGCTTTCTGTACTGGAGTTACATCCACAGCAATCCCTTCCCTAGTTTACATTTCCTGCTGGATGATGTAACGACTCAAACAAAAGCAAATCTATGCTTCAATGCAGGAAACTCTCTTTCAGGAATGGGGTGGGGGGTCAGGTAGCAACAGATAGTATAATAGAATAATGTTGTTCACTTACATCTCCTCCATGCATTCTCCATAAAAAGCACTATTTAATTAATATTATTTCATAAATAAGGAGAATTTTACTGTAAATAGATTTTGATTTTACTATTCAAGCAAGAAAGTTTCATAATAGAAACTGCTGTGGACTTGAGCCATTCTGCAGCTCAGAGTTCACAGTAGTGTTCGCAGTGGTAAAAATAATAGTGTTTTAACAAGGAGATTCTGCTAGAAAAATGCTGACCTATACAGTCCTATGCACTTAGTCTTTTGAAAGGTTAAACAAATTGTTCTGTAAAATGAAATTGAAATTCAAAGGTCTGTAACTGTAAAAAACCCTCAGCCCATCTGTTGCCTCTACCTCAAAAAATGTAAACTCCATGGGCAGGTCACTGTGCTCGGGGTTCTGTAGTAATGTACGTGTATGCCTCTGTGTAGGTATCTGCATGGTTTGAAGCAAACAATTACCTCACATTCTAAACTGGGTGAGAGAAGTATCCAGAAGACCTAAAAAGAGTCTGGTGCAATACATGTTTTCAGGGATTGCCTAACTGAGTAGTCAATGCTGGGCACTTCAAAAAAACAGAGTGGCTGCAGAAGTTTTATTATAAAATACATGTGATCACAGCTGGTGTAGTTCCAAGGGGCATCTCTTGTTTTATTCAGACTTCATGACATGCTGTTTCGTTTATGATTGGTACCCTGCTTTTATCCAGGTAGCCACAGCTGTGCTCCCTCCTGTCTAGTAAACCAGCAGTTAGTATGCTCCCCTAAGCAAAGGACATTGCAGTTTCTTACACTGCGCATTGACTCATTCATATTTTGCACATGCTTAAAGAGCTAGCACAAGGGAAAAGCAGGAGCTAAAAACCCCTTTCCTAAAGAAAATGTCCAAACTACTAATTGTGGAGACAGGAAGTTCCATCTTTCTACACATCAGAGGTTATGCGAAATAACCATCCTGTGGTACAGCTAAGAGTCATTTAGCTATTTTATGCTATTTACAGCAGCAGGAAAATAAGAGAATTGCTGCATCTAGATTTTGTTGGATGAAAAATGGACGAAAAAACCCCGTCTTAAAGCTGTTGAAGTTAGTGCCATGCTTGTGTTGTATTAAATACTGTTTGAGATTAGCAATACTAGTATGTTTTGCTTTTTATAAGCAGATATAACACAAAAATTTTGTCTTAGAACAAGAACGAAAGGTAAAACATCACTTGTCCTGTCTGTGTATGCTGTGTATCTGTTCATAAGCTTCCTGCTACTTTTCATAAGGTAAATCCACAGTGTTTTGTAGCTCTCCTCAACCTCCTGAAAACCCACAAATTTCATGGTCTGGCATAAAATCTGTCCTTTTCTTTTCTTTCAGCATAATTGAGTTTTTGAATTCTCTAGTTCTGTGACTAAGATGTTACTGTTGTATAAAATCTGAAAGGTACTGTATAACCTGAGATATATAGGGAAAGACTATCCAGATGAGTCCACCACAAAATTTCCAGGTGGTTTAGCTATCCCTTTCTAGATTTCATCCTGAACACACACTTTCCTGTCAGAGTAATGAATGTCTCTCAAAGACCATGGTGTGGTCCTTTTAATTCTGATGTATTCATCTTCAGTTAACAAGGGAATTACCACAAAAATTACATAGAGAAGAGAGATTCTAAAAGTTAAATCAAGTAACTGATACTCCTGTTTCTGAACAGATCATGCAGCAAAGACTTGACAGCCTTTAGTCTGGGAACTAGTGCTTTTTATAAAAGTGATATTTAATCTTAACTTCCTTATTTGTAATGCAAATTCCCTGCAAACAGAGACTGATACTGATTTGCAGTTATCAATTCTAGAACATACGTACAAATTAGTGCAATGTGCAGTTTGAGCACTAGGTGGAAACAGAGCAATGAAAATAAGACACCTAATCAAATCTTCAGTACAACAAATGGAAGAGCTTTTTTCCACACACATGACTGAGATCCCAGAAGGAAGAAATGGCAGATTAATCTGCTTCATTTTATCAGGGGACCTCTATCATTCTCACTTCTCGGCACAAGAATAAGAGAAAATATTATCCCTAGCATGCTTCATATTGATTTTTTCATTTTCTTACCTCGCTGAATTGCTTTAAATTTTCAGATACCTGTATGCAGAATGCTCAGATACATTTCTGTTGATTGTTATTCAAGCATGCCAGTGGAAATTAGTATTTCAATTGGACACATAGCAACCTTTCCTCTATTGCTGTTGCAGTTGTTTAAAACTTTAGGTTGAATATTTACTGCTGCTTTTGTCTGCTGCCACTTTATTGTCATATATTCTAAGCAAATAAAATAGATAAAATAAAAATTTAATGCTTTCCTTTCACCTACTTATGCAACAAGAAAATCAGAGCTTTTTTTCACTCCTCTGTATAACCCAGTTCCAGGAGCGTCTTTATTATAGCTCTATTTCTTTTTTTCCATCTCAGGAAAGAGAACTGAAATGATATCAAGCTTTGGATGGTAGCCATATTTTATGTATTATGTTGCTTGTGAAAAACTTTGCTCCAGGAAAATCCATATGCAGAATGAAACTTCAGCAAAATCCCACAGAAATAAGGAGGAGTGATGTAGCATTACAGTGGAAATCACAAAGCAGAAGTGAGATGCACAACAGCAGTGCTGGTCCAAGCATGCATGATCAGGATGGGACATCCAGGCCTTCTCATCTTACTTCCAAGAAATGATCGATCTTAGTGTAAGACCATCCATTTGAAAGGATACAGTCATGATCTACCCAGCCTCAAAAGAGACTGACCTAGTCATCCCTCACCCCTTTCAGTACAGTCTGCAGACCTTGAAAGGTCTAGGTTAAGAAGCCAGTATAAGAGCAAGGGGCATCTCTAGTTTAATTTAGGATTCATGACATGCTGTTTCATTTGTGACCGTCAGCCTCTTTCCTGCAACTTTTTAACTTCTTCCAAATTCTTCTAAATATTTTTTTTTTTAGTAAAAACATTGGTGATTACCAATAACTTGTTCTATTCCATTATGCATGCTTGCATCTTTGCCCACTTTTAAACACAATAAGAGGGCAGACAGCTGTATCGCAGGCCAGTTTTACAAACTGAAGCAGATTCAACTGCTTGAGGTGACTTAGCCAAGTGACTCAGATGCCAGAGAAAGTATTCATACTGGTGGAATGCAAGTCAAAATCTGAACTGAACTTGAAACCTGATGAAGCCTGGGGAGCAACTAAGACTATTGTTCCTGATCCAAGTAAATATAACCTTTTATCTACCGGATAAAAACATTGAGTAAGTTAGATTAAATGACTTTGAGTATGTTTTCTAAACTCTGTAGGAACAAATGCTGAACTAAACTAAAAGCACAAATATCAGATAGGTGCATAAGGCCTACTGTTCACATTCCTGAAGAATGCTTGTGTGTGATGGTTGCAGTGTAGGTTAGATAGGGCAAGATATAAATGCAATTATAAATTAAAAACTTTGGCTGTAGAAAGGTTTTGAGGAATTAAGTGACAGTTGTCATTGAATTAAATCTACCAGCGGGATACTGTATATTTCCTCAAAGCTTTTTGAAAATAGTTTAAAAAATAAATTCCATAGAACAAGTAGAAACTAATTTAGACCTTTGTCCCTCATAAGATGGTCATCCTAACCCTTATCCTTACAATCATCTTTTAAAGAAGACACGTTAAATAGCATAGAAATCTCCTTGCAATACAATAAAACAGTGTCAGTTATCCTTTGCTTATAATGGAAAGGTATGAACTCCTAAATAAAATATAGCAATTGTTAAACACATCTCTAAGAGGTTCTTGTGTACATTCAGTAATATCTCTACCTGAAGGTGTCAGAAGATACTGGCATGTCTTCAATCTGTCCTATTATTCCAACTCTACTAAGTATGTAGGAACTGGATTTTACATCAATGGGACTTATTTAGTACAGCCTAGCTGCATGACTGAACAGTTTCCTGATGCCAACAACGTATCAGTGCTGAAACAAGAAGAAAAAAAGAACTTTTCAGGACAATCAAAGCCTAAATTACAGATGGCAGGAGCACAGGAGCAATTCTACTTGTAAATTAAGCGGAGGTTATATGAAAAACACTGAAAATCAAACACAGATGTTCTTTTTTCTTTTTTAAAATTTCAAATTTCCAAGTTCCACAGATAAGCATATTGCTATAACATGGACTTACCAATTTTGGCACTGAAGAGTGTAGGCTGAGAGAGCTTTCCAGGTGCAAAAACTTCCACTGCTCGTAAAACCTCTGATGATTTGACCACGGAACAGAGGATGCCTAATGCACCTTCAGTTGCTACTTCCAACAGCTAAAATCCCTTTTCTACCAAGGTTAAGTTTCAGGTTAAAGCAGACTGAAAGCTTGCTGTTATCTGCTTTTGCTGGCTGGCAGTTGCTGTTGGTGACTGAAAGTGTTACTAGGAGTGGTTTTGGCTCTGAAGAGGATAGTTGTGAGTCAACGTGGGATAAATCCAGACATGCCCAGCTTTCCTCCTGCTCTGTAAACACAGTGATGTGATACAGAAATCTGACTTTGATGATCTTTAGATGCAATAAATATATTTGCCTTTCTGACACATAAAGTCTGTCTTTGTACTCAGCCCAATAGGCATGTGATACAGGTTATTTTTTGAGGCACTCTAAATTGCAATGACTTCCTTGCCTGCAAGGTCAAGCATAAGTGATAAGCATCAAGAGTGAGATCCTGGCTGCTGTAAAGCCAAGAGAAAAATCCTGTTGATCTCAACAGAATAATGACATTGCCTCAAGATGTTGTAGACCACTTTGGAGGAAACTTCCCACAGAACCCATTTTCTTCCTCACCATCTTAATGTTCTGGCCATTTCTTTGAATCTTCTCCATCTAGAGCCAAGAAAACCCCTCTGCCAGAAAACTCCTCATGACAAATATTTCTGTCCTCTTTCCACTGTTTCCTCAAACAGGCTGTCTTCATATTCTAGTTTGTTTTTGTCAAGTTACATTCTAGCTAATACAGTAACCTGAAATCTTTATGCAATGATTTTTTTCCAGGTGAATAGCTGTTTTAAAGCAAGAATCGTTCAGCTCAGTTCTTTAGAGTATGTCTTCGTCCTACACATCATAAGGGTAGTAATTGCTTTCCTGGATTTAGTATCACACAAGTTTTGGCAGTGTAGAATATCTTCTGCAGCCAGACTGGATTTTAAGCAGGTGACCAGCAGGATGCTGTATTCATTCACAGAAGATACTAATCGACACAGTAAAAATGGAACTGCATATATGAAATGTTAAAGGAATATATTCAATAGACAAACTGAAACTGTGCTTTTGCAGCAGAGGACAACAGGAATTTGTGTTCCAAATATTTAGAAATAAGCTGGTCATAGACAGAAATAGATATATATAGCCACATTCTTTGCAGTCTCTGCCTAATCCTGCTATCTGCAATAAAGTGAAAAACCAGACATAAAAACAATTTGCAAAATGTTTGTTAAGAAAATTCAAGGAGAAGTGAAGACAGAAAGAAATAAGTAGACTCACTCCAGTGAAGTCAGGATTTCTCCATGAGTGGCTACATATATCACCTGTTTATTCACTTATGTATTTATGGGGTTTTGTTCCTATTATACAGTAGAATCACAGTCGTGAAAGAGATATCCTGTAAAGGCCATTGAACTGCCCTGAATTTTGTTTGCATTAGAATGCTTTATTTTTTTCAAATAAAGTGGATAATATCATAATTTATCAGACAATGTAGTATAGATTTATTATTTAGATAATAGATAATAGAAAATTAGATCTTTGCAGCCCAGCTAAATCTGCAGCACAAGTATTTGCAGAATACGCATACAGGGAATTAAAAATTTGTTCATTACTCAAATTAGGCCATCAAACTGTCAGGGCATGGAAGAAAGCTCAAATGGTTCTCAGATCATTTTCCATCATCCTTTAACGCTGTAAAATTTATTTGCCTTTGGACCTTTGAACAAACATGAGTAATCTCTCCCTTAGTTGTCAAAAAGTTTGACAGTACTTGATTAAAATGTAAGCACCTTAGATGCAGAGCTGCTTGTAAGATACTTTAAGAAGTTCAAAAGTAGTTTATCTTATATGTCTTATGTTATTTAAATAGACTGATGGACTTAGTGACTTTATTGTGAGTCTTGGATAGCATAAACTATAATATTATACAATATATACAAATAGAGAAGTGTCAGACAATAATCCATGGACAGTACTGAAAATATCACTTACACATTAATATATTACGTTGACACAATCCTTTCGTATTGAATTAATCCATAACTAAAAATTTCTTAGAATATTTAGCATGCTTGATTATAAAATCATAGTGAATCATTAAGCAGCAGCTCTAAGAGCATTTTAATAAGACAGAAGTGTATTTAATGTCAGTGTGACTGTAACTCTAAAAACATACACTGTCTGCGAATCTGTAATTCTTGGATAGTAATTCAGGACATGTTAATTTTATAATGTCAGTCCTCCATCACCCCATCAAAACCTTTGAGTCAGTGCCCCTTGCAAAATGGCAGAAGTTCAAGAACATATCAAGGCGTGGAGAGCTTAAAGCGCAGGCAGTTGCTAACAAGTATTATCATGCACTCAGAATAATTGCTACTAAAAGAAGCCAGGAGCTATCAAGCAGCATTTTAATCTTAATTCAGAGTAACCACTGTGTATTAAGCCCCCCCCTGCAGTTTTAACTGGAGATACTTAGAAATGTTTTCTTTTTTCAGTTGGAATGAAGGGAACTATTGAAGAACTCTTATTGACTGATGTTTCCTCAAAGTACTGAGGAAATCACAACAGATTTTCAGTTACTAGTAGGCATAACTTCTTTTTTAGGTGAATTAATTTAGATTGTTTTCAGATTAACAATCTAAAAACTAGCTGGATTTTGACTGAGAACACATTTTGGTACTGCTATGTTTTAAATAGAAGCGTATTTGGCCCATGGAAAAGGAAATCTTGTCTTCCTACACACAATATATAGAAGAATGTGACTTGTATTTTCAGAACTCACTTCATAGTGTTTTGTGTTAACCTGCTGTACTGTGCCTTCTGTGACTCTAAAGAAGACTAAACTCAAATTACAGAAATACATATTATATATAAATTGAAATAGACTGCTTTTGTTCTTAAATAAAGAAATGACAAAACCAAGTAATCCATTAAAATGCAGTATGGACATGTGATACTTTAACACTAACAGAAAAAACTGAAAACTCCCAGGAGGTGGGGTTGTTTCTTTCATGGAAGGTAGCTCAGCAGTAAATGCCTCTATCTTTCAGCATTGAAATGACACATCTTAAAATATTTCAAGGCAGAAAGGGCAAATGCCAGGCTTAAAGACGGCAAGAAATTCTTGAAAAATCTCCTATGAACAAAGCCAGCCCCATTAGCTAAAGCAGAAGAGAATATAACGTAATTACTTCCAGTGTTCTCATGGGGCTTTGCTCGTATTCATAACAAGGAGAATTAAAGCTATGCATCACTCTTGTCATTAACTAAGCTGTTTTTTTCCACAGGTGTGCTGTAAGAAGAAATGAAATTATGGAGGCATGAACTGTCTTCAGGAGGACTGTCACCAGGACACTGAGCTTCGTTGTGCAGAGTGGCTGCATGGGAAAGCCCCTTATTCACAAAGTAGCAGGGAGAAATGTCTTGCCTCTTGCTTTGCTAGTGGAGAGCATGCAGGCTAGCAGACAAAGAAGTCAGCTGGTCACTTCAGCTTTGCAGAACCGTGGATCTCATCCTCTCCTCCCACTATTACAGGGTAAAGAGCTGCTACAGTTTGACTGATCAGTTTTATTTTATTACCTACTCTCTTGACATATAAAAGAAGTTAACACCCAGTTCTTGACTGCTTAAATTAATTTGGAATCAGACAGCTGATGATGACAGTGCTTGGGATTTTCTTCTCCCTATAGAAAAAAGAAAATTGTGCTGCACAGTTACATCAGAGGTTTTTAGCAAGGCATTAATAAATCATGTAAATCAGATTACTGATATTGATAATTACTCACAAGCAACACTTTAGAGCTCAAGTTCCTGAAAAGAACCAGGTGCCTAAAAATATGTATGTCAATTAATATTTGCATTCTGAGAATGTTTGCCTTCTTTGTAGTGTTTGATGGTATGACATTAATGAATCATCTAGAGAAATACTATGACAATGTTTTGCTTGATTCAATGTTTGTATAAAAGTAGAACTAGTATGAATAGAATCTGCTTCCTTTTGAGAATTTTTTCTTATTAACAGAGTGCCTAGGTTTATCCATTGTCATTTAATAGCAGAGTTTATATTTGTCTCACAAGCAAAGAAAAATATTGGTTTTTAAAATGCTGTTTCTCACTGTCATGGAAAATAACAACATTATTTTGATAGCTGGACTGATTATCTGGACTGAAAAAAATCTACATGTCCAAAATCTATTAAAGGAATTTGTGGGAGAACAAAAAGGGAGAGAATGTCTGCTGACTATACAATTTCAGAATTGTGTCACTTGGTCTACCTTGTTACTTTGCACGCTGGCAAACTGCTGAAAAAAAAAATTTAAACAGTCTGGCTCTTGTGATTCTTCCTTGCTTTGTGGTGTTATATCCAATCCTGGATGTTCTGAAACCCTGCTTTTCTATTGCCTTAAACAAAAGCTGCTGCTTTGATCATGTCTAGCGTGTGCCAAGACACAAGACAGATGCTGCAATGGTGCAGTTGTGCATCCTTAGAAGAAAATTTATTATTGAAGAAAAAATTTTCTTTGCCCTTGAGGCTAGAGAAAGGATTTACTTTTCTTTTGTTTTCTCTTGCTGCAGGCAAAGTGCCTCTGCAAATGGCCACGTACTCATTACCAGGAGGGGAGATGTGTGATTAATGCAAGGATTGCTATTCTGATCTTTAGGCAAGTCCCCTAACTGTGAGATGCACTACTCCCACTTTTTTAGTGGAGCTGATGATGGTAAACCTCCATCAGAAGCTTTAAAAACAAAATGGAAATTCATGATGATTATTTACTATTTGCAAGGGACATTCTCAAGTATCTTGGAGTTCTCCTTTAGAAACATAAGTCTTTCACTACTTTATAAAGAAGAAGCTGGACAGGCATACACCATGGCATACTGAAACTTCTGCTTAGGCAGTGCCAGCAGCAGGTGTCATGCTACTTGCTGTTGTCAGGGGAGGTGGAAAAGAGATTGAAGAGCTCCCACTGGTTGCAGAACTGGGAAAATAAAGGCAACGTCACCCTCTCCCCAGCCTTCTGGAAGAAAGTCCAATTAGGGTTGTTACCACACTGCAAAGTCTGCCTTTGCTGCCAAAATGTTTTCAAAAGGCAGCCTTACAGTGGTATGTGCAGGCCAGCACATCTAGAGAGCATTTTGGGAGGGCTTTTTATCAATGTTGATTTGCATTTCATTTATTTATTTACTATTGATTTTCTTACCATTTTAAGACCAAGCACTGAATTAGTTTCAAAAGGTAGTTTCTTACTGCTAAATAAAAAGGGAGAGGCTGTGGGCTCGGCTTAGAATCCTCGACCACCCATGTTACTTATATTTTCTTCTCTCCCTGAATGCACTGTGGACCACGTCAACTAGCTGTCTCCCAGGCAAATTTGATAGACACATGAAAAGCCACAGGTAGCAGGGATATAAGCTAGTCTGTGACCACGGGCTCAGGAATTGGTCCTCTGCCCTCTCCTATTAGCAGGGTAGATGTAGCCAAGGGTTATGTGTTAGGCTATGGCCAGCGGTATTGTAGTCAGCACACGCTGGGCAGCACACTCTGACACTGGCGTCATGATCAGCACTGAATTACTTCAGCACCAGGAAAAGCCTGGAAGACACTTGAGCTTCTTGGGTTTCCTAAATGAAGTACATTGGTATGGGATGAGTCAGTTGCTGAAAGTAGGGTCTTTATTGACAGTGAGAAGAGCACTGTGAGTTATCCAGGTTTTAGTCTAAGCTCTACTCTTCTCTGGACACTGTATCTTCTTATGATATTCCTGGAAAACAGTGGTTGAGAGACAGAAGGAAATTTTCCCCTGGAGTACAAGTTGTGAGAACTCTGAATGAGAAATTATATAACTGGCAGATGGCATTAAAGCAAAGAGCTGATTAAGGCTATCATGAAGCTGTAAGTATTGTTTCAAAGAGATGGAGATACCACCATTTCACAGCAGCAGTGAATGGCAGCTTGGCGTAGACTGTCCGGATTTGCAAACAAAGGAAACCATCTACAAACAGTTCTCAAGAATGCAAAATGTGCAATGACCTTCTCTACATGTAGAATTGAAATACAGAGCAACACATATGTGTCAGCACTGGTTTGTTAATAAACATATCACAACTAGAAAATGCTTACAACTAAGTGCTAAAACAAATAGCTTAATAGAAGGACTGAGTACAGAATGCATTCACTTCTAAAATTCAGGGGAGAAAGGAAGGAAGAGAAGAAGGGAGAGAGAGGGGGAGGAAGACAGGGAGGAAGGAGGGAAAGAAGGAAGGAAGGAAAGAAGGAAGGAAGGAAAAGAGAAGTGGAAGAAAATATAAAAAGAAAGGGACGGGGATCATGGAAAGGCTTTATATTTTTTTTTTTTAACTTTCCTGATGAACTGCATGAGTAAATAAAAATTTTATATTAGAGCTTTACAGAAATTCTACAAAATAGTCTTCACATTTGACATATTCTGTGTTTCTTTTTTGTTTTACCAGTTTTTGCTGTAGTAGAGATCTGTGCTCCATCTCCTACACATCCCCTAAAAAATTTGAGATGTAAGCACCAGGGCTGTGTTAACAGTTCAGAATGACTTGGTCATAATCGTCTGCCAGATCAAACCCAACTGTTCCAAATCAAGCAGGAGCTCCATGGTTTCAGTTAGACACTTCAAATATGTCCTTCTGAAAATAAACACTTTCCATTATTTCCTATGATTGGACAAGAAGAGCTACATCTTAAAAACAGTCTTGAAATGTTTCTAAGATGCCAAAACAGTGGGCATTAGTAATTCCCCTGTAAATTATTATCTAGAGTTGATTGTTTAAATACAATTATAGATTTATACTAGAAATAACATTTATTGATACACTCACTCTGCTGTTACATTTTTGTACAAGTGAAATGATTCCCACCAATGACCATGCATTCAATCTCTTTCAAAAAGAAACAAAATGAAAAATAAACCCATTCACTATTTAATACGGTCCTGTCATCATTTCTTCTAAATCTCAGAGGTATTTATGCTTATACAAGAGTCAGTTACAGTTCATCATGTTGTTCCATCTCTACATTTGTAGCAGCACAATGCCGTTAGTCATTCCCAGAACCATAGCTATTAGAGATTGAAGTGACCTTTTAATGTCATCATATCCTACCCTGATTTCTACTATCCATGGCAACAGACTAATGTCAAACACACAATTACAACTTCACTGCAAAATGTACCAAAGGAGAAGCTGATTTAGTTGTAAGCTACATTTCAGAAGGCACAGCCCTAGTCTTTGCCATCCGAATGAATAAAAGTAATTTGCATTCCATCTGCAAGTTGTTCAACAGTGAAAGGATTTCTAACAACCCGCCTTGCTTTGGTGCCTAAATAAAAAATTTATTTTATTTTTATTTTGGGCAGAGGAAGGAAAATTAAAATGGGCAAGTCATGGAAAAATTAGTGTTTGATCCAAGAATCTCTCAAACAAAAGACAACTATTGTATAAAGCTAGGTGACATGGTTTATCTGTCTTCCTTACCCCCATCAAGGAATGAAGACTCCTGGCTTGCAAGGATGGCCTATAGACAGGCCTATGTCCATTCTATATAATGTGGACTGTAGTGCAAACTACTTCTCAGTTGTGTTCCCCATCCCCCTGAAGGAACCACTCTGCTCCACATCAGACTGAAATAATGTGTCTGCAACACAAGGAGCTGGAACCTAGGAAAAACACAAGGTTAACCAACACTGTAGTGTAAATGCACTTTCAGAGGTGAGCAATTAGTTTCTATCTGCTGCATGTATTTAGGTATGCATGCATCTGAAATTCTTCGCTTTGTAAAGATACTTCAGCTTGATTTAGACTAAATGCTATATAATAGTGTCAATGTAACACTACACTTATGGGAATTAGCCTTTCCTCAGGGGCAGAAATAATTACCCTGGGCCATTGCCATGCTAACGCAGATCTATTTTTTTGCAGGACCAGAGCTAATGTGTATACTATTATATACTATTATTATATTATACTATTAGGGCTATTTTCTAGACCACACCTGCTTATCCCAAGTCCATTGCACTTCTGGAAACTCACTTGTGAGTTTTCTTGGTATAAACATAGTACTGTAACATAACGAAAACAATAATCAACCCTCCTTTATTTGTGGTTAATGAAATTGCTACAGCAAATTTATTTCGCTTGCAACAAAAATTACTTAAGAGATTGAACTCCAAGTATAATCACATCAAGATCGTTTATCAAGAATTGAGATGTGTGACTCAATTTTGTAACTGGACCTCTCTCTCTAATAGGATTTAAATGACATTTCAGAAAGAATTAAAAAACCTCACAATTATTGCAGACGGTTAGAGTCCTATAGCATCTCACCTCTGGTATAAACCCACAGGCTATTGAGGCTAGAGACGTGGTAATATAGCACTAGGTAAAACGTATGTGAAGGCAAAATTACTTTGGCCTGAAGAAGATTCATTTTCCACTGACAATTCAGTAATCAAACATAACAAGAGAGATGCATTCTTAGTGTTTAATTTATAAAAGAGATACATTGAATCAGATAATTTCCCTTCAAAAGGACTAAACAGGACTGTGTAAGGAAGAGCTTACTTAAGGAGTTGGCCCAGAGCTTTGTAAAATGCAGTGTTGGGAAACTGAGCATCTGTGGTTTTATATTTCAGGGATGATGCAAGATTTTTCAACCTTTAAATTACAGCTTGTGCAAGCAGTACTCTGTTACTTAACAGACTTGCAGATGTGTCCAGCTTCAAGGTAATGGGCATTGCATTTCTGTCATTCAAAAGACTGAGATTCAAAATAAATCAAAGAATGCCTATCCTCTCATTCTCTATAAGCTTCTAAATACTACTTGGAGAGATTCTAGCAGAGATAATAATAGATTTGTATATGGATCCTCTTTAAAGAATTTACCAAGAAAGGCAAAATTTTTTTATCAAAATTTTAGAAACAAAAGACGTGAGAGGGCTTTACTTGAACCAGTTATAAAAGCAATCACTGCCTAAGCTTAGAATAAATCTGGTCCAAGGTCTAGACCTTTCTATTACACCCCTCTCCCTCTCTTCATCCCCTGGAAAAAATCCAATATAAGAGGACAAGGGGAGAGAGGGAAGGAGAGAGTGAGGAAAGAAAGGGAAGGAAGGAAGGGAGGGAGAAAGGAAAGAAGGAAGAGAAGGAGGGAGGGAGGAAGGAAGGGAGAGAGGGAGGAAGAAAGGAAGGCAGGCAGGAAGGCAGGAATGAAGGCAGAAAGGAAGGTAGGAAGGTAGGAAGGAAGGAAAATTGGTTATGGAAAGTTAGAATTGATAATATTTTATTACAAAGTTAATAGGTATTTTTCTTTGACTATTGAACATAAGACATAAAAAGCTGCACACATTTATGCCTGATAATATCTTCCACAATTCAAGCTAAAATAACAGTTATTTCTCTGGAATAAAAGCTGAATTCAATAAAGGGACATAATGTTATGTGTGTACAACCACTGGGAAACACTGACTGGCATTTTCCCTTTTGACCTTACATGACAGTGTTGCATTCCAATGCAAAACACTGCCAAGTCTCAGTTCAGCATAAAAACAACACTGAGGAAAATATTCTGTGGCAAACACACAGAAATTGAAAAACATTGAAAAAACTTGTTTCAATAAAAAAGGAGTCACACTTGGAGCCAATAGCATCTCTGAAAACCTTTTTATTTTCTTGCCTCAAATCTGACAGGCCCATGGTGAATTTAATGAACTACAATTAAAAGAAGTGTTTCGGATAAACTAGAATTTTTTTTTCTTGTGCTAGGACTCAGCTGACTTACATATCTCATCACAAGATGGAAGGATGTGGTAACTGTGCCCTTCTTGCTGTATCACAAAAACTTCAGAAAAAAAAAAAGGCCATGATAAAATTAGAAATAGAAATCTTGAAAGCTTAATATTCTGCAAGCTATTCTGTAATACAGGAAAATGATTTTTTTTTTTTTTACACTTCAGTTTCATGATTTGGAGCTTGTGGCTGTCAGTTTACAGAAATAAATCTCAAAGGAGAGTCAGACTTGTGTGGGACTTAAATAAAGTGCCACCTCAGCTCACTTAAGTTTCTCTTCACATCGAGTTGGAAATACCAGGCTGTTAACCTGCTGTTTCTGAAATAAATTCTAAACACATGAAATTTTGCCAGATTTCCAAAGGTGTTAGTTGAAATGGATCTTCTGAAAATTGACCTCTCTGCAGTGTTGTTTTCCCTTCTGAATAAAAATTTTCAGACTCTGATCCCTGAGAAATTTTTGATTTCCCAAAAAGATCAGAAAATAATAAAGCCACTGTCTGTAAAAACAGAAGTGATACTGTCCCTGTATGGCAAAAGCCAGAGTTCTCTCCCTTTTCCACAGACAGGACAAGGATACTGAAGAAGTGCTTTTTGAGGGGTCGCCTCCACATCTGCACTGCCACTGCCCAGGCTGGGCAGGGAGAGATGAAGATTCCCCACATCTGGGTGCCCCAACAGCTCCAGGGGAGGCTGTGGATCCAAGAGGAGATCCAGGAATATCTTAAAAAGAAGTCTACCTGGTTATGTCCATATTGGCAAACTCAGAGACAGACGCTGGTATTGTGATTTTGCCTTCCCTACTGTGGACAGCGTGCCCCTGATGTGGTTCTGGCCCTGACCAGCTAGCAAGTTCCCAAAAAAATCCTCAGCATAGATCCAGAGTTAGAAAAAGCCAGGCACTATTTCCCAACATATGGAACGTAGCAAGCTTGTTTATGAGACTTCAGTAGCATGAACAAGACTAGTCCATGCCAGCTGGCCAGAGGATTGAAACATGGATCCTGGCACTGCTGAATTTGCAAGTACAGGAATAGCCCTTGTACCTCATGTCTTGATGAGACAAAAGCTGTGGTGTTTACTACTAGGAATGGGATGAAGTCAGTATGACTCCTAACATTAATAACACTTGTGGAAGGGCCAGGAGACCTAGAGAGGTGAAAAAACAGCTTATATCCTGTAAGTCAGTAACGGCCAATGTTGATTTGAGTAGGAGTGAAAGCAGGTGGAGTGAATGGATGTGCTGTTTGGAGGAGAGAGGGGAAATAGGCTCCTCCCAGCACATTTTTGACATTAAAAGTCCAATGATTTTTTTTAATTCCCAGGTATTTGCAGATGCATTCAATATTTTCAAGATACAAGATTTTTCGTGTTCCTTTGTATCTTGGTCAACTATTTTTTACAGCTTTGAGAGCTGTTGGCATTACAGCAAAGCAAGATAGGCTTTCCATGTAATAAACTTTGGTAATAAATTCAAAACACCAAGTAAACTCCTTCAAATTTGCCAATTTTTTAGACAAACTATTGTGATGTATCAAAGGCTAATTAACAAGATTGGAAAGGAGCAAATCCACGTCTACTAAACCACCATTCTTTATAATGTTTTCAAATGGATTTACTAACTGTAGACAAAGTTGACATTAGGTTCAGTAGCAAAAATAAACTCTCTTTGATAATTTGAATTTGCTGGAAAAGTTCACTGCCTCTGAAGCAGCAGTAAGAAGTCAAATCAAATCTCAAGCAGTCAAGTTTACAAATTTTAATAATTGCTTTTATTTTTTTGAGGAGACAGTGGTAATTTTATATCATTACACCTTTCTGAGATTATCCAATTGGCCAGGTCAAAAATCTGCTTCCATCATCTTCAAATTTACTTTGAAACAAAGAAGGATTATTTCAATTGCATTCGTAAAGGAGAAAAAACAACTTTTAGAGTCATTAGTTTTCAATTCCTTTCCTTTATCACTTTTACCACAACTAATCCAAAAGAGGTTATTAAACACTGTCCCTTCTCTAGGAATTCAGTAAGATAGATTAAATGCTAGGTTTTGACTATTTGATTTAATTAGAACGTAAATTTAGTTTTGATACACTGAATCGCTAAAGCATATTAACAGCCATTTCAGTTAGGTGTTAATTTAAACACCAAACCAGAAAACATTCTGCATGTCCCTGAGCCCAAACTGATGTGCATATTTTCCTTTTACTTAGAGTGAGATAAATTGAATGCTGATTTTATCTGACATCTACTTTCACTGAAGTTTCTTCATTTCCTGTATGAACCTGTTCTGCAGTGGCATTTTTGCTAATAGATAAGACACTAGATTCTGATGAAAGATAAAAGATCATGAAGCATTTCTTACTGCCTTATGAAGTAATTGTTTCACCCATTGCCTCCTCACCACATCTTCATTAAAATGCCACACCCATATAACAACTCATAAAAACATCATATAGGATACACAGATTTAGGGAATGCGAGGGCCCCCAAGCAAATTTTGTTTCCAGCAAGAGTCACAGGACATGGTCAATTAGATAGAGATATCCTGAATCTGAGCTTAAGATGGTCAGAGGAGAGAAAAGTTTATATCCCAATCACTTAAAATGGCACCTGCTGTCTTGGTGGCAGCACTGCTTTTCAGCTTGGCTCTACATGGACATCTTCCCACTACACCCTGAAGCAGAGCTAATCCTTACAAGTCTAAATCAGCTAATGATTTCACACCACCGGAAGCCAAGTTGTGGAATGATAGCAGACTACAACGTGCCAAGTACCACAGATACACCAGAAATATGCATGTGAAGCGAAAGATGAACAGAGAGACATCCGTCAGAATTAACTGGTTTTCTTTCTACATAAAAGGCTCTGGGTTGGAAACAGTATTGTGTGCGGTTTCTGTATCCAACACTGCAACAGCAAATCTGCTTGACTGCTCCCTATCCTCCAAATCACATAGACTCACCAATCACTTTCTTTTTTGTTTTTAATGTCCTTTATATGGATTGACCTTCCATACATATCCCAAGTGTCACACCAGCTATAACCTGATACCTTTCCTCTGCTTCATCTCTGCAAAGTTACCAATCCAGTACTTGATCTGAAAATAAGACTAAAGTGAGGTTCCATAAAAATAGCACTTGAATTTTGTAGCTTTTCTTTTTGTACCTCCAAAAGCAAAGACGATGATGGAGTTACCCACTTCTGTGTCAAATTATATAAATATTAGGGCACTCACCAGGACCTGAGGCACATTCTGCCTTTTCTCCCAAGCCTCATGGAGACACTCAAATCCACATCTCCCTTCTCTGAAAAGGTAATCAAAACATGGGGGTATTAGTCATGCAGAGAAATGAACAACTGGCAGGGTAGTTCAAGGAACAGGAGGAAGGAGCATCTAAGTCCATAGTAGCCTTGTAGTGAAAGGATTTATCTAGGATGTGGAGAAGGCGGATTGGACCTCTCCCTCAGCAGGGTAGTGATTGCAATCTTAGTTTCTCAGTGCTTGAGCATGTGCTGAAATGATAAAAACAAAAAAGCAAAGAGAACAACTCCACGTTATGACTTCAACCTTGGAAATTGAGTGTGTGAAGGAAAAAGCTGTCTTCAGGAAGTGAGTCTTAGTAGTGCATCACAAGTAGAAAAAGGCTTTGCAAAAAGAAGCGAGGCATAAAAAGACTCATAGACCATATGCTGTGCCAATTCAGATACTGTACTTGGCTTGATGGTGCCATATCATGAAGTACTAGTCAGTCGTGCCTTAAATGCTTATTCAGTGCAGAGAATCACTACTACCCTCAGGAAAGTAATGTAAAACCTACAGCACCTCAGTTGCCAAGGTAGAGACCTTGGCACAGTTGCAAAGGCATCAAGGAGCTCTTGAACTGCAGTGCACAGAGGGGAGTTTTAATCCATCCTTTACTTTCTACTCCCTCCTACATTTCCTCCAGCCAAGACACAAAGAAGTTGCAGAGCCTTGTTCTGCCCCTCACATCTAACATGGTGAACCTTCTGGTGAGCACTCAGAGAACTTGTTTCATCTGCAATGTGTGCTGGCACTGCAAAGAGCTCTCACCACTCAGTTCATGTTTTTCCTTATCTAACTTCATCCTAAAAATTCTTCCTCTTAAAGCACAGATATAATGTCACTGGATAATAAGATAGAGAATATTAATAGTTATTTATTTTTATACTGACACTAAACAGACATGTCATGGGTCTGAACCTTATTAAATTATTTCTCTGCAAATTTGGTGTTTACATATTTAAATTCTATAGGCACATGGGAAAACATTGGAAATATTTATAGTCCTTTGGATGAGGAGACTTGAAAATTAGGAAAAAGATTTCCAGACTGCAGTGAAGACAGTGAACACTTGCTTTCCTAGATGAAACGTGACTATTTTCACTTTGAACACTTGCCAGGTGGTAAGACTGAGTTAAAGTACATGGCAAACATGAGTTCTGGATACATCTGAGCTGTCAGTTGGGCCTGCTCCTATTGCCCGTGTGCCCATGCTGGATCCTTCATGGAAAAACTTGGTATCCACCCAGCTAAAACCTGGAACTGACTCAATGATAAAACCATCTCAGGGCCTGCTCCAATAAGCATTATGGGTGGAAGGAAGCCAGCTCTCATCACCTCCACCTGGCCCAGCCTTCGAACCCCTTCCTGCCAGGCAGTGAGCTGTCATAATACATACCTCCTTATACAAACCACTCTTGGCATCACACAAATACACCAGTGTTTGAGATGCCTCTGAGTAAGGGGCTGCAAGGGATAGTTGCTATATCTGTGATATCCAAGTGCTACAGACATGGTCAGGCTGCTCAAGGGGGAACACAGCAAGTTGTAGAACACAATTCACTGGTTGGAGAACTGGGAATCCGTCCCTAGAGCAGGTGGTGTGACCAGCACAGACACAGTCATCCTTTCCCTGCTAGATCCTTACAGACTTTGTGTGCAAGCCAACACCAGAGAAGTTGCAACTCAGAGAAGTCTGGCGATGCCAGCTACTGAAGCTTATTCGAAGCTCATTTCCTTCTAAGTCTTAACTTGAGAACTAGTGTCAGCCACTCATGTACTGCATGCCCTACTTACTCTGCTTACTTGCCCTTTTTTTATTTTTGTGTGTGTATGGGGTGTCTGTTTTTATTTCAATCGCTGATAGGGCCTGTGCTGAATGCTGCAGATCAGGTTTGGTTAACCAGCATTGCCCCAGGGCTTCACGCTGTGTACAAATTCCTGCACTGCACAGCCCACTTTTTCTTGTTTGGTGACTCCTCCCTGATTCATTGCCCACTTTCACCCCAATGCCTCATTCTATTTTCTGCGCTTCTTGTGGTTCTGTCCAAATGCCTTCTTACCTGCATTTTCAAGGATCTGACAACAGTTTTGTTATTTTTGTCTGTTCTTATTTTCAAATTTTTTTTTTTTTGCTTTTCTTTATGTCAATTCTGTGGTTAACTGCAACACCCTATTGCATAAGAACACAAACACATTGTTCAAAGGTTGGGGATTTTTTTTAGATCATTAACAACTATGATTAGTTGATAACACAACTAGAAGACTTGTAGACATCTACATTCAATACATATCTCAAAACTGGCACCCCTCATAGTTTTTGGATATATTTTTCAACTTAAGTGACAGAATTTATTGCAAATTGCTTTTGGAATAAATATTTAAAATACTAATGGATAATTATCCATTATTTATTGAAATCCACATCAGAACTATGCCACTTTATTCCTTCCACCCACTGTTTTGTTCCAGCAAACTTTTTTTCAATCATTAGTGTGATGTAAAATCACTGTGTACAATAATTTTGTTTTATTTTCTTTTATCTGTATAATTTTTCTGCATAATAATTCTATTAGTAATGGAGGTTAAACTAGAATTAATTGAAATTATTATAAAATTTTTTTTTTACCGAAAAGTAATCTTTTCTGATTTTGTTAATGAGGTGGCTTATTCTTTTGACCTTTTAATTTAACTCATATTTATAAGTTCTTCCTGCTTTTACAATATTGGTAAATTTGGGTGGTATGTTTGGAAACTTTGAGGCAGTCCTTGCCTCCGTCTCAAAACTTGGAGAAACTTCCTCTCAACTTTTTTGATTATCCTTGCCATTTTACGTTGTAGTCCCAGATCTCAGGTTTAATGAAGAACTATTCACAGCTGTCCTGGTTTTGGCTGGGATAGAGCTAATTTTCTTCCTAGTACCTGGTATAGTGTCGTGTTTTGGATTTAGTATGAAAATGAGGTTGATAACACGCTGATGTTTTAGTTGTTGCTAAGTAGTGGTTTTACTAAGTCAAGGGCTTTTCAGCTTTTCATACTTTTCTGCCAGCAAGGAGGCTGGACAGGCACAATAAGTTGGGAGCCAGGACAGTGGACCCCCAACTGACCCAAAGCGTGTGGCATCATGCTCAGTATGGAAACTAGGAGGAAAACTGACCAGGTCCCACCACTCTGGAACATCAGTCCAGAGCATCAGCCATCATAAGGATGTCAGTCAGAAAATCAGTGAGCAAGAGCACTGTGCCTCATTTGTTTTGCATATTCTAATTCTTTTATCATTATTATTATTTTCTTCTTCTTTTGCTCCATTAAACTGTCATTATCTCAACCCACGAGTTTGAGTTTTCCTATTGTCTCCCCCATCCGACTGCTTGGGGGGGAGTGAATGTGTGACCTGTGTGGTGCTTAGCTGCTGATTGGGGTTAAACCATGACGCAACCACATGCCTTGTGTTGTCTGCCAGAGGAATTGCTTTTTTTTTTTTAATTGGCAGTTTTTCTCCACTCATAGAACCAATTAAGTTCCTGACTTACATATTGCTTATGACATTTCTTTGTTCTACAGACATCTGTCTCAAAATTTGATGGCCTTGTAATACTATAATTTATAAACTCTTTTCTTCTTATATTATTAAATGTAAGTATTTTGCTATAACTGGATACAATTTTTTCCATTTTTTTCACTCATTAGAATTATCATAAAGAAGGAGATGAGGAACTTAAACATTCAATGAATATTCTAATATTTATATTCTAAACTTGTTCTCCAATCTATTTTAAAAAGTCCATCCATGATGGTTTCTTAACTAGTGGTGGCCAAATTACCTGAGATTCTCCTACAAGAAAATTATTAGGTTACTAAATCTTTTTTATTTTTTAAGTGTGCTATGATCAAAGTCCACTGAAACTTTTTCATTCCTCATCTGTTTCATCTTTCCCAAGACAGCTGCCCAGCCGGGCTTTACTTTCTCTTCACATTTCATCATTACTGCACACAACCCTATTATTCTTTCCACCTTACACCATCTCCAGTCTCTTATATTGTTTATCCAACTGTAATAAAAAGTAAAAGCCCTGGAGTGGCAGCAAGCTATTGATGACCTTCTGTATTGGTGGGTTCAAAATTAAGCATGAGACATGCATAAGCCAGCAGTACACTTTGGCAAAAAATGCCAAAGATGGCTAACATCATCCAGAACTGTATTAACAGGAGAACAGCCAGCATTTGTTAGGCCACACAAATAATACTGTGTCCAGTTTTAGGCCTTCAGTACAGGAAGCATCAATAAACTGGGATAAGTTCAGCAGGGACCACCAGGGTGGTCATGGCTAAACCCCTTGTCCCATGAAGATAGGCTGTGGGATTGAGGCTTGTTCAGCCTGGAGAAGAGATGGCTCTGGAGGGACCTGACAGCAGTCCCTGGTATCTGCAGGGACGTCAGAAAGGAGATGGAGCCATGTGTTTCACAGCGGTGTAAGGTGTGAGGCTGGGAGACAGCAGGCACAAATTAATAGAAGAGTGGTTCAGACAGGATGTGAGGAAAACCTTTCCTCTCCTTGAGCGCAGTCAGGCGGTGGAGCAGGTTGTCCAGAGAGGTTACACTATCTCCATGGTTGGAAGATATGACTGGATGAAGCTCTGAGCATCGTGGTCTGACCTTAGAGCTGGTCACGATTTGAGCAGGAGGTTGGACTAGACCTCCTGAGATCCTTCCTATCTAAACTATACTGTAATTCTGTGGTGACGAAGGTTGCCTACAGAGCGGCATTAAATATCACATAATGTAACTCTCATAGATCCTCTTATTAAAATTGTTCAGATTTATCATTTACCTGGTTAGCACTAAGACTACATTTCATCAGTTGTAACAGTCATAGCTGATGGTGAGATCTGTAGCTCCAGCTAATTTCATATACTCTGCTATTGTGTAGAGACACTGGAGTACATTCATGCTCTTGTTCTTTGCCTTCTGTCTCCTAGCAACTCCATCTGCTGCCTTATTTTGAATGTTGGAAGTACAAGTCGGATTTATTTTTTTTTTAGTTAGGGAAAAGCTGCTTCTTCTCTGCTTCCAACCTAGCTTAACACACAGTTTTATATTTAAGATGCTGGAATGCCGTTTGCATAAGTAAAGATGATTTCATTCTGCACTCTGTCATGACTAGACCTTCTTTTCCCCAGATCTATGCCATTTCTTTACCCATGAGCTCTTGACCACATAGGAATTTCAGTGACTGTTAATACTGTCAGTTATCTCAAGTCAGAAATCATTAATCCACCTTTGGTTTGAGGGAATGATTCTGTTGGGGTTTGTTATTAGTTATTGTTTAGTCTTTCATGAGCTATAATTAGACATTCTCTGGCATCCATATTTCACACAAATCTCTATTACTCATTCCCTGACACATGACATATTTCCTTGCCAATATTTGTGGAGCACGCTGTGAACTGAGTGGCACTGAGAAGTACGTAATAAAAAGCACTTATCCTGTACATGCCTGTCAGTTACACACCCGTTCAATTTAACTCATCCAGCTCCACTGTGATATTTGTATCTTTGACTACAAGTGATTAACCATCACAGCAACATAATCTCTTATCCATCCAACAGATAAAACATGACAGTATTGGGTGAGGGATAGAAAAAAAGAGGGAAAAATCAATCTGCACGTGAAGGATATGAGAGTGCCTCAAGAGAGCACCAAAATATTGCAAAACATTTCACCTTTCTTAAAACATTTGATTATTTGTTCATGAAGGGGTGACTTTTTATTACAAAGTAGAAGACTGAAACCTCAGCCTTCTTTGTAGCCTACAGAAAAATCACGATGACTTTGATGTATTTTCAACAGAATTGGAGCTGAACCTTTTGTTTCAGAGGTCACTGGTTCCTTAGTCTGAGTTTTCCTCCCTTCAATAGCTTCAGTGTTTTCCATAGTGTGTAATTTTTATGTTAGTCATCTCTCCAAAGCATCCTCATTGATCTTTGTAACTGCTTCAGACATCACCTTTTCTGATATCAGCAAAAAATATTATTGGGCTGCTCTGGAGTTGAGTTTGAGCTTAAAATTTGAAAAAGTGGATTGAGTGGAAAAATAGTCTGTCTTTATTGCATTTGGGTTAGATTATACCTTAAAACAGAATCTGAAGGAAGAAAGCAGCAAATCCAATGGCTAGAAAGTATTTTTTAGTGAAAAATCATGAATTTTCAGCTTTATAAATCGTTCCTAGGACTCTCTCTTTTCAGCTATAGGACTGAGTTGTGACACTGAAGATAAATTAGTGTAGTGATTATAGCAGTTTTAGAACAAATTAAAAGAAAATGTAAACATCAAAGTAAATAACAATAGCGGAAGCCTCCCTTAAATGCAGCATACAAACAGTTTAACTGTAGTACAGACAAATTATTTATTGTGACTCCTTTATATGTGACTCCTTATAAGGAAGGGTGAGTATCAAAAGAAACCACATACTAATGGTGTCCAGGACTTTTATTTTTGAAACATTCCTGAGCAATAGCCAACGGCCAATGACTAAAAAATACAAGTGACCACTGTGTTGGTGTATAGGTGATGTCATCAACTATAAAACTCCACCTCATTTCAAAATTCCCATGTGGAGACAAGATAGAATGTAGCCCAGCAGCCCTTATGTCTTCCTTCTCTGTTGAGGCTGTTATGAACAGAACCAATAATCACCTAATTTAACAGAGCAAAATTATGACGATGAGTTTATCCTCTTAAATGTTTTGCCCGTGACACAGCAACAAATAGAAAACAAGGGTGGAACACACTGGCTGTTTGTGTTTATTTCTTTTGTAGTTGCCCTTGGCAACAACAAAACTAACATGTAAAAAAAAAATAATTAAATATATATTGGTTTTAATTGACAGAGAAGATACAGTTTTGAAAATAAAAAAACCTAGTAGGAAAAAAAAAGGAAATAAAAATTATGATCTTTTTAAGATTTCTATTTTAATTTGCACAGCTGCGGTCTTCTATCATAGTGAACTAAAAGAACAGTAAATACCAGGCAGCTGACACTTAAATCATATATATCTCTTACTTTTCAGCTCAGCATCTGCTGCATCATTTCTCAGACTTCAAAGTGTCTGGGAAGAGAGACCAAGGATAAGAAAAATGCATCTTTTCTGTTGAAATAATATATTTTTCAATTACACTGGACTACAAGGCCATTATCCATTCCTATTACATAACAGAGGGGCACTCTGAAACTTCATTTTAATTTAAAGAAAAATCTACCTTTACAACAGCAATTTGGAGGGTTTCAGGAAAAAGAAACTTGACTCAAACATATCAAATTTAATGTTCAGGAAAAATGAACATGCCCATTTTTCCAAAAGAAGTCAAGTTGCAGTGCAGACAAGCTATTTCCAAGTGGAATAACACCTTCAGGTGCCTCCAGAAACCAGCTCAGGGAAGTGGATGTCTTTCCTGCGCTGATTTTCAGTGCCAGAGGAGAGTTCTGATTTCAAGGATTTTCTCCTTAAAAAGAGAGGGCCTGATTCCTCTCTTACATCTGTGGAAATCAGGGGAGAAAGGCAATAGAGTAATACTAGCACTGAAGCAAGTAAAGGATAAGAGAAAAGAGCTTGAATACTGCTTTATTTATCACCCCTTTCATTAAAAGGAATTAGAGTTAATTAGCCCAGCTTGTAGTGAAATTAAGGCATTCCATGCATATCCTATTTGGCCTTTCTATTATCTTTTTCTTGTTTTTTCTATGTTTGTCAGAGCTTCTCTAAAGCAGCATATTAGATGACTTTGGCTCACATCATTAGAAAAATCCACGTGTTTTAGTTTAGAATGAGATGAAGACACTGTAACTCAAAAAAAAAAAAATCAGCACTCTTAGACCCTTATTTAAAGTCTTTCCTCTGCCAGGGGAAGTTATACAATTTTCAAAGCACTTTAGAAGTGCTAGTACTATATTTTAAAAAGGCAGAAGGACTAAAACACCATTTAAGCCCCACTGCTAACCCATGGACCCCAGCTGTCCATGCTGCCTAAACATTACCTACTCCCTACATTCTATATGGGACATATTTAGCCCAAATCATTTTGCCATAGAGAAAGCTAACCCTGAGCAGCATGGCTTTCAGCCATTCCATGCCTTTTTACCCCAAGGGCAGCAATAATTCCGCAAAGTCAGCAATCAGTATTTTACAAAACAGACATATTCAGAGAGACTAGAACTTGACTGGCGCTCATTACCAAAACAGGATGAAGTGGTGAGATTCCCTTCCTAAACTAACTCTCATGGGCTAACCCTGGATGTGCTGTCAAGCCTTAACTAGTCCGATGTGGTCAGAGTACAAATTTTCATGAATTTTTACGAAAAACTGATAAAGTTGCTGGGGCAAAAGTATGGGGATGCTTTTTCTTCCTCCAAACTTCCTGCTGAAGAAGAACAATACTCTTGTTTGGCTGTCCTTCTGGTTGAACTAGCAAAGACTTGGACACAGCTGGAGCCAGTGCCTCTCTCCAATCAGAATTCACCACTGGGAAATATTTACTGATTCCTACAAATTAAAAGCATGTCTCAAAAATCATTCCTGTTTCTTAAACTATAGTTGGAAGGTAATGAGCTGTGTTAGGTGATTTTGGCTGCATTCTCTTTGTTCCTCATAATCATTTCCATTTTTTAGACAGTAAGAAGGTTAGCATGAAAAGAGACAATACCCCCAACCTTTTCTGCTAAATGTTTTTTACTTTGAATAAAACAATTAACACATGACAGGGAGTGTCAGCACACAAATGAAGCCTGGTCTCCAATTAGCTTCATTACTCTGGATCATAGTTTAATGCAGGTACTTTATGTAATCCAGGGTTATATTACTGTCATTTTTAGGATATCTGTCCTCCCTTGTGTCTTGCTGACTACCTGTAGTAGCTCTTTATTTGACCTGTGGGGGTTTTAGGCTCCAAGCCCTAGCTCTATACACACATGCACACACAAACACATCGGCACATAAATACCTCTCCTAGTGTGCATGGTGCTCTCATGCCATGGTGCTACAGAGGGATTTCACTACTCAGCAACGTCATTGCAAGGCACATATTGTAACAGCACATTTTTCTGTGACTTTAGCCCTGGTGTAAGAACCTAGTTATGTGCTTTTCAAAATATTAGTCATGTTGCTTGGTTACAACATGCAAAATTTAAAATTGAACAAAATAGACTTAGGTAACTCAGTGCAAGAAATCATTAAAAAAAAGAAAATTCAGCCTACCGCAGAACCCCTGTTCTGGATAAATACAGATGAAATGTTACAAAAGATGCTGGTTTTGCCACAAACTTCAATAAAACAAGCTTTTCCCATTACACCTTGTTGACAATTCACCCAGTGTGAACAGTAAACATGACAATTTATTCCTGAAATAGTTTACTTTGCACATTGATTTGAAAATTTTGAAGCGCAATTTCAAAAAACATCTGAGGGTTTCTGCTCCCAGTATATCAGGACTCTTCTGATCTGTCTTCTGTCATTAAGAAAGATTCTTGGGAAAAAGAATTCCCTCTTGCAGTGCTAAAGAAATGCTATCATTAAGGAATCTAAGATACTCAGCTTCAACATCTTGCTTTTATAGCATTATTTTACTAGGTTTTCCTTATGACATAGCAGCATCTAACACACTTAACAAGGATGTCCATAATCATTCAAATATTGACACAAACCTCTGTCTGTTGCTATGATACTGCACCCATTTTATATTCCCACTTAAGTTATAAGAACATTTGCTCTGTTGTTTACTACAAAAAAGGCAAGACAAAAAAAATCTGCATTTTATCTCCTCTGTTACTTAAGGACAGCTTAAAATGACTCACTATACCCCTCACCCTGCCTTTTGTTAGAATTACAAGGCTGAGACATCACATTGGATAATGGCATTGAGCGTGCCAGCCTATTGTTTTTAACCTAGTTACTGTAGCATTGAAAATTAATAAATATTACATGTAGGCTCATATGATATGATGTACATGTCCGATAAAAAAACAGCCCAGAAACAGATAATGACAGTTCTAATTTTCTCTTCCACCTGTGCCCAATCTGACAACTAAAACCAGCTGGTAGAGAGTCATGGTGATGGCAGGTGTGAAGCTTGCCTTGGAGATATTTTATTGGCCTTGCAAAGAAAAAATAATATGGGGAAAATGACTGAGTAAAGAACATAAATAAGGGTCAGAGCAGGTGCTGCTTTCCGCCCCCCCCCTTTCTTTTTTTTTACCATTGCATTTGAAGTTCTTGCCCCCTGGTTACAAGCAGGGACTGGCTCCCCTGTATCCCAGAATGGCAGAATGGTTGGGATTGAAGGGACCTCTGGAGTTCATCTGGTCCAATGCCCCTGTTAAAGCAGGTTCACCTACAGTAGCCTTCACAGGATCACATCCAGGAGTGTTTTAAATGTCTCAAGGGAAAGAGAATCCACAACCTCTCTGAGCAGTTGTCACCCTAACAGTAAAGAACTTTTCCCTCATATTCCAATGGAACTTCCTGTGTTTCAGTTTGTCCCCACTGCCCCTTGTCCTGTCATTTGGCACCACTGAAAAGAGCCTGACCTCATCTTTTTGACATCCACCCTTAAGATATTATATGCATTGATAAGATCCCCTCTCAATCATCTCTTCTTCAGGCTAAACAGGCCAAACTCCCTCAGCCTTTCCTCGTAACAGAGATGTTCCAGTCCTCTAAACAACTTGGTAGCCCTCCACTGGATCCTCTCCAGGAGTCCTTGCCTTTCGTGTACTGAGAAGCCCCAAACTGGACAGAGCACTTCACAAGTGGCCTCACTAGGACTGAGTAGAGGGGCAGGATCACCTCCTTTGATGTGCTGGGAAGGCTTTTCCTAATGTAACCCAGGATACCATCAGCCTTTTTGGGCACAAGGGCATACTGCTGGCTCACAGACAGGGCATACTGCTGGCTCACAGACAGTTTGTTGTCTACCAGGACCCCCAGGTCATTCTCCACAGAACTGGTTCACAGGATATATTACCCTGCAGGTATTTTATGGCAAGATGGACTGGTTTGTCTGTTCCTGAGCTGGTGATGGAGCTGTTTTACCCTGAAAAATTGTGCCTCCTCCATTCAGTGTTCTATTTCTCCCAAGGAACATATGGTTCGCTCTGGCTTTGCTGTGCTTTACATCTTTTCCAATGGGATAGCTTTGCCTCTTTGGCTTTTTCTACAATTTGAGAAACTGGACCTTGGAAAGCTGTAAGCAGCGTAGTTGTCCAGACCACCACAGGAATGAGAAAAGTCTGAAAGGGAGCAGTGGCCTTGGAGAGGAATGAGGAAGTCCTACCTTTTCACAACATCTCATACCCCTTTTCTCTTGGTATCTATTTGTCCTATCTGTAGTTTCCTTAGAGCCCTACAGATCTTCCTCCACCCTCTCATATCCCAATGGGATCTCACCAGCTTCCTTGAAACCTGCTTCTCTGCAAAATTTGTCGGCAGCGCCAAAAGGGTTTAAGTTAGTTCTGGTTCTTAGCCAGAAAGGAAGTGGTGGCTTTGGAGATAAGGAAGTAAAGGTCTAACAAGCATCACAGTGGAGGGAGGTCAAAGCTGATCATATAATTGTCCAGATTATATGATGGACATATGCAACCCCATATTCCCTGTTAGATGGGGACTACTCCCTGAATTATATTGACAGGAGGCTTTATGGGTGCCTGTGATAAGACCAACTTAGAGGGGATTTCATGGTGATTGTTGGAGGTCTCTGTGAAAATATAAAATTGAGTATTTCTTCAATGAGAGAATCAACCAGTATTCAGGAGGGCACTTAAATTACGTAGGAAATAATCCTGGTTGGTGTGGATGAGGATTTCTGTAGGCATAGCAGTGCAGCCACATGTCATATGTTCATACTTTCAGTACAAAGGTGCTGTCTAAAATGGAGACATTTATGGTGTAACTATTCTGGCATAACCATATTAACAATGGGTTGTTGCACTGATCTGATTATACCCTTCTATAAATGCACTAGTGAATTTCCCTGTGCAAACAAGCCTTGTAGAGGAAAATGCAGTGTCTTTCATTATTCCATGATTAAAGACAGAAATGTAAAAAGAACAGTGCCACACAATCTGCCCTTTGAAAGGAAAAACAGCAGTTCTGATTATCTGTCTTCCTCTCAGGCAGACACAAAAGACTTGAAGGTAAACCTGTTGTATGTCTCCTTTAGTGCTCTCTGCCCCTCATTTTAATTAATGCAATGCACTGCATAGAGGAAGAATTAAATCCTGCTTGTTTTAGTCAGGCAAGTGACGCCATTGTCTTGAATTAAGATACCTGCAGGATTAGAAGTAGAAGGATTA
Source organism: Cephalopterus ornatus (assembly GCA_013396775.1). Lineage (NCBI taxonomy): Eukaryota > Metazoa > Chordata > Aves > Passeriformes > Cotingidae > Cephalopterus > Cephalopterus ornatus. Next base: position 74,863 of record VZRE01002153.1, read on the forward strand.
AGACCTCAGTATAACAAATTCATTTCACTCTTTTTTCAAATGCAAATAGTTGCCTCTTGATTGTCAGCTTGATTAATCTGTGGTTGTTTAGCACAATGAGACCCTGATTCCGCTCCCTGATTGTGTCTCCTAGGCCGCTGTGTACCACAAACATCCTCAGCTTCCACAGAATAATTGGGATGGAAGTGGAACAGTAAGTCCTCTAACAATTTTTTAAATATATACCAATATATATTGATACATAAACATATCTGAAACAAGACAGAACTTTCTCATACAGAATTTGTTCCATTAGTTGAATCCCTGAACTTCCAGTTTTCCATGTGGTTTTATACTATTTGACCCTCCATGTAGACAAGCTTTTGCTCACCTCTCTACCCCGCTGTGATGCTGAGGGAGAGACACTGATACTTGATATGCAACGTGAGAAGTCTCACATTATTTGACAACTGATGCAACTATCTTGTGAAATCCCTTTATAGCTGCTTTCTTTCAAATTACTTCAGCGAGTTATATGAATTACTCAACATTAACTCAGCTGTAACCAAGAACGTATTTTGATCTGATATGTAATTTTAATCTTTCCTCTGTCATTTTAACATGTTTATTGGTTCTTTTTTGATTAGACACCATTGACAGATTACTGCTGTTTTTATTTGAAAAATCTAGTACAAGAGACTATTTCTGTGTCTATCAGAAGCCTCACAGTGTCTTGAAACTCTGCCAAATTATTCCTAATTGTATGATGCATATCTTTACCTTTACAGCAGTGCTGAATCTTTCCAGAGCTTCTCTTTGATCATTTATTTGACCTGTCACTAAACTTATGTTTTACCTTCCTTTCCTACTAAAAAAAAATAATAATAAAAAAAATTAAGCATTCTCACTAGGTCAATGTTACAAATTCTTTATTTTTTAATAAAAGAAATTTAAATTGACATTATCATAGAAAATTACCGTGAAAGGAAAACAGTGGTGTATTGGGAGGTTATATATCATACTAAGGGGTTGAGTTCCAAACAGAAACCAAAAAATGAGGAAAGCTAGGATAAGAATGCAGATTAGCAGAGCACAAATAAACACTGAAACTGTTTTTAAGAAAATTTGTGGGTTTTGTCTGCATTCAGAGTGTCTGAAAATTATATTTTTATAATTAAAATTTTATGCTATTTATAATATAAACTATTATACTATCTTGTGATTATTATTATGCTTAAATGTATATTTACATTAAATTTTTTTTAAAATGGTCTATTTTTAGCACTTCTTACTTTGTAGCAAGGATCATTGTGTGAATGTTTGCTGCCTATATGAAAATGTTCAGACTTCTGAACCTAAAATTTTTTTGAAAAGTGGAGTCCATTAGGAGCAGCATATTTATGTAAACCTCAGAAACTGTAGGTGTTTTACTGAGTGTTTGGACATCGGGCTTACAGCTGCATTTGCCTACAAAAGTCAGTACTCCTGGGTATTTGTCGTGTATACCTGCACAGTTCTGATTGAGGAGTAAGAGCTCAAAAGTTGGCAGGCTTTTCTGAATGAATACTTCAGGTCTTATTTCTTGAAGCTTTAATGTTGTTGACTCTTTTAATGCCTTGCCAGTACAACCCTCCTGGCTTTGGCTTTATTGTTACATTGTCCCTATTTGGCAATAAGGCTCCTTTGAGGGTATGGAGCCTCAGAAAATAGGAATCTAGGATGCCAAATCCCGGTCAAATTTAATAAAAGGGTAGGAAAAAAACCCAATAAATTATCTGGCAACTCAGACTTTGCAGTAAGAAAGATCCTGGAAAAATTTACAGTTACTGAAGGAAGGCATAAAAAATATGGTGAAACTGAGATTTGAGTGTTGTATTTAACATATTGTGCTGGGTTTGGGTGGGATAGTTTATTTTCTTCATAGTTTCTGATATGGGGCTGTATTTTGGATTTCTGATGAAACACGATAGATAACATGATGTTTTAGTTATTGCGGAGCAGTGGTTACAGAGTCAAGGCCTCTTTGGTCCTCACCTCACCCCACTCCAACAGTGAGGAGGCCTGGGATGCACAAGAAGTTGGGAGGGGACACAGTCAGGACAGCTGACCCCAAATGTCCAAAGGGATATCCCACACCATATGGTGTCATGGTCAGATACAAAGCTGGTGGAAGAAGGAAGGGAGGGACATTCAGAGTGATGGTGTTTGTCATCCCAAGTCACTGTTAGCCAGGATGAAGCCCTACTTTCCTGGAGATGGCTTAACACCTGCCTGCCCATGGGAAGTGGTGAATAAATTCCTTGTTTTGCTCTGCTTGCATGTGTGGCTTTTGCTTTACCTATTAAACTGTCTTTATCTCAACCCATGAGTTTTTTCACTTTTAGTTTTCCTATTCTCTCCCCCATCCCAAACGAGGGGAGTGAATGAGTAGCTGTATGGGGCTGAGTTGCCTGCTGGGGTTAAACCACAACACATATCAAAATGAAGAAAGATATTTGAGACAGTAACACAACAGACTAATAAATAGCAGGGTACAAATTAGACACTTGCTTTTACTCTTCAAAGAACCGCTTGGACTGAGGACAGACAGCAGTTAACCATGTTCATTACAAGGCCATAGTGCAGACAAAGACTTGCAAATGAGGTAATACATTTAAGTGAAAAACAAATTATTATCCTGGTGATATTTCACTATAAATACTACAATGTCACAAATTGCTTGCTAAAAGAATTATATACTTCCTAGTAACTCTGTAACATACCTGAGCAAGTCTTTACTGTATTGCAATAAACATTTTGCAGGTAAAATGTTATGTAAATTAAACAAAATTTCAAAACATTAGTTCTTTAATCATAGGATTGCTAGAGGTCTGGCGTGGCTCGAGCATTAAAAAGGGTGCTGGGCTTAAATAATACTTAATATAGGTTCAGGCAATTGACTTTACAAGTCTATGGCCAACCTTCACTGTGTTTGATAGTAACTAGATAGTAACTAGATTTGATAGTAACTGCATCTAGATAGTAATTGCATCTAGAGGCTAGTGGTCAACAGCTCAGAGTTCTGATGGACATCAGTGACAAGAAGTGTCCCTCAAGGGTCCAAAGAGGGATCAGTGTTATATATATCTTCATTATTGACATAGACAAAGGGATCGAGTGCACCCTCGGCAAATTTGCAGATGACACCAAGTGGAGTGGTGCAGTTGTCACACCTGAAATACAGGATGCCATCCAGAGGGACCTGGACAAGCTTGAGAAGGGGCCCATGGAAAGGTTTAACAAGAGCAAGTGCAAAGTGCTGCACCCATGTCAGGGCAATTCCCAGTATCAATAAAGGCTGGGGGATGAACAGATTGAGAGCTGCCCTTCTGAGAAGGACTCGGGGGTGCTGGTGGATGAGAGGCTGGCAAATGTCTAAACTTAACTAAAAGACATCTGAAATCCCACTGCTTGAGCTCAGGGCCTTTTGGTCTGCATAATGTTCCCTTGAAAATATAGGTTCAAATCCTTTAATTCAATGAACTTCTTATGACTGCAAACGACTACTCAAGAACACTCATCTTATGTGACTGCTAAAAGTAAGATAATGTCAGCCTTAGAGCACAATAGTCAGATTTTGCATCTGCAATGATTATTCTGGGCATTTCTATGTTGTCATGTTACTTTCTTTGCCATTTTCTTGCTTCCCAAATCTCTGAAATACTTTCAGGTTTGACGTGGGGCAGGATAGGGCCTGCTGTTAAGACATTGCCCTAAAACTCATAGATTTTACCTCCTTCAAACACACCATTAAATCAGAATTACACAGGCTGGATGGATGGCAGCCCTTCTAGGTTATTGCAAAAAGAACATTTTTCTTTCCTTCTAGCTCCCTTCAGTAAGGATAAGAGACATTTTCAACTAAGTTTTCCAAGAAGCCGGATTCATTATGTTTGTTGGAACAGCTCTAAAAGCTCCTTTGATATTTGAATTCCTGAAAGGACTCGGATGCTGAGAGGAACACCTAGGTTTTGGTTTTCAGTCAGTCTTTGATGGTGGGAAGAAGATGAGCTGCTCATAAAGGGTAGTTCTCAGCAGTGGATGAAACTGTGGTGCTTAAGCTTAAATTCCACCAATACACATGGTGTATTGTGACAGACAATCATAGAGGACAAGCACAGACATTTCAGTTACAGTACGTTGTATTCTTTCAGGTTGCTGCAAAAAACTTTTTCAAAATTCAAAGAAGGATTTCAGCTGAAAATTTTGGATGCTACAAGTGACAAATGTGACAAAGAAAGGAAGTACATTTTTTTAAGAGGCAAATAAGAGAGAGACACCATAAGTCTACAAAGTCTTTTGCTGATGGATATTCAAAGGACAAGAGTCCCATTTTTAAGGCCTCTAAAGTAATAAATTCTTCTAGATGTATTGCATCTTAAAAGGAAACCATTTCTAATCAGCTGGTTTGAGGCAAGTCTAGGGAGTAAGGAAAAACATATGTAGGTGTTTAGATATATGCAATAGTACACATGCATTTAAAAAAAAATGGTTGGAAGATTTTACTTAAAATTGCTTTATGGTGGGGGGCTGATACATATTTATCAAAAAAAAGACAGGATTTCAATTATAGTAATTTCAGAACAGGGCATCTTGAACATGGTGAGATACAAGAAAATTTGATGCAAATGAAAGGAAGAAGAAGGCAGACACACAAATCTGCTCATAACCTAAGATTTATTCTGTGTATGGCTTACTTGTAAATATACTACCCTAGTATTTATCTAAATTAGTTAGAGTAAAAAAATATGTGTACTTATGTATACTTTCCAGTTCATACCAAGAAAATATTTAATACTTAGTTAACTAATTTTGCTACACTCCATGTTTTCTCATGTTAGAGTACAGATACAAAGGCAGAGGAAATAAGAGTTTGATATGAGACTGTCAAGGTTTAAAGGGCTCGTGTTTGAAATGGTTAGTTTGGAATTTGGAAATGAGATAGTAATCAGAATAATTTTCCAATAACAAATTTTGTGTTGCAGCTATTAGCATTTTTGAATACTTTATGACATATGCCACATGCACACTGGGTTGGTAGGTATGACACAAGACTTTTGGAAGGCTGCTTTATTTTCAAATGCCTGCTGTAAGACAGCTTGAATTCATACTTTCAGTTTCATCCTATAAAAATGCAGTACTCTCATGGTTTCAGACCTTTTCAACTAAGACCAAAATAAACATAATGGAAACTGGTCAGGTTTGGTTTATGACCAAAGAAAGGAGGTACTAGGGCAGGGCGAGCTAGCTGAGGACATCCTTGTGGTCGATGAGCACGATAACAGTTTTCACCACCATAACCACGCACTGGTGCGTTTTCTGCCCATGTGTTTTCTGGGAGAGCGTTTGCTGGACCAAGGGAAGAAAACCAGGCAGTACCACAGCTGTATTCAGCACAGTGCTGTCAAACACATGGTCAAGTTTATACAAATACCATACAGCAATTTCTCTGTTCAGCAGCTGGAAGAGCTGATGTTACGTGGCTAATCATTGTTCCCTTCCTTGCATTCACAGTGGTATATGGATGCCAGCATGACTGATAGCATTTATCAGTTGTGGATAAAAAAAAAGTCAAATGCATAGATTATTGTTTATTATAACTGTAATTTGTAACGGTTTCTCTAATATTTGCAATTCAGAACTCTTGCTTCAGACTTCTGTTTCTTATGACATGAAATAAGTGTATCAATCATAGTAATTATATTCCACTTTTCTGAAAAAAAGTCTTGGGACTGTAATATTAACAGTTTCTGTGACAGATAAATATGAATTTATTGACAGCATGAGTAGCAACTTGGGAGAATGATTGAGGCTTTCATAGTAGGATTCTAAAATAAATTCCCCTGTTCTTGTGTCTATTCCTAACATACCAATGTCAGTAAACATGAGGGTTTTGTGTGGATGACTATTTATAATATTTTATATTACTGTTGTCTGTGCTTTTGTGTTCATTTTTTGTTGAAACAGCATGCCAGTAATTAATGTGGACATGCCATGATTCATCAGTTTACTCTGTTAAGAAAATAATAAAAGCTAAGTAATTCGTATTACTTAAAATTATATATATATGCTATAATTAACAAAAGCTAAAAAGCTCAGTGTCGTACTCCCAAGAAATTACCTATGCTTTAAAATAACTTCAAATGAAAATACAGAGACCATCTCATCTAACTTCACTGATTTGCAAACAATCTTTAGGTACTGTGTTACATCCTACACATTAAATTAGTCTTTTAAAATATTCATAGACCTAAATTAAGTATTTGAAATAATTTCCATTTTGAGTCTTAATATGAATATTGAAATCCCAGGGGAACTCAGAACTTGCATATTTAAGATATATTTTAAATTTACTGATAACTTCTTATAAATGCAGTAATCTGTTGAGTTAGAGCTTGGAAATTAAACCATAAACAAAGACCTATGCTTTAGAAGAAAAATTATGGATAGATTGTTAGTTGGTTTATGGATTAATCCTATGAATGTCCTCTTCCAGTTACAATCATAAAGAAGTTTTCTGTCTTAGTTACTCTCTATGTTGAATTAAAAAAAGGAAAATAGTTATTATATTTTACATATGTTTTAAGTTCAAGTTGCTAGCTGAAAATGAAGAACGATCACTACATGGGTGAATTGGTGAAGGCCCAGTAAAAACAGGAAAGACAAGTCAAGCTGCATGGATCAGTTATGGTAACAAATACAAGTGCACAAAAGACCACTTTTGGAAGAATGTCTACTTCAATTATGCAGTTCTACATAATCATAGAATCATAGAATCATAGAA
>VZRE01002154.1:0-74920 GCA_013396775.1 Cephalopterus ornatus
TTTCCAGCCACTCTGTCCAAGGCCTGGAGCTTCATGGGGTTGTTGGACCCAAGTGCAGGACCAGACCCTGAGACTTGTTGAGCCTCATAAAACTGACCTCAACCCATCAATCCATACTGTCCAGATCCCTCTACTGAGCTTCCTGGCCTCCAGCAGATCAACACCCCACCCAACTTGGTGTCATCTGTGAACTGACTGAGGGTTCCCTTGATCCCCTTGTCCAGCTCATCAGTAAAGATACTGAACAGAGCTGGCCCCAGCAATGATCCCTGGGAACACCACTAGTGACTGATTGCCAACTGGATGTAACTTCATTGCCCACCACTCTCTGGGCCTGGCCATCTGGCTAGTTTTCACCCAGCAGAGAGTACACCTGTCCAAGCCATGAGCAGCTGGTTTCTCCAGGAGAATGCTGTGGGTGACAGCATGAAAAGCTGCCAGGTAGACACATCTGCAGCCTTTCCCCATCAACTGAAGAGATCATCCTGTCACAGAAGGAGGTCAGGTTGGTCAAGCAGGACCTGCCATGCTGGCTGGGTCTGACCCCCTGGTTGTCCTGAATGTGCCATGTGATGGCACCTAAGATGATCAGCTCCATGACCTTCCCCTGCATCGAAGTCAGACTGGCAGTACTGCAGTTCCCTGGATTCTCCTTCCAACTCTTCTTGTGGATAGGCATCACATTGGCACCTCCAGGCAAGTGGGACGTCCCAGTGATCCAGCACTGTTTGTAACTGATGGAAAGTGGCTTGGTGAGCTCTTCCACCAGCTCCCTCTGCACCCCGGGGTGATCCTATCCGGCCCCAAGCTCTCGTGAGAGTCCGAGTGCTGCAGCAGCTTCCTGACCATTTCCCCTTGGATTATGGGGGCTCCATTCTGCTCCCTGTCTCCAGCTCAGGGGGCTAGGTACCCAGAGACCAGCTGAACTCATTATTTGAGCCATTCCTGCAATGTTTTATAATTAAACCAGCAGACATCGTCTGAGAAGATTCCCAGTCCCTGCTGGAGCATTGACCTTGTGGGGCTGGTTTCAGCTGAAGCCAAATCTGAGAATGGGTATTCCCCTGCCTTCTTCCTTTCCCTGTGTGATCCCAGGACATGGGGACCCACGGGTGTCTCTGAATGCAGATCCAGGCCTGCCCTCCCGGGTCCCTGTCGTGGCCCTGCTCCCAGCAGTCCCCTGCTCTGTCTCTGGTGGGAAGCTTTGGTTGTGCTGTTCTCAGCTCCTTATCTCGCACTGTAGGGCCTGGCTGGGACTTCACCGTGGTCTTCATCCAGCAGATCAGTTTTCTGTGTGTATCTGGGAGCTGGGTTATCCGGGGTGATGGATTTCTGTGTGGGAAGAGCCCATTTACTAGGGGAAGAGCAGACCTTAAGGGTGAGCTCGTTATTTTCTCAACACCTGTGAGTGGGGTTTGGAGGAGGAAGCAATAGGGTGGGCAGCAGTGCCCAGCAGGGCTCTTGGTCTTTATTTTTGTGGTCAGTTCCTGTCTCTGAAATGACAGTCATGGCTGCTGCCTGGGTGGCAGAGGAGGTCTTGCAGGAGGGGAAAAGAGATGCTGAAAGGGGCCACCATGGCAGTCTCCTCTTCAGCAGAGTGCCCAAGGTGGACTGGAGACATTATTCCAATCCTGAATCACAGAATATCCTGAGTTGAAAGGGACCCACAAGGATCATTGAATCCAACTCCTGGCTCTGCACAGGACATCCCAACAATCCCACCCTGTCCCTGAGAGCATTGTCCAAATGCTCCTTGAGCTCTGTCAGCCTTGGGGCCGTGCCCACTGCCCTGGGGAGCCTGTTCAGTGCCCAACCACCCTCTAGGGGAAGAACCTTTTCCTGAGATCCAACCTAACCCTGCCCTGACACAGCTCCAGACGTTCCCTGGGTCCTGTCCCTGGTCACAGGGAGCAGAGATCAGAGCTGCCCCTCATGGGGAAGCTGCAGACCCCGATGAGGTCTGACCTCAGTCTCCTCCAGCTGAACAAACCAAGTGCCCTCAGCTTCTCCTCAAACAGCTTCCTCTCTAGTTCCTTCACCATCCTTGTGTCCCTCCTTTGGACATTGTCCTGTTGAAGTCCTCCTGGTATTGTAGCACCAAAACTGCCTAGAGGACTTGAGGTGAGGCTGCACCAGCCCTGTCCTGGTGCTGGTATGATGCTGCTGGGCAGTTTTGGGAGCCCCAGAATGTCCAGAAAAACAGAGAAGCAGTTCAAAACTCTAACAGTGATGTTTTGGAGTGCTGGGCATCTCCCAGTGTGGCTGTGCCATGTGCTGGTGGCACACAGGTCCTGGCCATGGCTCAGCTGGCCCTGGCCTTGCCCACCTGTTTTGGGGCTGAGGTGGGTGACTGCCAGTGTGGGAGGACAAGATGGCTGGGGCTGGATCAGGGACTCTGCTGAGCTGGAGCTGGAGGGGCTTTTCTTCAGCCTTGCAGGGTGGGGGAAGATGCCTGACCTTTAGTGTAGATTTGTTTCTGCATTACTTGCCCTTTTAACACATGATTGAAAACAGGCTGTAGGGGAGAGGGAGCCAGAGCTCAGAAATTGGGCTACTAGGATTGGTCAGGAGTATTTCTAGGAGAAACAGAGCAGAAAAAAGAGTGTGTGCAGAGAATAGATTTTGCTGCTGGTGATGGATTGCCTGCCTCTGTGGAGATACGGGCCCAGCTGTGGGGTGCTGCCACACGAACTGAACACGAGGGTCACAACCTGTTGTGTCACTGTTCAAAGAGCAGTGCAAAGAGCTCGAGAACATGCTGTCTGGCATTTGAGGAGGCTTTGGAGGAGGCTTCAGAGGTGCTTGCTGCAAACCTCACCTCCCAAAAGCACTGGCACTTACCTCCAGCCATTGCCTTGCTCATGCTGGCTCAGTCCTCTGGGGTAGCATCTGCTGGGCTGTGGGGACAGTGGGCAATGCCATGGACAAACTGGGGTGTGTGATCTGAACATCCATCTCTGGGGTTGGCAAGGGGATGGTGACCAAAGGAGCACAGGGCCCTGCTGTGGCATCAGCACTCAGGGTCCCTGTGTGCCAACGGATGCTGTATTGTTTCATTGTGGCAACAGTGTTTGTGCTGGAGTCTCATGAAATCTTTATATCTTAAGTGTACATGACCCATTCATTTATCTCTGGGCACTGAGTAAAGGCAGAAGGATATTGGATAAAACACTGCAAATATTTGCAGTTCCCTGGGAAAAGAGCTCGGCGAAACTTGAGGTTTCATGTTGTGTGTGATCGTTTCTTGCTCTGCTTTTCAGGTTCACATCTTGAAGTGCTTGGCAGAGAGGCAAGGCTGGCCTTCCACAGGCAGGGAATTGCAGGGCCTTTCCACCTTTGCCAGGCCTGTGCTGCATGCCTTGCAGTCTGCACGGCACCAGGATCTGCCCAGGACACAGCTGGACACACACAATAGGCTCCAAACCCCTTGTCCAGGGGCTGATACTGCAGCCATACGTGCAGCCTAGTGAAGTCCCAGCAGCCTGGCCAAGTGCTTTGGCACCTGGTGCAGGGATCTCTGTCCTTCTGGGCCATCCTTTAGGCCTGGCAGGAGAAAATACAGAAGTGGTGTGTAGAAATACTGAGGAGTTAGGCCTGCTCTCCATGGAGAGAGGTGACCTGATGAGGTGGGAGGAGAGACCTCTTCCCAAGAGCAGGGATGGTATTTGGAAGCCAAGTTTTCTTCTTGGGAGAGCATTGCAGAAAGCCCCATACCTGATAGCAGTTGGCTGCAGGGGAGGCTGAGGTGCTGCTTCCACCCACCTTGGAGCCCTTCAAGTTGAAACCCAAGGATGTTGGGCTTCAGCCACTGTTTGTTGACTTTGAAGTCTTTCCATTCCAACTCTCATAAACTTGGGAGAAATGTTTCTGTGCACCTACACCAAGGAGATGGGGTGAGATGGGAAGTTCCCAAGGTGTGAAGGTTCTGAGGGATGGTGGTTTGGGGTGCAGTCATGTGCTGCATCATTTATAAACCCCAGACACATAAGTAAGTGGCAGTTTAAGGGCATTGTAAACCTTACCTGTACCCATATCAGAAATGTGAAGAGTATCCTTCAAACCCCGTGCAGGGAAGATTACAGCTTTAAAGGATCACAAACCCTCCTTTTACTGGGACATTGAAGTTCAAACATAACTAGGGATCCTCCTGCAGAAGTGACAATTGCAGCAGGTCTCACCCTGGAATAAGGGCTTAAGTTTGAGTAACTTGGCTTGGCATAATCAGAGGGATTACCTGGGGCTTACCCCAAATCCAGGGACAGCAGAGTTGGGGGCAAATTCTTCCCAGAGATTTGAGTCGCTTTTGAGGAGAGTGGGAGTACCTGCCATGTGCATACACAGACGAGCTCAGGATGTGCTAAACCAGAGGTGTGTGATCAGCTGAGTGTGACTGAGGGTGTTCCCACTTTCCTTTCCCTTCTCCTGTCTGAGCTCTCAGCTGAGCCCTGAGCTGTCACTTGTTCCCAGTTTACTGTGAGCCACGTGAGGTGGATTTGCCATAACCCCCGAGTCAGAGCCCAAGGTTTTCCAGCTAAGCTATGCTTACAGAAATGTTCCCAAGAGAAGTTTTCTGTGAGGACTTGGAAATTCAGCTGTAAACAGAGATATCAGAAACATGTGACTGTGTTATCCCTCTGTTTTCCAGATGATGACAACGTTTCCAAGGGATAGAGCACTGCTGTCCTCCAGAGCCAGGGACTGGGAGTCATCCCTGCAGAGTGGCCCTGTGGCCACCTTCAGAGTGGTTGCTGTGGCCCTGTCTCATGAGGCTTTGCTGAGGGTATGGGTCTGGCACCATCTGAGAGTGCCCTGGGCAGAGCATCTGTCAGTGGATTTGGGAAGAAAACCTGTGTGCAGCTCCAAGAGTCCTGTTCATCCTGTTTGGTTAGAGCCATCCCTACCCATTGGGCTTGTGCTGGGGCTCTCTGCTGCTTCCACAGCCTCTGGAGTTGTGTGATGAATGTGCAATTCCAGCTTTGCTTAGGAAAATTCCAAACCTCAGAACTAAAGTCAGCATTTAGGAAATGTCCTAAAATAGGGCTCAGGTAGAAGTTTATACTTGTGTGTCCTCAGCGTGTTTTCAGACATATCCCTCAACAGGCACGAACACACCTTTGGTGCTTACATCAAATATCTGCACTACATTTCTACCCTCTGCCCCTTCTCTCCCCTCCTCACTGGGCTGGAATTGATATGAGACTTTTGTTCTGGCAGTTGTCCTCATCTGGGTTTAAAAAGCAATATATGCTTTGAGTGGGACCTTCACAAAACCACAAGGTCTCCTCAGCTCTCAACAATCATCTCCTGAAAAATGTGTTGCTTTTTTTTTTCCCCTCCTCTCTGGATTCCTTCCAAGCTGAGTGCTTGGGGGTTTAGCAGATGTCAGGAAGCAAAGACATAGCTTACACTGGGATCACAGGGTATTTAAGCAAAGCCTCCTGGTGAAGCGGCTGCTTCAGCACAACGTGAGGCAGAAGGGTTTGTTTTCCTTTGCAATGCTAATCTCCTGTTGGGGTGGGTGACGGCTCTTTGCCTACACTGGGGTTGTGCTGTCGGTCACAGCAGCAGGAGCATGAGCTGGGAGCTTTGACTGAAGGATTCTGTGCTCTTGGCACGGAAGAATTGAGGGTGTCTGAGGCTGTTCCAGAGTCACAGAATCACAGAACGGGCCGAGGTGGAAGGGACCATCAAGGATCATCCAGTCCAACCTCAGCCCTGCACAGGACCATCCCCAATAATCACACCCTGTGCGTGAGAGGATCATCCAAATACTCCTTGAGCTCTGGCAGCCTTGGTGCTGTGCCCACTGCCCTGGGGAGCCTGTTCAGTGCCCAACCACCCTCTGGGGGAAGAACCTTTTCCTGAGATCCAACCTGACCCTGCCCTGACACAGCTCCAGGCCGTTCCCTGGGTCCTGTCCCTGGTCCCCCAGAGCAGAGCTCAGTCCTGCCCCTCCTCTGCCCCTCCCCAGGAAGTTGTGACTGCAGTGAGGTCTCCTCTCAGTCTCCTCTTCTCCAGGTGAACAACCAAGTGCCCTCAGTGTCCTCACATGGCTTCCCCTCAGGGCCTTAATCAACTTCATTGCCCTCCTTTGGACACTCTAATGGCTTCAGATCTTTCTTGTGTTGTGGTGAGCAGGCAGCAGCTGGATACCCAGGAGGTACATGTGTGCATCACTCCCTCAAGTTTCACCAGCTGGCTTTTCCATGGAGTCTGGTGTGTGTGCTGATGGGTCCAGGTGCTGGCTGGGTGGTGGGATGCACCTGGAGAGGTGCTCACACCTGCTCTTTTGGGAAAACAGTACCTTGGCCCATTTGCTTGGTGCCTCTGTGGAATTCAGTTCTGCTGTTTCTTACTGCTGGTGCTCAGATACTCAGAGATGTGGTGAACATGGTGGTGGTGCTGGGTTGATGGTTGGACTTGGTGAACTTAAAGGTCTTTTTCAATATTAACAATTCTGTGATTCTAAGAAGGGTCTTTTAGGTGCTGGAAAGGGATTGTGTGACAGAAGGCAAAGGGTTGGCTGCACGTCACCTTTGGACTGTTAAGGATGGAGAAGTCAGTGGTGGTATCACCTCAGAATTAGTGTGGGGGCTCCTCAGCAATCTGAAAATGAGTGAAATGAACTGTGTGTTGACCAAATGAAAATCAAAATGGAAACAAAAACCAGGCTTACAAAATCATGCGGGCTCTGAGTCACGTGAAGGTGCAGCTGTTGCTCACCTTGTCTCTCAATACTAAAACTAGAAGTTGGCAGTGAAACTTGGGGGTAGTTAATGGAAAAAGGGTGAAGGAAGGTGCTGCTTCACCAAGCAGGTAATGAGTGCTGGGACCTTGGTGCCCTTAGTTTGGGGAGGCAGGTGATTTGTTTGAAAGGCACTGGGCAGATTTCTTGGCCAGCAGGTCAATAGATGGGTCTAGAAAGGACTTGCCTGAGATATATCCAGTCATACCTCATCCCATAGTTGTGGATGTTTAGAGAATCCAAGTAAGCTGACCATGGGATGCCCAGGCTCCTGTGTTTTCCCTAAAAAGCCCTTTGGAGAAGGTTAGAACAGAAGAGCAGAAAAGCAGGTAGTTACTGATGGTCTGTGGGGGTGCTGAAGTCTGCTGGGTACACCCCAAAGGTCAGGCCAAACGTGCTCATGTCAAGAACTTGCCCAGTCTTCCAGCCATAAGATGTGTCTGTGGGCACTGCCAGGCACTACTCAGACCAGGGTCTGCCTCCTGTAAGGACCCTTGTTTCTAGGCTGTAAACTGGATGTCTCTGTTATTTAATGAATGTTTTGGGCTGCAACAGGTTTCGCTTGAGGTCTGCAAAGGTGTTTTGGAGCCCAAACCCTCCTGAGGGTGCAACTTCTCTTCCCAAAGCCAAGGGCACCTGTGTGTGGGGCTGCTGGGGGCCCCATGCCAGGACCAGGGTTGGTGGAGCAGCAGAGGAAGGGGGGGTCACAGGAACAGGAGGAGATCTGGCCCAGGAGGAAGGATGCTGTTTACTCTGGTTTGCTGCAAGCCAACGATTTGTCACTGTGTTTCATGGTAGAGCAAAGCATATTTACTCAGCTTGTTTGGCCGGTGAACAAGTGCTGGATAAGAAACTGTCAGATGGGAATCAATTAGAGATTTCAGCTCCGAGTGAATGATTGTATTTGACATCTGAAGCCCTGTGAAACCCAGTAAGGACAATGCTGCTATTTATATGGTTCTTTTCTGGTTCCTTCCCTCCTTCCCTGTCATCATCCGTGCTCTAATATTAGAGCTCTGACCCTGTGTGTTGCTCCCAGAGCTGACACCAACCCTTTCACGTGGTTTCTGTGAAGAGATCTTTGTGTTTGTGAGGGGGAGGCTGCTGGCCAAGCCCTACATCCCTCTTCCCTCCTCCCTGGGGACAAGGCAGTGATCACACAGGGCTGACTTCTGCTGCGGAGAGCCTGGCACAAGTTCAGGTGTGTGTCCTGCAAGTCGTTCTAGACGGGGTTTGAGCGGCAGCTGGAGCCCAGGCTGTCGGGCACCAGGGCCAGGGGGTGTTGCCAGGGGGCTGGTTGCTGTTTTGGCTCTGGGCTCTCTGCTTTGTGTGGCACTGTGGCCTTTTGCTCCTCTCCACTTGACTCCTTGGTACGTCGAATAGTGACACGACTTCCCTGGCTTCTGCTGGGAGTTGTCTTGTCACAAGAGCAGATGAAGTCACTGTCCTGGGTGGTGATGGTTTGTGGCATGAGGAGGTGGGAGTGGGTGCAGAAGAGCAGAAGGCGGGTGATTGCTGTTACGAACAAGCTCCTGCTGTCCTGGAGATCCTGCAAGGCTCCTGTGTTAGGGGAGAGTCACTGAGTCCCTGTCACCATGACATCTCCTTGCCTACGACTCAGCCCAGGCTGCCCAAGTGAGTGAATCAGCAGGCAGTGACTCAGTAAGGTCACTGGACGTATTTACCCTGCAGGCAGAGACATTCCTGGCTGCATTTATGACACAGCTTGCCTAAAACTTCATCACTAAGTGGTGACTCTCTATACCCTTGCCCGGGGCCTCTGGACAGGCTGCTGTTCCTGTTCAATGGGGTCCCAGGAACTGCAGCTCTTGTAAAGAAAAGCACACGTGAATCCTTTCTCTGTCTCCTGGAGAAATATCCCATCTGAAATTACATGATGCCATGGAGGAAGGTTTGCAGAGGGCTTGGCTCTGCCCTGCCTTGGTACCACTCACTGCATCAAAGCATTTCCCTTGAGCACACCCAGTGCTGAACGGGAATGTTCTTGTTATGAGCCAAGGAAAAGCTTTTCAGTGAGGTAAAGTAATTAGTTTGCTCTTCTTACCTCAGGAATTAATTTTGAGGTTTGCTTGAGGCTGACAGCACTTGATCTTATCATATCTTCTTTATCTCCTTTTCCTCCCTTTAATGATGATGCAAATAAGATTTTCAACTTCTTTTAACTGCTGGCTCTCTAGGAATGCTTCAGTGGAGGTGCAAAATCCAATAGGGTCTTTTTAGATCTGTGCGTTGTCTGTAACTGTGGTGTTGTCCCTCGTTCATCTCTTAGAAATAACTTTAAGATTTGAAGAGTATTTGAAAGTTTTGGTCTGCAAGCTGAAACCTCCTCTTCTAGCAGTGGTGTGCAGTTAGATTTGGAGAACTGGGGAGGTCAAAGCCCTGCCCTTCCCATGCCTGGCTTGCTGGACTGTTCCCCCACCCCTCTGGGCCCCAGTGAGGTCTCTGCTCCTGAGGCTGTCAGCCCTGCTCTGGCAGCGTGTTGGGATCAGTCCTGGTGCCAGTCATGGGCACTGGTGCAGCCTGGCTTTGCAGCACATGGATGTGGACTTGGAAGAGGAAAGGAGCAGGTGAATGTGCTCTGGGACAGGTCCTGTGCAGGTAGAAATGAACTGTTGGTGGCTCACACCCAGCAAAGCTGTCCTGCTTTTCAGTGATCCACTCCCTCCATACCTCACCAGGCTGGAACTAGTGAGGATCAATGGATAGGGCAGCCAGAAGAGGCAGTGTGACCCTGCTTGGCTGGGCAGGTCATGTCGCCCCTTTGTGCCACTCAGGACAGGAGTCCTGCCCTGCCCTGCCCTGCCCTCAGTGTGTGCAGAGACAGGCTGAGCTGGTGAGCTGGGCAGGCTGCTGGGGGCTCAGGAAGTGGAAAAGTGCTTGTACCACTTTTACCTCCTTCCCTGAGTTTGAACAGGGCTGACCCTGCACAGAAACACTGATGGCTGGCGAGGTAATAATTAGCTGAGACAAGTATCCCAGTAATTACCCCTTCTAGTTGCATTGCACTGCCTGCACATGGCTTAATGCAGGGGGCAGCAGAGGTGGGGGTGGGTTTTGCCCTCCTCGATGTGTTCCAGGGAATGCTGAGCATGCCCTGGCAGTGAAAGTGGGTGTGCAGTGCTTTTGGATTCAGTGGTTCCTGAGGCAGCTGCTCTCCTTCCCTTCCCAGTGGGTGGAGAGCAGGCTGTGCTCTCAGAGGGGACATCTGCTGTGGGGTGATGGATGTCCCATGGCTGTTCTTGCTCTCTTGGCTCATCCTGGGCAGATGGATGAGGATAGAAGGGGTGGGAGGACAGCTAAGATGGGACACGGCCTCGTGTCGTGGAGTGGTTGTGAAGCTTTGCCGCTCCAGACACATGTGAGCACCCTGGAGTGGAGCAGAACCTGTGCCTGGGGGGCTTGGGGGTTGGACCTTTCCAGGGAGAAGGCATAGGCTGTGGCACTGGAGGCTCTGGGAGATGCCAGGCTGGCAGGACATGACCTGCCGTGGCAGAACTGCCAGCACTCAGCCCTGCCCTGGGGTGCTCCCCTGGCCTGCCCCCGGCTCCAGGCAGCTGCTGAGCGCCTTGGCAAGTTGTCAGTGTTGCTTTTGCCTCTAATGCCAACACCAGGAAGCACACTGAAATGAAGTAAGATGGCTGGAGGAAAGCCAAAGTCTCTCCATGGCTCCTGCTGGAGTCACTCCCACTGGAGTGCTTAGGGCCTGAAGTGTCCCTGGATCAGCTCCGGGCTGTGAGTCGGACTGAGATGGGCACTGATGAGCATCCCCTGGGTTCCCAGGAGATATACCTTGAGTAAATCAATCCAGACACCTGTAAAGTTGTAATTGCACCATGCATTGATGAGGCAGCTTATCCTGGTACCACTGCAAGAGAAAAGTTTACAGGTGCAATGGCTGGAAGGACAGTGGTGTTCTTTCTGCTGGTCAGTTTTTAATGGGGATGGCTCCTGGCTTTTCTTTGATTGCAGTCTGCTTTAAAGCTCCTAGTTTACAACATCTCTGCTCCTGCCAGCTCCTGGCCTGGCTGCACATCCCATCCAGGATGGCAGCACTCCCAGCAGCACAGGCACATCCAGGTCACGTCCCTGTGCTGGTCTCTCTGTGCCATGACTGCTGTTGGGTTTGGCCCTGGCTCTGTGCCTAGCATTGATTCTCAGGCTCTGGGGTTTTGGTGTGATGTGCCAGGCCCAGCAAAGGTGATAGCTGGCTGTCCAGGTGTCTCTGGTCTTGCAGGGCTCGTGACTTGCCTGGATTTCATCCTCTACTCAGCCTTGCCTGGGTCTTGGATTCATCCTGCTGCATGGGAGGATTCTGGATGCTCATCAGTCAAACATCCTGCTGTCTCTTGCCCACAGATTTTATTGGTATGCCTTGGTTTCCTGGCTTGTAGGTGAACTAATAAGCAACAAAGCTATCTTCTCTCCTTTCTTGTGTAGAGCTGCTTCATGGTTTGATTAGGGATTTTTTGTGTGGTGTGAAATGGTGACAGGTCACCAGAGCTGATGTGCAGCCTCCCAGAGCCGCTGGAAGAGGGAGAGGTTGGATGGATGAGGAAAATGAGCCCTCCTGCCTTGGACCCAGCTGTTGGGTCAGAAAAATGCTGGAAAAGGCTGGAGGGAGGTTGCACACTGCCAAGTTCTCCATCTGTGCTAGAGCTCGTTGTCTGCAGCAGCGGGGAAGCTGCTGGAGAGCCCTGGGCACCGGGAGCAGAGGGGACAGTGCCAGCCTGGACTGGGGGAGGCAGCTCCCTGTGGAGCCCCCGAAGTCCCTGCCTGCCACATGTGTGTAATGGCAGGTTTTTTCATGCTCTGGTACTCAGAAATTGTTACATCTGCAGTTGGAGAGTCCTGCTGGGCATTGGGGGGCTGAGATGTGTTTGGAGAGGGGAGACCCCCCGCTCCCCCCGGCTGTGTGAGCCGCAGGAACTGCCCCGGGACTCAGGTCACTGTCACTGCTCTAGAGGGAGGGGGAAAACACCCAGGCAAACACTGTGGGTAACTCTGCAGCCAAGAAGTGGATGGTTTGGGAATCAATAGCATTTTTACAAGCAGACCTTGGTGTATGTATTCCCAGGTTGCTTTATTGCTCAGGGCTGGGCTGCTTTACTGGCCCAGCCCTGGTTATTGCAATTCATTACTCTCAGGGGGTAATCAGGCCCTGGGGAGGATGTTTGCAATCATGAACCCTTTTCCTTTGCCTTTTTTTTTTTCCCTTTTCTTTCCCCTGGGAGCTGCTGAAATGGAGCTGACAAACCTGTTGTCTTTTACTGCATCCGTCCCCACACAGGGTGGAGGGCAGGGCCCTGTCCCAGCAGAGCCCAGAGCTGGGGAGCTCTTGGTGGCTGCAAGGAGGCAGCAGTGGCTCCACTTGTGTCTCCTCCTGTCCCTCTGAGCTGCCTCTTGCCTTTGGGATGGATCACTCCTGTCTCCCAGGAGCCCTGCTGCTCCATGCACATGCCTTTCCCTAGGGAAGAGGTGTCCTTAGCAGCCTGAAGTCATGTCCCATGGTGCTTTCCTCGGGAAGCAGTTACAGCACTCAAATGGGGAAAACAAATGTCACCTTTTTTTTTTTTAATCTGGAGCTGGCAGGTTAAAGAAACACTGTTAATCAGGGTGTTGGGGAAGAGCAAAGCTCTGAGTAGTGGGGCTGGTCCCTGCAGGGTTTTGCTTAGATAAGCAATTTTATTAAATCAGGGAGGATACCTGAGGCTTTGGGCTATTAATTCTGGATTTATTCCTAATGCAGGTCAAAAAAAGTTAAATGTGTGTGTGTGTGTATCTCATTACCCTGCAGTTCTGTACAGCAGCTCCATGGTAAAGGAAGAACCTGAACAAACAACTGGGAAGGCAGTGAGATGCTTAGATTAGGGCAGCTGCCTGGTGAGGAAGTTTGTGCTTGTGTTTAATCAGTGATGTTGGCTGTGTGGGGCTCAGGCCTGGCCTCCTCAGCTTCTGGGCCTGTCAGGAAGAGAGATTTGGAAGCAAAACCAGTGAGAGATACATGCATATCTCAATCTTACTTTTTAAATATGTATTTTCTGTGTTACAGAGGCTTTCCTGGCATTCCTTGTGCCAGGAGAGTAATGTGGCTTAGACTGAGGTTTACTGCACTTTAAGCAAGGACCCTCTTCTCTGACCTGCAACAGAGGGCAAAAGATGTTTGCCTGGAACGGGATGGGAACCTGGGTGAGGGATCATCACCATCACAAGGGCATGTAGTGACAGGACAGGGGGGAATGGCTTCAGACTGACAGAGAGTAGGTTTAGATTAGGTACTAGGAATAAATTCCTCCCTGGGAGGGTGATGAGGCCCTGGCGCAGGTTGCCCAGAGAAGCTGTGGCTGCCCCATCCCTGGAAGTGTCCAAGGCCAGGTTGGATGGGGTTTGGATTCACCTGGTCTAGTGGAAGGTGTCCCTGCCCATGGCAGGGGGTGGAATGAGATCATCTTTGAGGTTGCTCTCAGCCCAAACCATCCTGGGATTCCATAATCCCCACCATGAGCAGCTGCAGGTTGGAGGGAAGACACGGCAGCCCTGCTTCCCTGCCAGTCCCCAGGACACCCACTGCTTCTTCAGCACTGCGCTGCTCTCAGGGGAAGCTCCCAGAGGCTTGGGAAGAGGTCCCACAACCTGTTCCTATAAGAGAAATCTCTCTGACACAGCAGAAATAAAAACAAAGAGCTCTTCTTCAGTGTTTACTTTTATTTTTAGAAGACAATAAGTGAGCGGAGCAGGCTGGGGGCGGAAATGGTGGCTCTGAAGTCCAGGCCCCCCCTCCGCCCTCGCCAGGAAGCTCATGCTGCACGTGCGCCTGGCTGGGATGTTTGTAGACAAAGAGTTTCTTGATGCTTTTTTTCCTCCCCCCTACAGTTGCCTTGCCCACAGGCAAAGAGGATTTGCTCACTGCCATGCTGGAGTCTCGCAGGGAGCTGGGCTCCGGGTGCTGGGCGGCCACGGCTGTGCCAGGCTGTGCCTGTTAGCAGCCGTTTGCCTCGGGCGGCGGGAGAGCTTCCCGATTTTTCTGTTTTCTTGGATCAGGGAATTCAGTCGTTGCTGCGTGGTGCTGGTGGTGATGAGAACAGGAGGCTGAGGTGTCTCACACATCCCTCCATCCTTCCTCAGCGCGACCGACCTGGACGGAGCTGGCGCTTCCCACCTCAGCCGCCGCCCGGCTCAGTGCCCTGTGGGTGCCCTGGTGCAGGATGAGTACGTAGCCCTGTTTCTCTTGCTCCTTTACTGTGTCTCTTGGGGTGCCAGGATGTCCCTGGTGAGCCACAGGGCTCTGCCGCAGCCTGTCACAGCGATGGGTGTCTGTGTGTGGCTCCTTTGTGTCTGCTCTGGCCAGGAACCACTGACAGCTCGTGTGATGCCCCTTTTCTTCTTCCACCAAGGAGAAATGCTGTGAAAAAGCAAGCTGAAAAGCAAGGAATATTATTCTCCTTGTCATGCTAGTGAATGGGGCTGTGGTTGGGCTGGGTTGTTGGATAGATACCCCAGCTGGCTGCTCCAGGACCATGTGCTCCTCGGGGAGCTGTGCTCTGCACAGGGACACGTGGCCTCCCAGTGCCCTGTTCAGAGCTGTGTGAGTTATGGTGCTTGCCTTCCTTGGGGGTTGGAGGTTTCTCTGTGTCTGTGGTGTCCCTTCTGTTTCTGTGGCAAAGGAACCCGATGTGAAGCAGTCCCTGGACTGTGGGCAGGTGCTGTGGCGATGGGCAGATGCCCCTTGTAGGGGTCATGTCCTGCCGTGGTGCTGGGGACACTGTAGCCAGGGCTATGGCTGGTTCATGGGCAGATAGCACTCGTGTTTGTGCATAAAGCAGCACGCAAAGGCTCTTTCATACAGCCTTTGACTGTCGTAGCATGGCACAATCCCTGCTCTCCATGATCTGGTCCCCTTGCAGAGCTCCAGTTGGGATCTGCAACCTCTGGAGCCAGTGGTCAAAGCAAAGGGCTGTCTGCCTTTGTGAGGAGGAGGAGGACATGGCTGCTGGCTGGGAATGAAATGGAGAGCTGCTGCTGTTTTGGGGAGGTGGTGATGCAGCCCACCCTGCCCTGCATCTGCTGGGGTGTGACCAACAGCTGCCCATCGGAACGGGTGCCTGGGATGGCCTGGCCTAACCTGCATCCAGAGAGACTCTATCTTGCCTTGAATGAGCTTTCTCCATCCCCTCGAGTTGGCAGGGAAGGGAATAGCTTGTTCCTGAGTGCTTGCCATTCCTAGCAGAGTGTTTTACATGGTCTCCGTGGCAATCCCAGTTCCTGCTGGGCAGCAGCGTGGAGGGTTGCTGGAGAGGAGCAGGGCTGTGTCCCCCCTGCTGTGGCAGGACTGGGGGGGTGGCAGGCAGCCTTTGGCAGTTATCAGCTCCCACTCTGAGCTCCTCCAAATGCCTTTGCCTGGGAGGGATGTGGGGTTAATCTCTCTTTGTGGACTCCAGCTCATCCCCTGTGCTGGTCCTGCTCCACTCCTGAGGGGTGTAACCCATAGCAGACCAGCAGCTTCCTCAACCCTCCCTTGATCACAAAGCCCAGCCCAAGGGGTAAAGCACTTTAAACGCTGTGTGTGCAGCACTGCCTGGCTGATCTCTTCCCTCTCTGCTGTGGGTGTTGGGCGAACATTGTGTTGTTCAGTCCCGTGAGTAGCATGTCCATGTCCCTCCCTGTGGACAAGTGCAGCTCTGCTCCCTCCCTGAGCTGGGGCAGACTTTATAACTCCCAGCAATCCTCTGCCAGCTCCCCACCCCAAGCTGCCTGTGGCTGTGGTAAGTATGGCATTGCTCTTATTCCATGTGAAGCATTCACCTGAAAGTTTCTCCTTATTTTGTTTGCATCCGTATCTTTCCCAGGTGCCTGCTATTGGAAAGGGTGAAGGAATTTGGCAGCTTGGGCAGCCCCTTTGAGGG
This sequence comes from Cephalopterus ornatus, assembly GCA_013396775.1. Classification (NCBI taxonomy): domain Eukaryota; kingdom Metazoa; phylum Chordata; class Aves; order Passeriformes; family Cotingidae; genus Cephalopterus; species Cephalopterus ornatus. Next base: position 15,667 of record VZRE01002154.1, read on the forward strand.
CTGCAGGGCTGTTGGGGCATGTGACATCTGAGCTGTCCGTGCCTGGGGACACAGGGCTGCTCCCTGGCTCTGGTATTGTGGGGCCGGGGGTTTCCCTCGTGCCTGATGAGGTACCAAGCTTTTCCATCTTACGTGACACCTGGAGGGTGTGTGAGCAGGGACTGGGAGTCCCTGTGCCAGCTGCTCTGGATCAGGGTGGCCGTAGAGCCTGGCACAGCTGCTTCTCCCTCCTCAATCTGAGCAGTGACTGAAACTCTGGCTTCCTCCTCATTAAGTGCTGATTTGGTGGCACATGCAATAGTTAAGGGTGCAAAACACTTTCAGGGACTATGAATTGAAAGCAAGAGCAGACAAACAAAACCAAACCAAGTTCCCAGGAATTCCTGAATGGTCTATATTTGCCCTCAGCAAAAGGGGATTTTCTCCCCTTTTCTCTGGAGGAACCTGCTGAAGCTGTTTATTTCCATACGCTGCTTGGCTGGGACCATTTTATGCAAAGGAGTCAGAATCACTAATGTAAAAACAAGGGGTTGCCAGGCCAGTGATCCTCACTCTGCAAATACTGCACAAGATTTGGCTAAAAATGGAATGACAGAACAGTGTAGGAGCCAAACCTTTTGAGAGAAGACAAATGTGGCTGTCCCTGTAAAGGGTCCTGTGTGGGCTGTGGGTTTGTATCTCTGGCTGTCAGTTGCCAGAGCGTCAGTCCTGGTGTATGGAATAAATCCTCTTCTGGGAAGCAGCTGCCGCAAGAGCATGGGACCAAACCTGCAAGGAGCATGATTTTGGCCCTGTGCACATCTGGAGAGTTTTACTTTGTCTGATAGAATGATCCCCCAGGCCCAGTGGCAGCATTGGAAAAATGGAAGGAGTAATCCAGGTTTGCTGCTGTTCAGCTTTGTCCTGCAGTGACAGCAACAGGGAGCCTTTTCCAAGGTCAGTTTGTGTCCAAGTACCCTCTCTGCAGAGGGAAAAGGCCAGGTGACTCTCAGGAGTCAGGAGCTCATAGCTCCCTGGATGTACTTTCCTCCAGCTCATGGAGGAAGAGGAGTCTTATCTCTTGACCCAGGGACTGTGTCTGTTCACTGCGGATGCCTGGACAAGTTTCAGAGAGCAAACCCATGGCCAGAGGTGTTGGCAGGACAAGAAGCAGCTCCTTCTGTGTCTGTCCTTAGAGGGCAAAACCCTGTTTTCTTTCCGTTCAGTGAGAATTTCAATTGCGCTGTTCTGACTGCTAAAACCTGGTTTGGCATGGACTGAGGAGGAGGGCTGGGAACTGCTCCTTCCAGCCCCTGGGTGCTGTGGTTCCCTGTGCACAGCCACCAGTGGGTTTTGAAGTGCTCAGCACTCACAGAAGCCCCATCTGTGGCTGTGGTGTCAGTCCCTGGCACTGCAGCAGTGAGCCCTTCTCAGCTGTGTTACCGTATAGGAAGGGGTTTGCCCTCAGGTGGGCTCTTCATGGGGTGCTGGTGACAGGACAGAGGGAGAGAGCACAGTGAATTGCACTTAAAACACCAAAAATGCTCTTTTTGACTCCACCCAGAGAGGTGGTGGAGTCTCCAGCCTTGGAGACATTCACAACTGCAGTAGAAGCTGTCCTGGGCATCTGACTGGGAAGTGTTTGGATTGGGTGATCTCCAGATGTTCCTCACCACCCTCAGCCATAGCATGGTCTTCATTCCTGAAGCACCAGGTGAAGGTTTTGCCTGTGACTACCACTGTTTAAGCAACATTTCCAGCTGCATTAGCTCTTCCTCACCTTCCTTCCCTGCCTCAGGACCTGGAGCTCCTGGTCAATGGCAAGTTGAATATGAGTTGGCAGTGCCCTGGCAGCTCAAAAGGCCAACGATGTCCTGGGGAGCATCAGGCACAGCATCACTGAGGGAGGGAGGGGATTGTCCTGCTCTGCTCTGTCCTGGGGGCAGTTTGGGGTACCACAGTGTCAGAAGGATCTAAAGCTATTCAGGAGTGTCCAGACGAGGAACATGATGATAAAGGGTCTAGAGAGGAAGCCATAAGAGGAGATGCTGAGAGCACTTGGTTGTTCAGCTGGAGAAGGAGGAGATGGAGCACAGACCTCATTGGGGCCTGCAGCTTCCCCATGAGGGGCAGCTCTGATCTCTGCTCTCTGTGGCCAGTGACAGGACCCAGGGAACGTCTGGAGCTGTGTCAGGGCAGGGTTAGGTTGGATCTCAGGAAAAGGTTCTTCCCCCAGAGGGTGGCTGGGCACTGACCAGGCTCCCCAGGGCAGTGGGCACAGCCCCAAGGCTGTCAGAGCTCAAGGGGTGTTTGGACAACACTCTCAGGGACAGGGTGAGACTGTTGGGTTGTCCTGTGCATTTTGCCTTCTAAATTCTCTGCAATCTGCATCTCTTGAGTGTGCAGAAGTTTCTTCTTTGTCAAAAATTTCCTGCTTCCCCTGTACTTCAGGAGCCCAAGGATGCCTCTGCTTTGTTTCAGCTTTCCAAGCAAACTAGGGAAGAGCATCCCTTGGCTAAGAGGTGCTTAGAAAGTGAGGGAGGAAAGCAGTTTCATAATTAGCTGTCTAACCCTGCCCTGCACTCCTGGTGCTGCTGTGTGAGGGTGAGCAGGAGGGACATAGGTGACAGTTATCTTTTGCAGGTCATTTAAATCAAAGAGCTGCTCTGCAGGCTTGACTTCCCAATCCCTAATTTGCCCAAGTGAATCTTAACACCGGGTAATGAACTGGACGATTTGTCCAGTGCTGAAGGGCAAACTCCATTAGCTGTGTTGTAATAAAATTTCACTGACACCTTTCTCAGTATCAGACACACTGATTAGATCCATAACTACTTGGCTGAGGTTGCAGTATCCAATTTGCAACCAGAAAAATATTTCTGGCTGAAACTGGGATTTCCAGGCTTCTACCTCTCAGTTGTCATAGAATCATAGAAGGGTTTGGGTTGCAAGAGACCTTAAAGTTCATCTCATTCTATCTAATCTCTGCCTGGATTTTATAAGATTTTCTGAGGGTTAATAATTTTTGGGAGATGCTTTCTCCTGTCTTGGCAGCCCCAGCTGGGCCAGGAGGGAAGCAGTTTGCTTGGTTGTATGCATTAATACAAATTCAGTCCTGGAGCAGGGTTCCTGATGAGCAAATGTGACTGAGGATGCAATTCAAATATTCCTTTTGCATCAGAGTCCAGCTCTAGTGAAGCAAAATAATGAGTTGCAAGTAATTTTCTCTGTTGTGTGTTTTCTCCTCACAAATTGCCTTTGAATATAAATGCTGGAGCAGACAGCGGCTCCACCGTGGAGACTGAGGCCAGGCTGAGATTTGTCTGAAATTCAGTGATGCTGAAAGCTGGCAGCTGCCTTTTCCTGTCTGCCACAGGGTAAATGTGCAACAGGCAGGTGAGTGACTGGCACGTTGGGGTTTGGGGGCTAAAAGCACCGGTGTCATGAGCTGGAACAGAGGAAAATGGAGCAATGTTGTGATATGGCACAAAAAGCACAGAGCAGCCTCTTTTTAGTGGGTGGAGTTTTCCTCTCTTATCCCTAATGGAGGAAGGCTTCATGCTGAAGCTTTCTCTCCTGATAGCTTTGGGCACTCCCCTGTGGTCCCTGGGTTTTGCTGTCAGAAGCAGCAGTGAGCATCCTCCCAGGCCTGGGGGGCACAGCCACGAGAGGGGCTGTGCTGTGGGATGGAGTTGTGGCTCCCATGAGGCTCACGAGTGCTGTGTGTTCTGGTGCATTGGCTGTTCCCCTTGGGCAGCAAAGCTCTCACCCCACAACAGTGTCTGCTGATGGTCTCACCCCATTGATTCCTTTTCCTTCCCATCTCCATGTTGTTCTCTGTAGTGCCAGGCTGGCCTGCAGCCAGGACAGCCTGGATATGCTGGGTTTTTTCCCTACAGTGTCACTGATCCATACCAGTTCCCATTCCTGAGGGGGGGTTTCTCTTTCCCCAGTAGTTCATCCTTGTGCCTTGGCTTCCAAATGGGGCACCTCCCCTCCCTTACCACCCCAGGCTGCAGGATAACGAGCATGTGGCCCTGTAATTAATAAATGACCGTCAGTGTGGCAGCGAGTAAATGTGCTGGACACTCTTGCCAAGCCAGGCATATTTGCTGGGGTCAGAAGGAGGCACTAATAAATTTTGGGTGCTACTGCCAATTAAAGGGGAGGAAGGATATATGAAAGTAAAAGCCCATAGTTGTTACTCACACGTTTCCTTTTTACTGCTGAGTGAGAAATTAATGTAATCCATTAGCTAATGCAATCCATCATCAATCCAGTGACTGATAATCATCCTGACAGAGGGCAGCACATCCTGCTTTAATGTCGGAGCAAGGAAGGGAGGTTTGCTCCCCACAGAGTGTGCTGTCACACCAGTGTGCCCAGGCTCGTGGCTGCTGGGATCATGGAATCACGGAGTGGTTTGGGTTGGGAGGGACCTTAAAGTTCATCCAGTCCCACCCCCTGCCATGGGCAGGGACACCTTCCACTAGCCCAGGTTGCTCCAAGCCCCGTCCAACCTGGCCTTGGACACTTCCAGGGATGGGGCAGCCACAGCTTCTCTGGGCAACCTTTGCCAGGGCCTCACCACCCTCACAGCCAGGAATTCCTTCCCAATATCCAGTATAAACCTTCCATCCTTAAGCTTACGGCCATTAAGATCCCTTAAACTGAGCTCATTGCTCAGGCCTGAGGGTGGGATGAACTGAAGCCGCTGGGTGGGATGGTGCTGGGCCAGATATTTCTGGGGTTCTTGGCCCCATTTGGCTGGGAAGTGACTCTTCTCCTGTGCTGGGCATGTGGCTGTTCTCTTGTGGTGGGCTCGAGTGTCAGTTCCTCTCCATTATGAGCTGAGGATGTCCCATGTTCTGTCCAGCTCTGGGCTGGCTCTCTTTGTCTCTCTCCCTTCCATTGGCACAGGCTGGCACTGTTGGAGCATAGATATCTGCATGCTGGAACATGGTCCCTTGGCTGCCTGGAGCCAGGAGGAGCTGCTGTGGCCCCTGAGGCAAGGGGCAGGATGGACCATGTTCCTCATCTCTCACCCCCTGATGGCTGGTAGAAAAGATGTGCTGGTTTTGGGGAAGCCAAGCTGACATCTGGCCCTCCAATGTGAGCATTCAGCATGCACCGTGCCTTAGTTCCATTTTCATGTTTCAGGGAGAAATATGGGAGAGACAGGAGGGAGAGGCTGTGCCTCACCATGCCAAGGAGCAGTAGGTGCCAGGGCTGGGGGCTTCCAGCCTGTCCCCGTGTTTCAGTGTTTTCATACAGCCTGACAAACACCTCCTGGCATCACAGCACTCCTGGGAGCCGTTGGGATTGTTGGGCAGTTGTAGTTTTTAATTGGAACAATGCCTTGTGAACATGCTGTGACTGAGGAAGGTGTGAGCGACAGTGGTGAGAACCAGGTACTGTCACAGCTGAGGTTTCACTGCAGCAGTGGTTAAATACATCTATTTAATCTCTGTCCATTATGTCAGCTTTCCAGAGCGAGTGTTGTGTAAGGAAAACAATTCTTCCTGATTCCCTTTATATTTGATCTTGTTTTTCACACTAAGTTGCAGGGAGGTTTTGCCTTTTCAGGGAGGATCCCTTGGGAAGCCTGTGCTGGGCTGAGCTGTCCTGGCTGTGCAACAGCCACCAGTGGCCACTGCTAAATGCTCCCCACCTGTGAGATCCAAGCTGAGATCACTGGAGTAATCCCAGGGGTGTGGAGCGAACACAGTGCATGTGCTGGTGTGTGACGGGGGCAGAAGTGAGGACAGGAGGCTGGAGGGCTGCTCTCAACACAGAGCTGGGGAATGAAGAAAGTGGGATAAAACCTCTTGCCCTTGGGGTTTTCTTACTCTGCACATGGAAATCATTGCTGGCAGGAGTGTGAGGTGCAAGCACTGGGGAGGGACAGGATGGGCCAGCCCGAGGGCAGGAGTGCAGGCCCTGCTTGGTTTACTGCCCTGAAGGAACACTTTGGAGTCCATGGCTTTCTGCCAGTCTGGGAGCAAAAGAAAAACAGGGATGATAAATGGATTGAAGCTGGGATGTGTCAAACCCTACAAGAGGAGGGGCTACAGGAGAGCTAGAGAGGGACTTTTGATAAGGATATGTAGTGATAGAACAAAGGGGAATGGCTTCCAACTGCCAGAGGGAAGGGTTAGATGGGATATTGGGAAGAAGTTCTTCCCTGTGAGGGTGGGGAGGCCCTGGCACAGGTTGCCCAGAGAAGCTGTGGCTGCCCCATCCCTGGAAGTGTCCAAGGCCAGGTTGGACGGGGCTTGGAGCAACCTGGGCTAGTGGAAGGTGTCTCTTCTCATGGCAGGTGTTGGAACTGGATGAGTGTTAAGGTCCCTTCCAACCCAAAGCACTCTGTGATTCTGTGAAACCCCTCTTGGCTTGGTCTTCCTGTTGCTCTGAGTGTGTGTTCATGGACACTCTGTGTGCTGCAGGCCCTTGCACGAGGCAGGACCTGCAGTGGGACCCCCAGCTCATCTCACAAGTGGGGCAGGCAGGAGAAGGGGAGTGTTGAACACTTGTACTGTCCTGTGCACGTGGGGTACAAACCTCCCAGTGGAGTGCAGCCAAAGCACAGGCTCCAGTGGTTGAGCTCTCTAGTCTTTTCCCCAAAGCTAACTTTGCCTTTGCAGACACAAAGGCGGGTCTGTGTCCCTGCCTTGGCGGGGCTTGCCACGGCCCAACTTTGGCTTTGTGTGCCCCAGGCTCCGGGAGCTGCAGATGGGCCGAGATGAGCAGCTGCTCAATGCCGGGATTGTCTGCGCTGCCCCCACCTCCCCTGGGGGACAGGCTTGCCATGGCCCCCCCACCTTGCTGCTGCCTGGGACTGCTCTGAGTTCCCAGCACCCCCTGAGCCAGGCAGTGCCTTGGGGCACAGAGTGACCCCAGTCCTGCTGCCTGTCTGTCCCCGATGGTTCCCTTGCTCTCCGGGGTGCCACCCTCTCAGACGAGGGAGGAGGATTCATCCAAAGGGCTCATGGTCCTGGCTGGATGGGGATGCACCAACCTCAGCCTTTGCCATGTGCAAGCCATTCCAGCAAGGCTTTGGTGCTGTGCCACGGGACAGACGGATGGGGATGCCTCGGGGAGTGTGTGGCCCAGCAGGTGGAGGGGCCATCCCTCTGCAGTGCTGCTCCCTGACTCCCTGCCTCCCTGCTCTCCTCTGGGCTCCCTTTGTCCAAATCTCTCTTAGAGTGCAGAAGGAAAAGGTGGAAAAAACAACCTGTGAATAGTGCAGGGACAAGCTGGGTGTGCGGGAGCTGGGACAGGGCCTTGGTGGCAGATGTGGAAACTACTTGCAGACTGTTGTCCCAGTGCAAGTCTGGACTGCAGGGTCCTTCAGGTTAGATTGAAGGAAGAAACAAGCAGGTGTGTTGTCAGGGCGAGCCTGGGAACGGGCTGCTGCAGAGAACCAGGGCCTTGCTACTGGTGTGAGAAGAGGTGGCGCAGAGCAGCAAATGGGAGGTGGGTGCAGCAGGGGCTGTTCTTGCCACCCTCCCTCGGTGGATCTGCCTGGGAACACCCCCTCAGGGCTGGGCCTGTTCCTCGAGGTTGCAATAATGGTGGTCTGGGTTGTTTTAATGTGTGAGCAAAGGCAGGAGCAGGTTTCTGTGGGGTCCCTCCACCCCAGGCTCCTGGCAGGAGTCTGACCCCTGTGTGCTTCCTTCCTGCACATTCCGTCAGTGTGGGGATGGCCAGGGGGTCCGGCAGCTGCCACCAGAGCCCTCTGCTCCCTCTTCCATGCTCCCAAGAGTGGAATTTCAGGATGAACTCTTTCACCGAGAAGCAAGTGCTGACCCTGTCTCTGATCCCCCACGCAGCCCCCCTGCTTCCCGCATGGAGGTGGGAGGAGAGGAGGGAGTAGCAGTAGCAGGAGATTGTTGCAGTTGCAGAGTGTGTCCCCACATACCGTGGGGGGCGTCCCCATGTGTGTGGGGTGGGGGACACGAGAGGGCAGTGCAGCACCGCTGCTCTCCCAGCTCTGGCACTCGTGGGAGTGGGGTGCACTGCTGGCACCCCTTCCACTGGGCTCAACCCTCCACCCTGCCCTGACCCCGGTATCCTCCTTGCTCCCAATTCAGTGTGTTCTTCCCACAGTCCCAGGTCTTTTTGGGTGGCCAAATATCTGTATCTATCTCATGGAAGATGCATCTTAAAGAATTCTTCGTTTTCACAAGGGTTGTCTCCTGAGGAGGACAGACCTTGTGCATTTGGAGCACTGGATACAGCTTCTACCAAAGGAGCATTTGTCCCACAGCACCCTGTGGGAACTGCTGCTGTCCCTTGGCAGGTCCCCTGCCTGCCCCTTGTGCCAGGGCATGGCAATGGATGGTACCACATGGGTGGGCCGAGAGGGGCTTCATGAAAGCTGCTCTTGGTCTGGTGCTGTGAAATGTGATGCTCCTGGGACTTCTCCTACGTGCTCCATCCCTGGGTTACAGCTTTGGGAAGATGGAAAAGCCCCTCTGCAGAAGATAGTGGTTAAGATATCAAAGGCATTTAAGCGGGAGGCACATAAATGTAATTGTCATGAGGTGCTTTCCTCTGTGGGCATGAGCTGTGTGAGAGGGAGAGAGATGCTTTGCACAGAAATGTGCTCTTTGCCCGTGTCAGAGGCAGCTGAGGTGTCAGAGATGTCAAGACTGACAAAATGGCAAAGTGTGATTCCCATCCAAGCTCTTGTTCCAGAGGTGCTGGCTCTGGCTGGGCAGAGGTGCTAAATCCCTTGGGATTGAACAGGAGGCAGAGCACTAAGGCTTTTTTTCCCCCCTTTTTTTTTTTTCTTCCCAACCCTCCTTGTATTTCTGACCTAGAAATTCCTCACTCAGTTTGCTGAGCTGGCTTAGTTGAAGACTTGACTAATTTCTGGAGGATTAACTATTCAGAGAGTATGGGGAGAGAGGATAATGCCTGCTCCCAACTCTGCAGGCAAACCTGCTCGGAGTTCCTTCACCTAGTGCTGGCCCTTCCTCATGTGTCCCTTGGGCACATCCTCTGTGCAGATGCATGTTGAGGAGCCTGTTATAATGGAGTTGTGTGTGTTGTTCTGGTCCTTTTTCTTATGATTTCAGCTTGTGCTGCTGTTCTTCCTTCCTGCAGGTCCCTGTGACTGATGTTCCTGTCCCAGCCTCCCTGTTTGGGGTGGGCATCTCCAGCTTGGCCAGGGCTTTCACAGAGGGCCTTGGCCACAGGGATCTCACAGGATCTGCAGAGATCTGGTGGATTTTGGGGGATCCTTGTGCCCTGTCCCTCGGTGTGGGATGGTGCTGGTCCTCCCTGTGGCCATGTGTGCATCTCGCTTCCTGCTCCATCCAGGGCCACTTCGGAGGGAGCATGCAACAAGCTGCAGCGCGGGTGATACTTGTTCCTTTAGAACCCTGTTGTTGCGCTCAGGATAATTCCTCAGATGTGCAGTGACAGCAACTGTTTTTCAGGTTGCAAATAGCTCCATGCCCTGGAGAGCATATAAAGGAATATATTTCCTTGATCTCCACAGGCTCTTGATGTGCTGATGAAAGCGGATTTGCTGTTCAACAGCAAAGTAAGGGCAGGTTGGCAGTTTCTTTCCTTTCCATGCTCCTCTGCTTTTTTTTCCCATGGTGTTTTGGGAGGAAGAGGCCGTCAGCATCCTTTGGACCCGACTGCAGTGTTTGGCAAGTACTCAGAGATCCAGCCCTTTGCTGCAGTTGTGGGAAGGTGGGGGAGAGACTCCCAGCCATGCTGGGCTCCCTGCAGCCCTGCCAAAAAGTGCCTGGAGAGAACACGAGCTCCTCAGGAGAGTGCTTACACAGAGTGATTTTGCTGCTGTGTGTTCCTCTGCGCAAGGGCTTTTGGCAGGAGGCAGAGTTTGTCCTGGACACCATCGTACAGGCACAGCTGTCACAGCTGGAGGAGCCTGGGCCACCCAGGGCTTCCAAAACACCCCTTCTCAGAAGGCAATACCCAAACCTTCTGTTTTCCTGACCTGTGTGAAGGGGCAGCTTTGCTGGTAGTGACCGCAGTGCTTTTTGTTTGTGTTTTGGCAGGATCATTGCAATAAACAGTCAATGATTTATTAATAACCTGCAAATAGCTGCTCACAGCTGAGCGGTGGGATGTGTCTGTGCTCTCTCCCAGGCCGAAGGGAGCTGCCAAAAGCACCAGTGTTCAAAGCTGACACATTTAGCTACTAAACCCTGCGGGCAGAGCAGGATGTGCAGCTGCTGGAACTGCTTTGTGGGGTTGCAGTCACCTGGGTGCTGAGGTTCACCCCAAACCCAGGTGTTTTCATGGATTTCACAGGCAACACATAGCAGAAAAACACTGAGCTAAGGAGTGCTCTGCCTGCAGCAGCCCCCTGTGAGCTGTGCTGGGGGACACACCATGGGATGTTGGTGGGCAGCTGCTGTCACCACAAAGGGCCATCCTGTTGTTCCCATACTCACTGCAGGAGCTGGCATTTCACACCAACTTGTCTCTCAGGCGTTCTGCAGACATCTCAGTTTTCCAATTTTTCCAACTTCTCTCCCCTGTGGAGTTTGGAAACCTGTGGGCATCCTTGCTTGGATCAGAGCAGCTCTGAATTCCAACTGTTATTTCCTTCTGTAAGTCCATCTTCAGCTGGGTCCTGCAGGGGCTGCTGCACAAGCTCCTGAGTTGTGAAGGGTCTAAAGGGGGTGAGGAAGTGTTGGGACAGGATGTGAATGGCTCAGCTTCACCCTGCAATGGGAAGCTGGGAGGATCTGGAACAGGAAAGTAGAGGGGAAATGAATGAAGGATAGGCTGTGTTTATGGAATTGAGCCCAGCCCTGTGGCAGACATGGGGACTGACACCACAGAGGAGTGCTTGGTTGCACGGGGTGTTCCCAGAACCAGGCTGAGACTGTGGAATGGCCTTTCCAAGGACCAAAGCACTCTGGCAGTGAAGGTGTTTGGGAGAGTTGCTTCGAGCACCTGTCTTCAGGTGTGTTATCACGTCCACACTTACTGGGGATGGATTTGTGTAAGCCCTCTCCACACACTGTGTTTGGGAAGGTGCCTAGATCTCTGTGGTGTAGAGCCTGGCACAGCATCCAAGGCAACAGATTCCCTTGGAAAAGTGTGGGAATGGGCAGCTGTGAGCTCAGAGGGCAGCAGAGCATTGCCAGATGTGCAGGTCACACTCAGGACTAGGGAGTGCTCCCTGGATTTGTGGTCCACATTGAGTGAGAACCAGGGTGTCGGCTCAGGTTCCCTGGGAATTGTCTCAAGGTGCCTTGTGCTGGGTGGATGGTTTTGCTCTGCAGAAGGGCTCTGTGGGTGTTAATGTGAACTCTGCTACATGAACTCTTCCCCTGCATCTGCCTCCTTTGGTCAGGTTTTGCTGGTCAGGCTCTGTTGCGAAGGTGCTGAACGCTCAAGGAGGGGACGTTGGAGCCGAGTTTAACGTGGCCACTGCTGCTGGCTGTGGCACAACGCTGCTGCTCAGAACGTGGCACACCCTGAATAATGCTGTACTAAACTGGGTTATCTCCCAAAGGGAATGAGATTCTTTAGCATATGATGCTCCTGTTGCTGTGACAGCCTGTGCTCCTCTGGTTCTGTCGGCCCTGGATAAGGGAGCCAGAGTTAATTTCTGCCGGTCTGTCAGGATGGGCATTAGCCAGTACTTCGGATTCCCGAAGTGCCACGGCACTGCCTTCTTCAGGGGATTGGCCTGTCACCCACTCTTTCTGGGAAGCAAGACCCGGTGAGGTGGTGAAGGTCCCTGCTGCCTCTGGCCTGGGGCTGTTTGTCCTGTTCCTGCAGTCTCAGGAGCCCCTGGATTCCAGCAGGAAATGCTGCCAAGCGTTGCTTTGCTTCGTCCCTTGGAATCAATGTCCGTCTCACTCTCTGCAGGCTGTGTCTGCACATTTGCTTTACTGCTAATAGAGCTGCTGCTTTACCCATTGGTTCCTCCACCCAGAAAGGGCTCATGAGAGCCACTGCAGCTTTCCCTTTGCTCCACAGAGCCTGCTTGGTTTGCCCGGATGGCTGCAGTGATTGCTGGATTTCATCAGACGAGAGACGCATCTTTCTTAATAGCCTGAGTAATTTCTTCCACAGGGACCCATTGCATTAAATCTTTAATCCAGCCAGCTGCTAAGGGAACATGCTTAGGCTCCCTGCTTTTCCTATGGATCACTTGCACAGCCCTAACGTTGCCCCAGAGGTTTTCCCCTTTGGAGTAGCTGGAGCTGGTGCAGTTGGAGCCTTTGGAAGGGAGCTGGGGTGGCAAATGGCCTCTTTGCTCTTCTGCTTTCTCCCTGTCCTTTGCTGTAATGCCAGGGAAGCAGGATTCTCTCTGTGCTGTGTGTACTTCAGTCACATCAGCTGGAATAATGTGAAACAAACTGTGCAGGAATTGGGATGTGATGTTTTAGGGCTGCTACCAACAGCCCTGTTCCAGTAGGTCGCTACTGCCTGTAATTTCTTTTCTTCCCATCCTCAAAAATCCCCGCTTGCCCCAATTTCTTAAGAGTTTCAGGGTTGCTGACTGTCATTTTTGGTAGATTTTTTTATAACAGGCCTTTTGAAAACCAAGTGGCACAGTGCTGAGGCTGATGCTGCCTGCACTGCTCCTGGGCAGGGGAGAGAGAGGGCTGTGCTGGTCCAGCTCACACTGCCCCATCCTACTTTTGCTGATTTGGCTTTTATGTTGCATTTGCTGCACGCTCTGACCTTTTCTTCCTTCCTTTCTCCCGCTTTCTGCCCTGGTAGCCTTCTCTGCAAGGCAGGGGTAATTTAGGAGGAAAGCCTCGTTCATTTTTCATGCTCAACCACCGGTGCAGCTGTTGACTGTGCTGGCAATTGCCTTTGATAGACATTTTATGGAGACAGTGACCTGTGAAAAAGTAAATCAAAGACTCAAAGCTGGTGCCTGGGGTGCACCTTAATATGGTGCGATCTCCCCTTCTGTTCCTCTGCCAGTTGTAGGCAGGTAATAAAGACACATCTGCAGATCAGGCACAGTTCAGCATCTTCCCTGAGAAACGGGGCCTGAGCGTGGCTGGGACATCCTCAGAATCGTGGGATGTCCTGAGCTGGAAGGGACCCACAATGATCATCAAGTCCAACTCCTGGCCCTGCCCAGGACACCCCAAGAATCCCACCCTGTCCCTCAGAGTGTTGTCCAAATGCTCCTTAAGCTCTGGCAGCCTTGGTGCTGTGCCCACTGCCCTGGAGAGCCTGTTCAGTGCCTAACCACCCGCTGGGGGAAGAACCTTTTCCTGAGATCCAACCTAAAACTGCCCTGACACAGCTTTGTGTCATTCCCTCTGGTCCTATCACTGGTCACAGAGAGGATGTCACTGGTCACCAGAACTGGGAGCCTGGAGGAAAGGATATTAAGTCTGGCTTGCACAGCTCAGCTCCTTCTGCATGAGGCCTGTCTGTTGATGAAAAAGATGCTTTGCATCTTTGTCCTATTTATTTATTTATTTGAATTTTCCATGTTATCTACTTTTATTTGCCTCTTGGTGCCTTGCAAAGGTCTTGATTCTCAGCATCTGGGGCTGCAAAGGACCTAGTCCAGGGCCAGAGGAGCCCTGTCCCTTATCCTGCTCCAGAGTTGGACTTACTGCCCACATATTGAGGCAATTCAGAGAGATTTGGGCCATGCCCAAAGCTCCCAGGCAGTGGCACCTGACGTGGCAGATGTGCCCCACTGGTGACACCTGGTTCAGACCCCAATACTCCGTTGCTCTGGGCTGTCTGTAGCAAGAAAGCTGCTCCAGTTGCCAGAGCTGCCCTGTTATCACTTAATCTGATTCCTGAGCCCTGTGGGGCTGCTCATGCTGCTCCAAGTGCATTCATCCATGAGCTTTCACAGGTCTGGCTGCTCTGATGGCAGCTCACATCTCTGCTCCAATATCAGCCTGTTTGATGTCCTCTGGTACTTCCCACCTTCACTGCTTGTTTCCAAATTATCCTGCTCCATGCACCAGATGCAGAGTGACCTTTAAAATGTGTTTTCCTAGATGTATGTGAGGATTTGTCTGTAAGGCATATGTGGACTGCCTGCTTTGCATCCCTGGGGGTGGCAGAGACATGCCAAGCTGTGCACTGGGGAGGATGTGGATCATGTTGTCCTGGTGACTGGCCCTCCTGCAGGACAAGAGGCTCCTTCCCTGGTGCATCATTCCTGTTTTAACCAGCTAGTGTAGAGATGGGGAGGTTGGTCCTGCTGAGCAGCATTTCTGCATGGTCACCCCTGGGCTCTGAGCAGCATCACTGACACCTGCCCAGTGTCATATCTGAGCCCCTGCTGCAAGCACCAGGCAGAAAATCAACCCCTGACCTCTTCAGCCCCACTCTATTTGGGGCCAAATCTCTGGCTAACAAGGAGGCCCAGGGCATGGATTGTGGCAGGACAGCGACTGGTCCTGCCATGGTCCCCAAAGGAGAGAGGGGCTCGTGTTTCACTGCAGATGGAGGGAAAACAAGGTTTTGTTTGGAAAATTAATGGTTGAAATGACACAGATGAGTTGGAACCATCACCCAGCTGGCCACAGCCTGGGGATATTAGGGTAAAAAAGTACCAGACTGTTTTTTCCAGCTTGGATGCTGCAGAGCAGCACGGGATGGGGGGTGTGGGGTGGTCCATGGCCATGGGCGGTGCTGGTGGCCCTGGCTCTGTGGCCCTGCTCTGCCCATGCTCTGCAGCAGCTGATGTGAAGGAACCCCAGAGGTTTGCTGAACATCCCGAAACTGCTGCTTCCTGTGAGGAGGCTTCTGGCCCTGAGCTGAGAGCAGAGCTCAGGTGGGACCTGTGGAGATGAGCCATGTGAGGCCACACTGCACCAGGGAAACCCATTTAAACAAAAACATTTAAAAGATTCTGCTTTTAAACTGTGTTTGCCTGTGTTCAGTTTTTGCTTTTTTGTGTTGGCAAAGGGCTGCTGCGGTCAGATCCAGCTGCTTTAGGAAGACTTTGAAGGGAATGATGAGTGCTCTTGATTTTGGTGGGGTTGTGGCTTCTTTTTCCAGAATTTCTTTTAGGGGTTTTGGGAGTGGGGTTTTTTCCCTGCATGCCCCAGGTCCCAACTGACACATGTGTGGACAGTGGGCTGGGGACTCACAGAGGTGTTGGCTCCTGCCACTGGAAGTTGAGGCTGAGGTGGGTTTGAGGGTCTGACAGTGGATGTGACTGTGGTGTGGCAAAAGGGTTGGTCCAGAGGGCAGAGAGCTGCTGCCAGTGAGCAAATCAGAAGCACAGGGGCAGCATGGGCTCAGAGGCAGTTTTCCTTTTTTCCTTATTTTTTCTTGTTTTCCCCCCTTTTCAGCTGGGGAAACCTTTCCTGTGCCGCCAAAACAGCCTGTGTCAAATGGGGAGCTGCTGACACCTGGGACAACCATGCAGCAGAGTCACAGAATGGTTTGGATTGGAGAGGGTCCTATCACTCATCCAGTCCCACCCTCTGCCACGGGCAGGGACACCTCCCACCTTGGCTCCCAGCCCCATCCAACCTGGCCTTGGACACTTCCAGGAATGGGGCAGCCACAGCTTCTCTGGGCAACCTGTGCCAGGGCCTCCCCACCCTCACAGGGAGAAATTTCTTCCTAATACCCAATCTAAATCTACCCTTTTTTAGCTTGAGGCCATTCCTCCTTGTCCCCAGTCCCTCTCCAGCTCTCCTGGAGCCCCTTTAGGCACTGGAAGGGGCTCTCAGGTCTCCCTGGAGCCTTCTCTTCTCCAGGTGAACACCTGCAGCTTTCCCAGCCTGGCTGCAGAGCAGAGGGGCTCCAGCCCTGGAAGTTGCCCAAGAGACTTTCCCAAGCCCCTCCTGGAAGGGAAAGCAGCACTCTCGGTTTTGCTTGCAGGCCTGTGGGAGGGGCCATATCCCAAATTTAATCCCTTGGGGGTTGCACAATGCCAAGCTGCACCGCTGAGCCCTGCCTGCCTCCCGCAGCCCAGTGGTAACCTCCGAGGCAATTCCCAATTCCCACAGCCAAAGGACTGGTCTCTGCCCCAGTTAGTTCATCTGCTGTGGCTGTGGTGGGGGGACTGGGACCCAGGAAGGAAGTGGGAAGCTCCAGTTTGTGGTGCTGTCATGATGCTCCCTGTGACTCCCACCTATTGCTTCTGCAAACACCGGGCAGCGGGAGACCTGGCCGTGCTGCCTGGGGGAAAGCCAACACGGTGGATGGGGCTCACCGGCATTTGGGAGGCCACCACTTGGCTTTCAGACCTGCCTGAGGTGCCAGCAGAGGTGTCCTGGCTGCTGCCAACTGCTTCATTGGACAGAGAAGCTGCTCAATCCCACAGGTACTGTGGTGCTGTGTCCTACCTGTACTCTGGGGTGAGGTATGATGGTGTCTCTGCTGGTGCAGAGATGGCTGAGCTAAGGTTCACAGAAATGGGATGAACAAATCTTTCTTTGAGGTATTTCAAGCTTTGTTTTCTCATTTGGGACATTAAGGGATGGATTGCTTGGCATTTTAGCTCAAGATAACCTCTGTGTGCATACCTTGCTGAGAGCAGATATAGTAAGTAGCCTGTTCCATCACACACCCTTATGATGCTGGTTTTTAGGGATTTGACATGGAGAACCACTGACCTCAGAGCCTTGGGCTTCAGCATCTCCTCTCCTATGGCAGCTGGTCACAGCTGAAGAAGTTTCAATTTCTAAATCTCTATCTTTTCAGTGAAAGGTGTGCTTCCCACCTGTCAGTGGTTGCTGTTTCTCAGCAGTGCCTGTGCAGAGCCCGTGCTCTGAGTTATTTTTCTCACCACATTGAGATCATGAGGTTGGAAGTCTGGGGGTTTTGCTGCTGTGGAGTGTGACTGATGCTAGAGCTCCTTCCTCCACACTGCAGGCAATGAGCTCTGGCTTGCCCTGTGCTACCCCTGTGTCAAGGCACAGCTTCACAGACCCCAGTGGCTGTTGGTAAAGGGTGTTGCCTTAGAGGTGTTGCCCCCCTGTCTTTGGGGAAGGGTGTTGAATTATGGTGGAAATCCAGTGGTTCCTTGCCCCTCACTCTTGGGCAGAAACCCCCTTCTGGCCAATTAGCACAATTGGGGTTTTAACGTGCAGCAGTTATGGTGCCTTTCCTGCTGTGGTCCAGGCTCTGCAGCACCCTAGGATGCTTTGCAGGGGCTGGAGTGTTGTCCCCTCACAGCTCTTCAGGGCACAACTTCACATTGCTCATCATCTGGTGGGTGCTGGGAAAGGGTCTGGACCCCCATGTCCCCAGACTGAGCCCCCTCCCTCCACTGCCCTCGTGTCCATGGCATGACTCAGCTCACCCTGGTACTGAGGGAGTGTGGGTGGCCTGGACTGTGTTTTGGTTCTCACCAGACCAGCTCAGCTGACTCATCCCAGGGTCTCACAGCATGTTTCTGCTCGTGGTGGTGTGAGTTTCACAGTGTGACACACATCTGTCCCACAGCCAGTCCCTACCAACCTGCCCAGACACATCCTTCCTTCCCTCTGCCAGTGGCATGGCAGCATCCTTGGAGCGCACAGCAAGGCAAAGCTAGGAATAGAGGTGGGAAGAGCTGATGTTGCAGAGGGTGCAGGATGCCAGGGCAGGATCTCCCTCCCTCTCTGCATCTTTTACCCCCAGCAGAAGAAACCTTGGTCTTGCCATACAGGGTTACAGTGTTGGGCTTGGAAAATGTATTCATGGAATGAGCACAAGGAGAATGTATGGAAGAGAGTCCTGGAAGCGCTGGGGTTCCTCAAGACTCGTGCTGGAAGATGGGGGACTTCCCGGGAGTCCTGCATGTGGCTGCCCCATAAGGCCACAGCTATTCCCACCGTCTTTCAGGGCCTGCAGAGTCCCTGAGGTCCCAGAGCTCACAGAGCTGTGTGTGTGCCCTGAGCAGCTCTGTGAGCAGAGGGCTGTCCCTGCCGAGTGTACGGGAGGATGTGAGCAGGGACAGCACTGCCTTGGAGCTCTGGCAGCACAGTTCATCTCAGGTGAAGAGTCTCGATATGCAGCTTCTCGTTTTGGTGCCAGTGACCATATGGGTAATTGTCTTTGTCCTGCCTGATGGGGCTTTAAATATTTTTGCCTATATTGTGAACGATTGGACATGATCTGCTTTGTCAGTCTTCTTACTTTCCTGAAATAAGTCAAAGTGTTTGTTTTCCCTTGGCTGTTATTTGGGCCCTGTACTCTGGCAGTCCTGGAGGTTTTAATTTTATACAACTAGCATTTTGTAAGTTTTAGAGGTTTGTTTTGACTTTGTTTTAATTAAATTGCTATAACCTGGGGGAAATCTTTTGGCTTCATTTAAATGGAAAACCTTATTCCAAGTAAATCCAACATCCCTGTCTAGCTGGTGATTGTGCTGTTCAGAGTTTTGACAGGAAAAGTTAAAATTTGACTCCAGGCTTGAAAGTTTGCAATCATTGGCTGCAACAGGCTTGGTGGCGTAAGAGGATTACGTTAATCTATTGTTTGGGAAAGAACTGAGATTTTAATAGACTCTGTTTTGATGCAGAAATGGGATAATTACTGGGTAAGAGGAGGGAAGGAAAAGGTTGGAAATAGAAATGGGAGCCTGGCAATGGAGCCTTGGCTGCCGAGGATGTCTGTGTCCCTCTGGGCTGTGTGCTTGGCCCTGGGGAGCCCTGTGCACTTGTTTGGGGGTAGGGAGGATGCAATTTCCCATGAGGTCTAACTACTATCTCCTCCTGGACATCCTCTCCAGCACACAAGCCCCTGGCTGCCAGGATGGGTCTGCTGCCCGTTCACAAAACTCCAGGAGAGTTTGGGTCGGGAAGCCGTGAGAAGGAGAGCTCCTCAGGACTGTGCTGTCATGTCCCTGGGATCAGTGGAAGGACTTCACAGGAGTCAAAGGGAAGCTCAAGTTTATGGATGAGTAATTCCCCAGAGAGGCTGCTACATATTAGGAAGAAACTCTTTCCTGTGAGGGTGCTGAGGCCCTGGCACACGTTGCCCCAAGAAGCTGTGGCTGCCCCATCCCTGGAAGTGTCCAAAGCTAGGTTGGATGGGGCTTGGAGCAACCTGGTCTAGTGGAAGGTGTCTCTGCCCATGGCACAGAGTGGAACAGGATGGTCTTTGAGGTCCCTTCCAACCCAAACCATTCTGTAATTCCGTATTTCTGTGATTTATCTAAAGCAGGCCATGCTGAGTGCTGGAAGGGAGCTGGTTGGATGCTCACTCTGCTCATTCTGTGTATGAGGTGACCTGCCATGCCTGGCTGTCCAGCCCACAGCTGGATAAACACATCCTGTGGGGGGTGAGCACAGAGGGTGACAGTGACTGGGGTGACATCAGACTGTGATGTGTCACTGATGGGGCTCCGCAGGGCTCCATCTTGGGCCCTGTGCTCTCCAGCATCTCCATCAGTGACTTGGATGTAGGACTGGAAGGGACACTGAGCAAGTTTATAGATGCCCCAGAACTGGGAGGAGCTGTTGAGTCTCTTGAGGGCAGAGAGGCCCTGCAGAGAGACCTGGACAGATTCGAGGGCTGGGAATCACCAACCATGGGAAGTTCAACAAGGGGAAATGCTGGATTCTGCCCCCGGGATGGGGCAGCCCCGGATGTATGGACAGACTGGGAATGAGATGCTGGAGAGCAGTGCCGGGAAAGGGCACTGGAGTCCTGGTCAATGGCCAGTTGGCCCTGAGTCAGCAGTGCCCTGGCAGCCAGGAGGCCAACCCTGTCCTGGGGGCATCAGGCCCAGCATGGCCAGGCCAGAGAGGGGATTGTCCCACTCTGCTCTGCCCTGGGGTGGCCTCCCCTGCAATATTGGGGCACTTTGGGGGGACACAATGGAAGGGAGAGATTGAGCCATTGGAGAGTGTCCAAAGGNGCAGGGGCAGAGGAGGGGCAGGACTGAGCTCTGCTCTGGGGGGACCAGGGACAGCACCCAGGGAATGGCCTGGAGCTGTGTCAGGGCAGGGTCAGGTTGGATCTCAGGAAAAGGTTCTTCCCCCAGAGGGGGGTTGGGCACTGAGCAGGCTCCCCAGGGCAGTGGGCACAGCACCAAGCAGCTCAAGGAGCATTTGGATGATCCTCTGAGGCATGGGGTATGATTGCTGGGGATGGTCCTGTGCAGGGCCAGGGTGGGACTGGGTGGTCCTTGTGGGTCCCTTCCAACTCAGCACATTCTATGATTTCGTGGTTCTGTGACTGTGTGATTCTGTTCCTCTGTGATTCTGTGTGCTTGCTAAGGAAACCCTTTAACAACACCCATGGGTCTGAGCAGGGTGGTGGGGAGGAGGGACTGCTTGTGGGGAGCTGGGTGTGGGAGGGGGCTGCTCCTCCTCGGAGATCCCCTGGCTGTGGATGCAGCAGCCGTATCGATTGAGTCCTGTGGCTCTCCCAGCCTAGAGACTGCTCGCTCCATATTGATTATAATTTTTTTCCTGAAGGCAGATGAAGTTTGATGGGCTCTAATTGCAAGAATTATTCTCCTTTTCATTTTCTGAAATCCTTGATCATGTTAATGAGTTTTCCAATTTTTGCTTTGAGTTTTGCCAGGGTTGGTCTTTAGGGGGAAAAGAGCAACTGGTCAGTGCTGAGCTGTGTCTGTTCCCAGGCTGGTTGATGATGTGGGGATTACACATGTTCCAGTTTGTCCCACTGGACAAAATTGGCAGAATTTGGGGTTTTTGCCCCTTTTGATTTGAAAGAATCATAGGATCACAGAATATCCTAAGTGGGAAGGGACTCACAAGGATCATTGAGTCCAACTCCTGGCCCTGCACAGGAAAACCCTAAAATCCTACCATGTGCCTGAGATCATTGTCCGAAGGCTTCTTGAGCTCTGGCAGCCTCGGGGCTGTGAACTGGGGATCAAATGAGTTTTGGGTGGATCTCCAGCAGTAGGGGGACAGAGCCAAGGTGACCATGTATGGGCTTGTTAGGGCAGAAGCTGCAGCCCTTGCCCCTAAAACAGCCCTGCCAACTCCAAAAGTCCCCAAATTATTCTGTCTTTGTTTCTCTTTTTGCTGTGTTTCCTCCCATCGCCTCACTGTTGATGTTTTATGTTTTCTTCAGCCTTTTTGAACTCAACAAACTATTTTTAGGAGGTATCAACCAATTTTCTCTCTCTTTTTTTTCACTTAGCAAGTATCTAAAAGCTCCTGTGACTCCTTCAGCTGCCTGTGCTGCTGGCTGCTTTTTCCTGCCCTTATCTCTTCCCTGCAAGCCTGAGCCAGGTTTTTGTGGAGCCATCAGGGAGCAGGCACCAGGGATGGCTGTGCTTTGGGAGGTAATTGTCCCTGTGTGTGCTGTGATTTAACTGCACAGTGCTGTGTGGGGGGGAAACCTTTTGAAGTGGGATGAAATGGATGAAATAACTTGGCAATTTCCATCGATCTGGGGGGTTAAAAAGGAATTGGATTTCACATGCACATCCCACATTGCTCCCAAAAGGGACAGATGCTGATGAGCTGCTGCAGGTGGGTGACTGAATTAGCCCCAGTGTCTCTGTGGTGGTGGCTGTGGCTGCCTCTGTGGTGCCAAACAGACTGGATTTGGTGTTGGTTCCACCTCTGCTTCCTGGGTGCTTCTCTGGGAAGGTGAATTTTCATAGAAACCCAGGAGGAACCCACAAGGATCATAGAGTCCAACTCCTGGCCCTGCACAGACACCTCAGCAATCCCACCTTGTCCCTCAGAGCATTGCCCAGACATTCCCTGAACTCTGGCAGCCTTTGTGCTATGCCCACTGCCCTGGGAAGCCTGGTCAGTGCCCAGCTACCCTCTGGGTGAGGAACCTTTTCCTGAGATCCAACCTGACCCTGCCCTGACACAGCTCCAGCAGTTCCCTGGTGTCCTGTCCCTGGTCACACAGAGCAGAGGTCAGAGCTGCCCCTCCACTGCCCCTCGTGAGGATGCTGCAGACCCCGATGAGGTTGACCTCAGTCTCCTCCAGCTGAACAAGCCAAGTGCCCTCAGCCACTCCGTGTATGGCTTCCCCTTGAGACCCTTGACCATTTTTGTAGCTCGAGGCTCTCCCTGTGTAATTCTGTGCTGTTCCCAAGAGCTGTAACTTGGGCAGCACATCTGGATTTGCTGCTGGAATTAGAATAATTGTGCTAAATGAGTTGTGGTGCAGTGATACTCCAGGCAAAGGAGTAAATTGATGCGGTTGGCTTATGGCAGGTTACCTGCACGGCAATGTGTGTGTAATGCAATAGAGCTGCCAATTACAGCAAAGTGCCTGGTTAGGCTGAAATTATAGAGTCTCTCACATCCTCTGAGCCTTATTACAGCTGTGTTAAGATGTAGCACTTCCTGGAGGGCCTCACAGCTCTGCCAGTAAGTGTGTGTCCTCCCAGGGCTGTGCTTTTCCCTGGAGTCGGCTCCAGAAGTCTCAGGCCGTGTTTCTCCAGGGCTTTGGGCACCAGAAAGGACCCATGATGGGTTATATCACGGTGGGCTCATGTGTGCACAGAGCACAGACACATTTAGAGTCATGATGAAATGATTTGATGAATTTTTGATGGAATTGTTAAGGTTGGAAAAACCCTCCAGGATCATCGAGTCCAACTGTTACCCCAGCACTGCCAAGCCCACCACTAACCCATGTCCCTTCACAGGGAAGAATTCTTTCCCAATACCTCATCTAACCCTGCCCTCTGGCAGTGGGAAGCCATTCCCTGTGTCCTGTCCCTCCATCCCTTGTCCCCAGTCCCTCTCCAGCTCTCTTGGAGCCCCTTTAGGCCCTGGAAGGGGCTCTCAGGTCTCCCTGGAGCCTTCTCTTCTCCAGGTGAACCCCCCCAGCTCTCCCAGCCTGGCTCCAGAGCAGAGGGGCTTCAGCCCTTGGAGCATCTTCATGGCCTCCTCTGTATTCATTCCAATGTCTCTTGTGCATCTATTTCTTAAATCAGTTCATACTTGCATTTAACATGTTTCTTTGCGTGCACGTGGTGATAATTGGTTTTGAACATCCTGTGAAATAATGTATTCCAATTTTATTTTTATAGCTATCCCACAACATTTGATGGCTCCGTGGTACACTGGGTTAACTGGCAGAGAAAAACAGGGCCCCAGTAACTGTTATTTAAAACAGGGTGGAAGAAGTTTATTTCCTAAACCCTAAGAATTAGTGCTTAGAACTTAAAAAAAATGGTAATTGTCAAAATTCTTCATTATTGGCTCCATGTGACATTTGACAGGGAGCTGACATCAGTGGGCAATTTACAGCAGTTTGGAAAAGTCCCACCCCAACTCTTTTGAAGTCCTCATGGTGCTTCCTAGGTAACTTGGAGAAGCCAGTCCCTCCTCAGCAGGCAGTAAGAGAAGGCTCATGAGAAATCCACCTGACCTGAGAGCACAGGTGTTCTTGGGGGATTAGGAAGCTTCCTCTCACTCAGTTTTGGGGATCTCAGCAGGTATTTTTCTCTCTCATGAAGAAGGACTCTGACAACAGCAGATGGGAATGGGGTTACCAGGACCCACACACTGCTTCCCCCACTGTGAAATGGCCCCTTTGGCCACAGGACATCGTGAGATGAGTAGGCAGCAGTGCTTTCTGCTCCAGGCTCTGTTCCTGATGAACTGCCCAGGCCCTGGCTCCTCCTTTGGCCAGTCTGGCTGCTTTTCTAGACTGTTCTGCTGTTGTCACAGCTTTAATGTCCCACCTGCTGTCTAGGACTGCACTTATTCATCCTGCTGGACTCTGTCCTCTGCATTGCTGGAAGACCTCAGTTGCTGCTCTCCAGGTATCAGCCAGCCTGGGAAAGGGCCATATGGAAAGGGAGCCTTAAACCAGCCAAGGTTTTGCTTGTGGGGTGGCTGCTCCTGGTATGGCTTAACTCTGTCTTACCTGCTTCCCCCAAACACGGGGAGGTCGGGTGCTGGTGAGCATCCCCTGTGCTGTGCTGGGTGACAGATGAGCTGCTGGAAGCACAGCTGAAGGAGGAGCAGGATGGGCTGAAGGAGGAGCAGGATGAGCTAAAGGAGCAGCAGGATGGGCTGAAGGAGCAGCAGGATGGGCTCTGCCTTAGCTGCTGGGTGGCTCTTAGGGATGCAGCTCCCCGGAAGAGCCAAGGCTGGAGAGTGGCTTTGTTTAACTAGTGTTGAGTGGTCTGGGTGT
The DNA here is from genome assembly GCA_013396775.1 of Cephalopterus ornatus. Lineage (NCBI taxonomy): Eukaryota > Metazoa > Chordata > Aves > Passeriformes > Cotingidae > Cephalopterus > Cephalopterus ornatus. Next base: position 39,682 of record VZRE01002154.1, read on the forward strand.
GGAGTGTAACTGGAGCCCTGGAGAAACAGGGCTGGAGTCCTCTGGCACTGTAGGAGCAGATGGAGAAGCTGTCAGCTCCAAAGAATCCCCTTTTCCTCCTTCCCTGCTTCTGCCTATCCATACTTAGGAAGTGTAATCGGAGTAAAAGCTGCTTGGGGAAGCCACAGAGATTTAACTAGGCCTGGTTTGCTCACCCCGGGCTCAGGAGGACAGTGACTGGGGGCTGTGAGGATTCTCTGGGGATGGTGCAAGAGCCACCTTCCAAGGCTGTCTGGCTTGTTCTGCCATGCTAACTGGGCACAGGACCTGGCAGAGATGCTTCCCAGTTCACACCTGGGGTGTCTGACTTGCTGTGAGGTAGCTGTGATGATTTCAGCCTGGAAAATCATCGTGGTTGTTTGCAAGCGGGGCCTGGTGCCGGTTCCCACGTCTGCGATGGCTTCACCGTGTTTGGAGGGTTTTGAAACGGGGCATGTTGGTCTCTAGGGCCTGAACCAGTGGATGTACAGGAATGTGTGAGATGGACCCAGACAACCAGGCTGTGTTTGACCTGTGGGGGTATCTTCCTCCTCCCAAATGCTGCAGCCAGAGGTGTGAGATGCCTGTGCTAGTGTCTTGGTGCTGCGTGTGGCTGTGCTCTGCATCCCCTGGCTCAGAGTCCCAGCACTCTATTGGTGCTGATTTCTGCTTTAATGTCTCCTCCACAGCTCCTCTTAAAAATCAGTTTATGTCTCCTGCAAATTAAGCTACTGTTTCACTTATAAAGCCTTTCATTGCCCTGATAAGTGGAAATGGGAAGCTGTCGCATCGCTGAGTACGCGGCTGTGAACCCCAGCACAGCAGCTTGTTAATGTGAAATTAGAGAGGGCTCAGCAATATCTCAGCAGATTGCCTCTGCTGCTTAATAAGAGACACCGAGCTCCTCTGGGAGCCAGCTGGTGTGACAGCCCTGCCTGAAGGGCTGACCAGCCATTCCTTGAGCAAGGAAGGGCCTGAGGGCTGTTCCATGTCCTTGGGGAAAGGAGACAGTCCTTCCCTTGCCCTAAGCCACCAGAGGAAAAGCAGAGGCTAAAACTCAGAGGAGAGATGTGTGAGCTTGTGCTGTGTCTGCCCCAGTGCTGGCTGTGTTTCCAGCCAGATGGGTCCCAGTCAGCTTGGTCCAGGGGACTGGGACGCACTGGGGAGGCTCTGGGGCAGTAATCCCCTCTGGAGTATCACTTTCTGGGCACAGATGGAAGAGTTTATGGAATTGTCTGTGCTTTCAGGCATTACCTTCAATCCCACCACCCTCAGTTTATCCAGAAGTGGAATTTTATGAGGGCCTGTTTGTTTTCCAAGTGCCATCATTGTGTTAGGCTGATGGATTAAGCTTTGCAGCCTTGCTGGAGGCCTGACTCCCTGCCAAGAGCTGTGTCTCCTACCTATTGCAGAAACGCGGGGTGTCCCTGGACATAGGGTTGTCCCCCATGCAGCTGGAGTGCTGGGGAAGGCTGGCTTGCTCCTTGGATTTTGCATCCATCAGTCTGTCTAATCCTCCTGTTGTTTTTTCTACAGTCTTCCAAATCGCTCTTTTGTCCCCAAACAATTCTGCTTTGCAAATGCCAAAGGAGCATCCCTGGGGCAGCATCGCTGCTCCTCTGCCTTCCCATCAGGTGGTGGGAGGAAAAGGAGAAGAGGGGGATTTAAATTAACTCCACTCATCCTCTCCACTCCTCCTTCTGCCCTGTCCAGCCCCTCTCCTGTTGCCTTGGCATGGCTCAGGAGCAGATAACATCACCTGTGCCGGGTAACCCTGCCGTCCTCCTCCCCAGGTGTGTGTGTGTCTCAGCCCAGCCGCCTCCGGGGGAGCCGGCGTCGTGCCTTTTCCCATAGCAGGGAAACAGGAGTTTTGTCCCCTTATGCCTCCCCTTCTCTGATCTCCCCCTGGGCTGCTTCCCGCTGCCTCCCGCCAGCCCCCTCCGCTCTCCCCCGGCTCCTCTGACCTGCTTTGACGTGTTGCATTTCACGGCACCCGGTAACGGGGAGCCGATGGGAGATAAGAGGGGTGACCGTGTTCGCGGCTCCCGCTGCGCCGCAGGAGCCAGCGTGCGGATGCTCTGCCCTCTCCACAAACCCAGCGATTTTGGGAAGTGCCCTGGACCCCTCCCTGGCAGCGGTGGAGCCCATCGGAGGGAGAAGGTGGGAGACAAGGGGGGGTGGCTGTGCGGAGCAGCGCGTAAACATCTTTAATTTTCCCAGCTGTGAGAGAGGAGCGAGGCTTAGCTCTGCCCTCCCCGTGTGTGACCGGGAGGGAGAACGTGCCGGGGGACCGTGTGGAGGTGCTGGCAGGGTCCCCCGTGGCCGTGGGGCCCCCGCGGTGCATCGGCAGCCCCCCTCTTTGTGTGCGGGGCTGCGCCGGTTGGCTCCGTGTGCCGGGATGAATGTCAGCGCCCGGAGCGGGAGGCAGCGAGCGGCGATGGTGCAAACAAATGACCCCCCCAGAAAGCGCGGGCGGGGACAGGGACGGTGGCTCTGCGGGTCAGAAGCAGCTGGCGGGGGTGGCCGCCCGGGTGGCCGTGGGGCTGTGGCGTTGTGCTCCGCGGGGCTCACCGGGCTGCTCAGGCATTTAATTCCGAGCGAGGAGCTGAACCGGAGCCTAGGGGAAAAGGAAGGAAAGGGAAGGAGGGAGGGAAGCGGGGCTGGGGAAGGGTTTTCGGCAGTGGATGGCCATCCCTCTTGGTGAGCAGGCTGCTTACAGGGCACGGATCTAAGCAGGGAGACAGCAGTGAATGGGAGTTGTTTATTTTTTAACATGGCATCCACACCGGTGGGATAAAAGGACATGCAGGTAGCTTGGGGCTCTGCCAGCTGAGTTAGCACCAGTTTTCCTTGTTGCCTCTCTTGGCATGGCTGGGAGTTGCCGTCAGACACCTCTTCCCTGGATATGCTTCACTGACTTCATCTGGCTCTGCTCCGTGGGGCTGGAGCAAGGTTTGGGTGGTTTTTTTTCTGAAGCCCTTGTTTTTCCTCCGCCCAGCTGGCGTCAGGCACTGAGGATGCAGAGACAAGTGCTCCTGACTCGGGGAGGGCTGGCAGGAGGATTTCCCTTCGGGTTCGCAGCATCCCCGTGTCTGCTGTCTGCTGTGGAAAGGCTTTGTGCTGGAGTGTGGGGAGCAGAGCCTGCAGGTGACCTCTAACTGGATCAGCCTCGCTTGCTTTGAATGTCTATCCCTCTCCTTGCACTCACGTGTTCGGTAACAGGCTGGAAAATCATGGTAGGTAGGTGCTGCCGGAGGCTGAAGGTGCCTTCTGCTTTGGAAAACAGGGAGGGAGGAAACCTGGTGGACTCTGAATAGCTTCAGGAAGAGCAAGTGGGGATCCTTCGCAGGAGGAGCAGTCTAGGATCCTCTCCACCTGGTTGCCACATGCAGTAGGAACAGACCCTTTGGAAATTCATCTGAACAGCCGATTTCTTGGGGTTTCTCGTCACCTGCAATCAAACAGCATCCCCTCCCTCATCCGAGGGCCACCACAGCCACCCTGGGCCACCGCCCCAGAGGGCAGCTTCCTCCCCTGCCCAGTGCCACTCGCTGTGGGAGCTCACAGACCTGTGCCAGCACTCCCAAAGGATCCTTTCCAGCGGGCACTCTTCGTTTTCCCCCCTTCTGCTTAACCCAGCTCTGCAGCATCGCACTAAATACATGTGGAGCCGTCAGCCACTCTGAGCTGCCACCTGCGGCTGCCTCAGGGGGCCAGGACTTGGTACCCTCCGAATCAAAGGGATCACTGTGGACTGTCCAAGGAATTCCTGGCTGAACTCTCCTTGCCTTGTGCTGTGTCTCTGTGACTCCGCTCCCTCGCGGTGCTGTGGGCTGAGGGGGCACAGGGGGTGTAGCATGCGCGAGGGTGCGGTGGGACACAGGGACACGGGCGGGCGCGCGCCCGGACGCCGCGGGAGCCATGGCTTCGTTCGGGAAGCTGACGGAGTACTTCAGCCTGAGGAAGTCGAGGCCGGAGCTGCGCTCCAGGCGCTGGGGCCGGCGGAGCGGAAGCTGTTGCTGTAGTGTCGTGGAGTGCAGGTATGGGGTGGCTGTGACCCGACTGTCCTGGTGTGTGCCCAGGGGCTGTGCAGTGGGAGGTGCAAGCCTTGATGCTTTGCTTCCCGTTTGACCTCTCCTGGGGCTGCGGAGGGGACTGGGAGCAAGCCAGGGGCTCTGGAAGCATCACCCTTTTGGGCCTGGGGCTCCCAAGTGGTTCATTGCTGCAGGATGTCTCTGGAAGACTCTGTGACCTGGCATCCCTGCCCAGTGCACGTCCCAGGTGTCGGTATCACATCTCAGGTGTCTGCTGGGTGACCACGTGCAGTTCTACCTGCCTCTGTCTGGTGCTCTCTGTGTTGTGCTGCTGTGTCTCCACGTTAGAAGAGCGAGGTTATTGCACCAAAATTGCCCTTCCCTCCCTCTGCCCTATGGAAAATCCTCAGGTGCACCTTCTCAGGTGAAGTTGAACCTGTGTGTATGAGGTGCTGGTGGAGCCTCCTGGCATACAGGAGAGGTGGGTAGGGTCTGGGTTGTGCTCAGGGACAGGGTGCAGTGGTGAGGGGAGCTCAGACAAACACATGCTTCATTGTCAGCTTGTTTGGCGTATAAAATGAGGAGGGGATCACACTGGGGATGGGGAGCATTGGGCTGAATGGAAACCCCTGGGATCATGCTGCCGTTGGAGTGCCCAGGGCTATGGTGTGTGGGGGGTACACACGCTCTTGTTTCGCGTGTAAAACGCAGTTGCTGCAATTAAGAAAATTGCTCTGTGCCTGGGTGGCTTCTCTTTGGGTGTTACGAGCAGCCTGTAGGACACAACTGTCACTTGGTGCTGGTCTGGGCTTTTCCTTCTCCGTGCGGGCTCAGCCTGAGCAGTGTGTGTCCCCAAACCCTCCTGCTGACCTACACACGGTGCTTCTGGAGGGGTGTGGGTGTATGTAGAGACACACAGGGTGAAAAATAGCACCAAGGTATCCATTCACCTTCTTCCCTAGTTGTTGAGTACCTTGTGCTCTGGAAAGGCTATTAAAGTATTAGAGATTAAAAAGAAGTTGGAGCCCCTCCTGTCTGTGCTGCTGCTGAGACAGTGGGACGTGCTGAGGCGTTGCTGTCTCCCCTCTTGCCTCGGTGCTGAAGGAGAGTCGCCTCTTCCCTGCTCGCTCGTTTCTCCGGAAACGCAGAAACATTCGGGGCTGAGCCAGGAGCTTTGTTCTGCTCCTTTTTGCCTTTGTGGACAGAAACCCTGGTTTGAAACCCTGATTTCTGTCCTGAGGGTTTTGCTCTGCTGGTGCAGAGCTGGTGCGAGGAAGGTGTGTTCTCTGGGCGCAGCCAAGCGTGGCGAGTCCCGGGGGTTTGCTGGTGTGCAGCCGAGCATGTGCCATGTCTCCGGCCCGAGGGAGATGAGGAGATGCTCTCAGTGCTCCACAGCCTGTCAGTCCCCCATGCACAGGGTGCTACAGTCCTGGACCTTGGGTTTTGGGGAGAGTTGGGTGGTTTCCTACACAATGGAAGATGTCATGGTGCTTTCTGAGCTCTGCGACATGAGCTAAAAAGTGGCTTTGCTGGCATGTAGCTCATGTACCAAATTTTCCATGGGGATGTACTGGCTATGGATGTGGGGCTCTGAGTAGCCTTCTAGTGGAAGGTCTCAGGCACATGGTGTGACTCTTGGGGATGGTCCTGAGCAGGGGCAGGGGTTGGACTTGATGATCCTTGTGGATCCCTTCCAATTCGGTTGATTCTGTGATTCCACATTCCTACCTGTCAGGAAGGTGGAACAGGATGGGCTTTAAGGTCCCTTCACGCCCAAAGCATCTGTGTCTGAGTTCTCCCCTCATGCAGGAATGTGGCTCACTGTGCACCAGCCGTGACCGTCGAGGCTGCTGCCTCCAGGAGCTCAGCTCCGAGTGGGGCTGGAGGATGAGCCGATGTATCTCCCTGTTCCTGGGTGCTCTGGTGCATCCAACCTTGAGTTGCAGCCCTGTTTTGTCTCCTGGGCTGTGCAGGTGCTCCAGGGCAGTTCCTCCAGGCTGGATCTGAGTGTGTGGACGGGGTTCCTGGTGCCCCTGCCGCCCCCAGGGACAGGGCTCGAGTGCCCCTGTGGATACCAAGCCCATTTCCTTGATTGATTGATTATGGAAGTAAAATGAAGTGTTGATTGACGTGTGGGATGCTTTGAAATCAGTGTCACTTTTCAGTCCAGCTACTTGAGCTTCTGCTTTGTTTCCCCCCCCCTCAAAAATGTCTTTAGATTGAGAAGCCCCACAGAAGGAAGTCTTCACGGTTGTGATCCAAGGCAACTGCTGCCATGGCTGACCCTCTCCTTGCTCTAGATGGTGCTTTTTCCAGCTCTGTTGAGCAACTTTCTGCTTTTATTTCAATTCTTCACTCCCATGTGGGCAAATTAAGCATGGAAATAAGATGCTCAGCTCTCATGTTTCCATGTGCACAGATGCTCCAGAGATCCTGCACCCCAGGCTTGGCAGGGTGATGTCTAACAGCCCTGCCCACAGCCCTGCCTCGGTCTTGCTTGGGGCAGCTGGGCTCCCACCACCCTTCCCAAAGCTGTGTGATCCCCCGGGACCAAAGGGAACAGACGTAGGCAGGTGCTCAGTGGAGAGGATGCACTGACTGGAGTTATTACATTCTAAATATAGTGGTCCCACGCATTCTCGTAGGACCGAAGAGGAATCAGCAGGTGTGCAGTTATGGTTTTAAATAATCCTGCATTTCTAAATGATGCCTCCAGATAAAGCAACGCAAGTGAGGTGGGGTGAGTAAGTCTGCTGGGCTTGAGAGTTTGTGGGTATAAGAGGAGCCCAGCAAGAACATCACCTCATTCACGTGCTTTTGGGCAATCATGCTGCCTTCAACGTTCCCTCCTGCTCTGCCACCACCTGTGGCACAGAGCTGTGTTGGGATTTGTGTTCTCTCAGCTGGAAGCTTCTCCAGCCCGGGCTGTGCCTGCTGTGCCCGGCGGGAGGGCAAATGCTCCGCTCTGGAGCTGTGGCACAGCAGCCTGGTGTTGTTAAATCAACAGAACACTTGGTCCCAGGGCTGGGAGGCCCCAGGGGTGACAAGGTGTGACAGTGTGTCCCCATCCTGGGGCTGGGACTGGCAGTGTGAGTAAGCAGCCAAGCCAAGCCAAGCCGAGCCCAGGAGAGCACGTGACTTTATTTGCAGCAACTTTTCTCCATCCAGCAGGAGCAGTGATGGATGAACCACAAAGTGCAGCTGATGGGCTCCAGAGCTGCACTGCTTCATGTGGGATGAGGGCCTGGAGCCCGCAGGGATAGGGGGATTTCTCTGCAGGTGCCTGTGGGGGGATCACAGGGGACTGGGGGGGGCTGGTGAGGTCTGGAGGGTTGTTCTTTGTGTTACCTCACTGTGCCAGCCTCGAGGTGCTCATGCCCAGCTGTGTGTTGGTAGGAAGGGCAGAGAGGATCTGCTCTGGCATGGAGGAGAAATGAAAGGAAAAGGGAGGTTATGTGGAATAGCTCTTCTTTTAGCGAGTTATTTATAAACTGAAAGGTCTGAGCAATTGATTTTGGGTACCTGCAGCTTTTGAAAGTGGATCAGAACATCATGGAAAGCCATTGTGTTGTAACTGAGCTGAGAAATGGGCCCTGCTCTGCTCTAAGTGAGCCAGGGAGGCTCCAGGGCAAGCTGAAATTCTTGGGAGCAGACTGGCACCTCCCCAGACTGCTGTTTTCAGCCAGGGAGCTGGGCTGGCAGAGCCCTGGGCTGGGATCCTGGGTACCTGCAGTGATTCTGGGAGGACAGGTGTCTGCTGTCATCTGACAGAGTTCATGGGTTTAGGAGAATTTCTCAAGAACACCCTTGGAATTGCATCAACCTGGATGCAGTGGGGGCAGGCAGAACTCCCTGAGAATGCCAGTCCTGTCACCCAAGTGGTGACCTGCAACAGTAACTAATTAAATATAAAAAAGTAAATAAAAATCCCAATTAAAAATCATTAGAAAATCATAAGTCCTGTCCAGGGATGGCTTTTGAGACGCGTTTTCTCCTCTAGGCAGGAACTCAGAGGCTGATTTGGTGGCTTCCTCTGTTGGCCCAGGACTGTTCTGGGATAGATCCACTCACCTGGCTTCAGGAGGTCGATGCCTGTTACCTCTTTGAGACCTGCCACCTCTCCCGTCCTCTGTGCTCCTCAGAGCCCCATTGAGTCCCTACGGAGGGGCTTTGATGTGCTCCCCTTAGGATCACTGCCTAGTTAGGGAAAAGGAGATCTTTGGGATGGAGGAAGGGGAGGAAGAGACTTGTGCCTGGGTTTGGATCCTGCATCCTTCTCCTGGAGGAGACCTTCAGCCTTGGAGGCAGCAGAGCTGATGAGCCCTGAAAACTTGGGGGTTAAAGATTCTGTGTCCTCAGTGGGCTCCAGGAGAGGAGTTTTTCCCTGTCTTGAGGTGAGCTTGGTGAAAGCCAGGGAAGCTTGGTTTGGGAAGCAGAGATGAGAGGGGGTTGGCTTGTGCTGAGCAGGGAACAGGCAGGAAAGGTGGAACCTTTAGGGTTCCACTGCCCTTTTTCTCAGCACCCGAGTTGGAAGTTGGTGTTAATTAACAATGAATTAAATTATGTAAGAATTATATTACATAAAAATTTCAACTCACCTGGCCTGTTTTTGCCCATGTCATTTGATAATCTTCAGCTGAAGGGACGGTGCTCCTGGTGATGCTCCAGCTTTGCACTCACAGAGGGGCAGAGGTGGGTCCAGGATGCCCCTGTTGCTGTCAGGGTCAGAGCCTCTCCCAGGGAGCTGCTCTGTATAGTGGGGAGCTGTTGCCTCCCCTCCCCTGGGGATGTCTTCTACACTGATATCCTTGATCCATGTTCCTTGCTATATAGTTGGATGGGCTTTGAGGTGGAGAGGGGTAGTGGGGAATGTTTTCCTGGCAGGATTGTGTTTAGTTGTTTTTTGGGTGCTTAAAAATACCTCCTCAGCTCTGGCAGCGTGTCTGAGTTCAAGCCTGTGGTCGTGATGGGGGAGAGAGGAACCGGCAAGTTTTGGGGCTGGAAAAGTGCACTGAAGGAACAGTTCCTGTGTTAGCTGCACACAGCGTGAGGCAGGCGGAGGTGGGAGTTAGAGATGCTCAAAGGGACTTCTCCGAGGGGCTCTGAGGGTCTCTCCTCTCCTACATGGTTGAGAGTTTGCCTGATTTCTCGCGCTTGTTTTTTGACACATTTTGAACAAAACCTTTCTGCTCCCAAATGACACATCTGTATGGAAAGATACCTACATTTTAAAGGAGAAAACAAGTAAGGAAATTGGAAGTGTTTGGGGTTAAGTGAGAAGTTTCCACCTGAAATTAGTCAATAAGGTGTTTGCAGCACTTGTATTCCAAACTGCCTGCTGAGGTGCCAGCAGGAAACCCTGTGTGGGTGCATGGACTCACATTTTTTGCTGTAACAGATCATTGTAACTGGTTAAAAAAATCGATGTCCATCGCTACTGCATGGAAGTGGTCTGTGCTGGTGCTGGAAATAGATCCTAAATCCAGTGCTAGTGACTCAGTCCATGGCCTGCTTCACAGAGGTGCTGAGCACCCATTAATCCTGTTAACTGGAACAGGCAGTGAACACTCAAGCACCTTCACAGCTTGGCTGGGCAAGACCATGAGAAAGAGCTTTAGGAGCTGAAATCTTCAGCTCATTCAGCTGGAGAGACACTGGGTCGGGAGCACCATGTTGGGTCTCAGGGGGATGGGGGGACCTTGGGATGCACAGCTGGGTGGGGAGTGTCCTCAGGGACAGCTCGTGTGCTCCTAGGTGAGGCTTATTTGAAATGATGCTCCAAAGTCAGAAGCCCCTCTGCCCTGGAGGCAGGTTGGGAGAGCTGAGAGTGTCCAACCTGGAGAAGAGAAGACTCCAGGGAGACCTTGGAGTCCCTTCCAGTGCCTAAAGGGAGGTTATAAAAAGAAGGAAAGTGACTTTTTACACAAGCAGACAGTGACAGGACAAGGGAGAATGGTTTTAAACTAAAAGAGGGGAGATTTAGATTAAGATGTTAGGAAGAAATCCTTCCCTGTGAGGGGGGTGAGGCCCTGGCACAGGTTGCCCAGAGAAGCTGTGGCTGCTCCATCCCTGGAAGTGTCCAAGGCCAGGTTGGACGGGGCCTGGAGCAACCTGGGCTAGTGGAAGGTGTCTGGCAGGGGGTGGAGGAAGATGATCTTTAAAGTCCTTTCAACCCAAACCATTCTTGACTCTGTGCTCTTTCCCACCTGCCCTGGTGTCCCAGCGCTGAGTGGTTGTGCCTGTTGGGGTCACTGATGACTTTCAGCTCTTGAATTTCACAGCTGCCCCCTTCACTGTCTGAGCTAGTGGTCAATGATGAGCTGCAGGACCAAGCTCTCCTCCCCTCTGCTCTGTGCCAGCCTTTCCCCAGGCTGTGTGTGCCACGTCCCTGGTGTCTTACAGCCATGACAAGCTGTCAGATGTGAGCGGTTCTGTTTTGTGAGCAGAATGGCAGTGCCACGGGAGGAAATGACATTTAGCTTTGTTTCTTGATTGAGTGCCTGGGTTCTGTATATTAAACCTAAAGAGGCTTTTTAGCTTTGTTCTCCCCCGTTGTTTGCAGCACCAGGGCTGGAAACTGTCAGGAAGGGGCTTGGGGAGCAGCACGGAGAAGAAATCCATCTCTCCATCAAACCTGTCCTTGCAGGGGGCCTCTCCACCAAACCTTGATTCATCCTGGTTCTCTGTGGAGGTTTCTGTGCACTGGGGGACACCTGGGTGCATTCTCAGTTCCAGCACCCAGTAACCTGCTGGTCTCAGCTCTGTGGAGCTCCTGGCGTTGCAGTGGGATGCTGGCTCCACACCCTCAGGGCAGGAGGAAGTGATGTGGACAGAGCCAGGCGTGCTCTGGGCCCCTTGATGTTCCTCAAAAACCTGCTCCCATGGCTGTATGTTTATTATCTGTCCCATGAAAGTGCGTGCATTTCTGGGGCTTCGAGCTGGCTGGGAAAACTTCCTGGATCTGACAGACTGGAAAAGCACATCTGAGCTCTCCGTGTTGTCTTTTGGGGCCATGTTGCATCTAAAGCCAAGGGATGTCGTTCGTACCCAGTGTTGTCCCTTTCTGCCTGGCTTTGTCCTCTTTTGAAAGTCGGTTTTTGGGCTGGGAGATGAGGTTGGGGGCTGCCTAACTTCCACACAAGCTGCAGCTAATCTTTGCCTGGATTAGGCAGAAAAAGATGAACGGTCATCCTTTATTTTTGAATGGTACTTCGATGGGGTAGTGGGAGGAAGGGTAAATGATACTGGCATTAAGGGGAATTACTTCCATGGTGCGACTGCAGGAGACATCTCTTTCAGCAGAAAACCTTGGCCTGTGAGTCACAGTTGCTCGAAAGACTGTTTGATTCCTGATTCCCCCACTGTTTTGGCTCTGAGTCACAGCTGGGTGGGGGCGCAGGTAGGAAACAAGCACCAACAACCAACACCAGCGGGATTTGCGCACGGAGAGGGGGAAGGAAGTGACTCCAGACAGCGGATGGGAACGTTAACAGCTTCTAATAAAAGTGGTGGCTGGCAAGGGGAAGGTTTTTGAATGGGGGTTGTCCCTGTGTGCCCTTCTCTGCCTGCTCCTGCCTCTGCAGGGCATTCCCAGGTGTGAGGGGACACTGGGAGGTCCCTGAGGTGTGTGGGGACATTGGGCAACCTCTGGGGCGTGTGGGGACACTGGGAGATCTCTGAGGTGTGTGGGGACACTGGGTGGTCCCTGAAATGTTTGGGGACACTGTGCAGTCATGGGGGGGAACACTGGGCACTCATGTGTGGGGCTGAGCTGGCTCAGGCAGAGCTGGGGAGGAAGGGCAGAGGGGCTATATTGACAAAAGAGACTCTCTCTAGACCCAGGAAGAGGCATTTCAAAGAGGAAAGAAAAAAAGGACGCTGCTATTGGGAATATTTCAAATGGAAAAACTAGAATACTTCACTTAATAATTAAAAAGGTTTTTTTCCACAAAAATTCTGTGTTTTCTCCTCTGGGAATAGTTGGCAATTATACAAATTAATGCAAAATATTTTTAGTTTGTATTTTTTTGATGGAAGAGAATGCAGGAGGGAAGAAGCAGCTCCTCCTGGTTCAGTGGCTGTAACAGGCACTTTGGTGTGGGGGGAGCAGAGCAGAGCCCCAGCCCTCATCCCCCACCTGAGGCAGCCCCTGCTTTGGGTACAGCTGCCTGGAGCATCCATGTGCTTCCATGAGTGGTTGGAAACCACTGGAACTGGTATTTGTGCCTGCTGGCTGCTCCTGGCCCTGCTGCCTGCCCTGTGTGCAGAATTTGTGTGGCTGTCTCTGTTACATCTATTTTTTGGCTGCAGATCCATGTTTGTGGAAAAGCTGGAAAGCTTCAGTGCATTTTTATGTTGCTTTAAAGAACAAATAGATAAAATTTATAACAAAATGACAGCGTAGTTTGGATTGGAAGGGACCTTAAAGCTCATCTCGTTCCACCCCCTGCCATGGGCAGGGATACCTTCCGCTATCCCAGGTTACTCCAAGCCCCGTCCAACCTGGCCTTGGACACTTCCAGGGATGGGGCAGCCACAACCTCTTCACTGGGAGAGTGGGATCTTATTCCGGCTGAGGATTTTAGGGGCTGTTTTTCCTCCAGCAGAGATGTACATCCTGCAGCAGGGCTGTGCTTCCCCTGGCAGAACCTGTCCCTGCCTTCCTCTGTGGGAGCTGAGCTGAGGCTGCTCACAGAAGTGGCCGAGTCCCCATCCCTGGAGTGTTCAAAAGACGTGTGGATGCAGCCCTTGAGGACATGATTTAGTGGTGAACACAGTGGTGATGCTGGTTGGTGGTTGGATTTGATGATCTTACAGGTCTTCTTCAACCTTCATGATCCTGTGATTTTGCAGACAGCCCAGCAGCTGAAGCTCTGCCCAGGCTCTTGCTTGGAAGTGAAATGTTTTTGGACTTCGCTTCCTTGCATCCCATGGCTGGACCTCCAGCCCTGGGGATTGGTTCCTTCCCCTCAGTGCTGAAGTTCAGTGAGGGGCTGGCTGGGACCGGACCTGAGTCTACCCTCGAGGAAACCTGCCCCAGGTATCCCTGTCTGGCCCCCGTGGCTGCCATGGGCAGGGCTGGACTTCCTCTGTGCTGTTTTGGGCCTGTTTGCTCCTGTTCTTTCCCTCACAAGACAGATAAAATCCATGAACCTGGCTATGAACAGCTGTTGGAGGGGTTCTTGCTGGAGCTCAGCTCGCAGCTCCTCACGGCTCCCATTAGTCCTGCACTGAAAGCCATTTTTTTAAAGGGATTTTACTGTATTGTGTTGGGAGCATAAAAATGTGTCTTGTTGAATGGGCTTGTCCCTCTGACCCTGGTGGTGACCTCCCTCTTGTGCTTCAGAGGAAAATGAAAAAACCAGCCCAAGGTTCTGGATGAAAGGTGGTGCCCAGGAGGGTTTGAAACAACAACATGCCTATGATTATAAATCTGTTTTTTGACCAAAACATATGAAATAATTATTTTTGCCTGGGGTTAGTAGTCAGAGACGGATCAGTTCTGCCACTGTTTGCCTCCAGTGCTGGAAAACTTGGTCACGCTGCAAAAATTATAGGATTTAAAGCAAACTGAGCTCCTCCGACAGCTGTCTGGGGTGTCTTTCTGTGCTGGAGCACATCGAGTTCAGGCCTGAAGCCTCTGCTCCGTAGTTGACAGGAGCAGCAGCGTCCTTTCCAAGATGATCTCAGCAGCTTTTTGTCTCCTCTGTCGTGTGACTCGGATTTTGAAGCACCAGGGGAGACCAGCCCCGTGTCATGGGACTGAGAGCGGGACCAGGAGCTGGGGGACAGCAGTGCAGGAGCATCACAGCTCCGGTGCTGGAGGTGGCTGCAGTGCTGGACCCCTTCACATCCTCCCTGAAAGGTGTTTGCAAGTATGAAGGAGGCAGTTTTGTATTTATCTTTTAAATCAGAGCCGGGATGTTTGTCATCCATGTTACTTGTGTTTCATTGGCTTTTGTCCCCAAAATCTCTCAAGGCAGACAGGAGGTGCATAAAGCCCAGAAAAGAAAAGCCAGGAGCCAGGGCACAACGTCTGTGGTTGTGTCATGTGAGCGTGGGGAGAGGGAGGTGTCTGCTGTGCCCCAGCCTTGGCAGGTCACAGAACCCCTTCTCCTCTCTGCTTTCCCTCCCTTTCCCTCCCATCAGTGTGTGGTGATGGGCGATGTGGCACTGGGCACATTGTCGTTTACAGCAAGGAGCTGTGTTCCTGCATTGCTCTGCTCTGGGCCACTGTCTCCGCCCTGATTCAGTGTGTCCATCGTGCAGTGGCTGCATCCCAAACACGTCCCAGCTGTCCCTCTCCTGCCTCAGGGCTGGCCATGTTTCCAAGTCACTGGTGTGTCCCTGGAGGTTGAATCCTGCACGTGAGCTGACTTTCAGTGTGCAAGACCTTTGACTTGTGAGCTTCTTTATGCCTCTCAAACACGCTCTTTCCTAAGGTGGGGAGCGCAGCTGCAGAGTTCTTCCTTCTGCAGAGCGTGTTGTGTTCCCTGCAGAGCACTCTGGATGCCTTTGACCATCCTCTCTGCACCACCTGGATGGCAGAGCCTGGCTGCGAGCACAGGGACCCTGGGACATTCACCACGCCGGTCCCTGAGGATGCAGGTCATGCTCTGGAGCTGCCGGGAGGGAGGATGCTGTGGCAGTGTTTTGTTCAGTGCTCCGTCTGGAGAGATGCTCCGTAAGCCAGAGAGGTGGCAGGAGAAGAAGCTTTTGCAAACCAGCTGGTGGAAATCATGATATTTACCAGCTCACAGTTGAGCCTGGGAAGGTATTTTTATAGCTTCATATGGCTGTTTTTTTTCTTTTCTGAACTTGTATGCTGAATGCTGTTTTGGATTTTGTTTTGCTTTGAAACTGTCTCCCAGCCAGATGAAAGATGCTCTGTTTCAGCTCTCGTCCTCCACTCCTCACACATATACTGGGCAGCCAGAAAGGAAGGTTTTCTGTTTGAATGTTTTTTGAATGCAAAGGAAAGATGTCTCGGTGATTTTCTTTGGATTTGCAATCCACGGGGTCAGTCCACAGGAAACAGTGCCAGTGACTCATGGCTTTGCTCACAGCTGACAAGGTTTGCAGAGCAAACGGGTGATTTGGACAGGTGAGGATGCCTTCTGAAGGCTCCACTCTTCCAAAATCCTTGGCCTTTGGTTTCCAAGGCTACTCTGTGTCTTACCCAGTTGATCTCTTCCTCTCAGACTCCTTCTCTAGGCTTCCCCACTGCTGTGTGACCCCCTTAAACTTAATTCCCTGCCCTCCATAGGGTCTTGCCACCGCTTTGGGCGCTGAACCACACTGAACCTCATCCCGGAGGCACTGTCACTGCTGCCTTGTGCTTCTGCCCAAGAAAAGCTTCTGAAGCACCTTCAGCCTCCTCTGCTTCCCTTCTTCCCCTGCTGCTGCCTTTTCCTATGGAGCCCCTCTGTAGAAACCAGCTGCAGACAGGTGTTGGCTTGTCTGCTGGGGATGGAGGAGCTCCTGGCTCAAATCCCTGCTAACCCCACAGCTCACAGCCTCCCCGAGGCAGAGCTCTCACTGGTGAGCAGCGTGAACTCCTGGGCTGCCAGAGGCTCAGCTGTGCCTTGCTTTGGGCTCTGGGAGCTGAGCTGGCCTGGCCCCAGCCCAGGCTGGTGGGGTATCCCAGCTTCTTCCTGTGGGAGCAGGTTCTGCCTCTCCCCTGGGCATGGAAAGTGTGGGGATGAACCCTAGGGATGGCGGTACGAGATGAACCCTGTGCCATGGAGCTGAGCACTGCAGGGAAACCTCATGGAATCACAGCATGGTTTGAGTGGGAAGGTGTGATGAACTACCCTGAAGGGAATCCTTCCTCCAAAAGGTGGGTTGTCACAAAAGGGACCTTAAAGTCCATCTCATTCCAAGCCCCTGCCATGGGCAGGGATACCTTCTACTATCTCAGGTGAATCCAAGCCCTGTCCAACTTGGCCTTGGACACTTCCAGGGATTGGGGCAGCCACAGCCTCTCTGGGCAACCTGTGCCAGGGCCTCACCACCCTCACAGCCAGGAATTTTCCCCTAATATCCCATCTAACCCTTCCCTCTGGCAGTGAGAACTCATTCCCCCTTGTCCTGTCCCTCCAGACCCTTGTCCCCATTCCCTCTCCAGCTCTTCTGGAGCCCCTTTAGGCCCTGGAAGGGGCTCTCAGGTCTCCCTGGAGCCTTCTCTTCTCCAGGTGAACCCCCCCAGCTCTCCCAGCCTGGCTCCAGAGCGGAGGAGCTCCAGCCTTTGGAGCACCTTCCTGGCTTCCTCTGCACTCGTTCCAGCAGCTCCACATTTGTCTTGTGCTGAGGACCCCAGACCTGGATGCAGCACTCCTCCTGCCCTGGCTCTTTACCATCCTTGTTGGCCTTTTAGGACTGTGAGCACTGTGGGACCTGTGTTCTCCCTGTCACCTTACGCCCGTCTGGGTCTCCACAGTCTGTTTCAGGGAGTGGATGTGGGTGTTCTGTTCATTTTTTTCCATCTTGCAGCCATTTGTTTTCGTAAGAGGCCGTGGGCTGTACAGGAGGTGTTCACCTTCTTCCCCCTGCTTCCAGAGGGGGTTGTGGTGGGTAATGGCTCCTCCTGGCTTGTAGCATCTCCCATTTCTCTGAATCCAGCTGGAACCCTTGCTGAGTTTTTAAGGTCAGGTTGCTAAGTTACACCTCCTTGGAGGAGCGGGCAAGTAACTGTTACAGGCAGGAGAAGATCTGGGAGCACTGTCCCTCTGCAATAACCAGGCTCTCTGGCCCCTCTCCCTGCCATCCTCCCTCAGCCTGGGCTCATGTCCATACCACATTCGGCTGTTCTACCCCAAATCTTCAGCCTTATCAGCTTCCTTAACTCGGCAGATTTAGTGAACTGAGGGTGTAGAGGAGCCCCCCCCAGTTACCTGTGGGATGCCATGTGGTGCTGCAGGAGGAGGAGCAACACTTTGCCTTCTCTGTCTATATATTTTTTTAAATTCTTATTTGCTACTGGGGGCTGTGAGATCTCTGGGACATGTGTTGTCCCCTTTGGAGCTCAGAAATGGCCTCTCATGTTCCTCACATCAGGGCTGTCACCAAGCCACAGCTCTGGAGAAGGCAGGCAAGGTCTGGGGTAGCTGCTGCCCTGCTCCTCTGCCCCTCTCCCTCTTTAACCTTCCACCCCAGATGAACCCTCCCCTTCTCCTTCCCATTTTCCATGAACAGCCTTCCTGTGGGAAAGCTGAGGGAAGCTGGATTTGGGCAGTGGGTGCTTGGGTTTGTCCGAGAGCTGCTGGGACTGGGTGCTGTGGCGGAGTGAAGGCTTCCCTCTTCCCAGGAATCGGACATCTCTGGAGGGTCACCATCCTTGGGCATTTCCTGGAGATGTGCAGGAAGTTTTCTTGCTCAGTTCCCAGGAATATCATGTAAATCGGGGAGGCTTATTGGGGTCCTTTTTGGATTGTGAGAATGGTGAATTTGGAGTTCTTTTCCCCTCCTGCTGCTCTCTCTGTTGTGCTGCTGGATTTCTTTTGGGGCTGGTGTTGTGACTCCTCCATCCTTCCCAGGCAAGCTGCAGGCTGCGTGGATTGGGCTGGGAAGTGCCCTCCAGAGAGCAGCTTCTCCCACACAGAAACAAGCTGGGAGTGTGTGCAGTTTGCTTCCAGCTTGCAGGAGAGATGCAAGATCTGGCTTTCCCTGGCTTAACTTGCTTTAGCCTTTTCTCTATCCTTCCCTTTATCTCAACCCTTCCCCTCTCTTTCCCTGGGGATGGAGAAACCACCCAGCAAGGACATCCCAACAGGGAAGGCACTGAACACACCACAGCTTTGGAGATGTGTTCTGCCTATTTTCTTTCCACCTTTTTTTTGTCCCAGTGGCTCTCTGTGTCAACCTGTGTGCTTTCAACAGAGCCTGGGGAAGCAGTGCCAGCTGCCTAGTTAGGGAAAAGGAGATCTTTAGGATTGGAGAAGAGGAGGGTGAGATTTATGCCTGGGTTTGGATCCTGCATCCTTCTCCTGGGAAGACCTGCAACCTTGGAGGCAGCAGATCTGATGAGCCCTGAAAACTTGGGGGGTAAATATTCTACATCCTTAGAGGACTCCAGGAGAGGAGCTTCTCCCTGGCTTGAGGTGACCTGTGGCTGTCCCCAGGGCTGGTGACAGGGACCTGGCCCTAGTGATGGTCCCACATTTCCCCCTCGGCCGTGGACTGGGAAGTGATGGAGCTGTCACTGGGCTCCTGCCTGAGCTCTCACACGCAGCCAGAAGGATTTTTCCACCCTTGTCATGACTTGATTATGTGCTTTCCTTCCTACCAAAATGCCGAACAGCAGCTAAATATAGGCTGCAGCAGTGTTGATTATGGCTTTTCTAATCGAGCTTTACACTCCAACAGGGATCTCTACTAATGGGATGTGGCATCCTTGAGAGCACCCAGCTGGGGAGCCTGCTTGGGAAGCAGATGTAGACACAATGTGACTTCCCAGTAGGATCAGGTCCTGCTGACAGTTGCTGCTGGAGCTATGTACAGAATACTGGTTTTGGCAGGAATAGAGTTAATTTTCTTCCCAGAAGCTGGTCCAGGGCTGTGGTTGGGATTTAGGATGAGAACAATGTTGGTAACACACTGATGGTTTGGTTGTTGCTGGGAGGTGCTCACTCTAAGTCAAGGATTTTCCATTTCCCATGCTCTGCCAGCGAGGAGGTGACAAGAACTGGGAGGGATCATGGCCAGGACAGCTCATCCAAACTGGCCAGAGGGATATTCTAGACCATGGAACATCATGCCCAGTATAGAAACTGGGGAGGTTGGCTGGGGGACCGGCTGGGCTTTTTGGTTGGTGAGAGGCTGTACTGGGCATCACTTGTCTGCCTGGGATTTTAATCCTCTCGCTCTTTTCTTATCTCCATTTTCATTAAAGTTATTATTACAATAATTAAATTTTACTGTATTTCAGTTGTTAAACTGTTCTTATCTCAAGCCATGGGTTTTACCTTTTTTCTGATTCTCCTCCCCATCCCACTGGGGAGGTCGGGATGAGCAGGGGGCTGTGTGGAATGGGGGTTCAGTCACAACATACAGGATGGTGGATTCACAAAGCCAGGGTGTGTTTGGGAATTCGAGTTCAGATTTCAGATCTAAACAGCTTTCTAGTTGTTTTGCTTTTTCTGATAAAATAAATCACTGCCTGCAGATATACAACTTAAAATCGCTCCTCTAACAGAGTGAATTCTTCTGTTTTCCCCGCTGTGTGACTCGTGTGAGTGGCCCTGTGGGCACAAAAGGATGGAGCACTAAAATGTTCATGAGGTTCTGCAGGTGATGGAGCTGTACACAGGTATCCTGGGATTTGCATGCAAGAAAAAAGGAATGTTTTGAACTCATTTATGCAGCACAGCGATGTGTTAAGCTCCATCCCCATTGCCTTGTGCCAGTGAAATGTGTTACAATGAGAGGTACAAATGTTCTGCTGGAATAGAAACGGCTCAGGATGCTAATTCTGGCTTTGTATCTCCCGGTGCAGCTCGTTTCCATGCTGATCCCAGTGAAGTGTGGGGCTTGGGGTGGGCAGGATGGTGCTGAGCACCTGGCACAGCTGTGGCAGTGCCTCTCCAGGACTGGGGCAGTGCTGTCCCTGTCCCATTCCCAGAGCACTCTGTGCAGCTTCACCTGGGAATTAAGAGAGAATGTGATTAATTTAAATTAACAAAGTTCGGATCCTAAATCTGCTCGCCATCCCTGCTCAGGGGACACACATTCGGGGCTGGCAGTGGGTGCTGCGGCTGCCGGTGGCTCCTGCCCTCAGCTCCAGCCATGTCCCAGATGTGTTGGTGGGACCATTCCACGGGAAATGGCTGCATGGCACCACCCCTGTGTCACTGCTCACCTCTGGGTGACATCAGACACCAACACACTTGGGAGCTGCTGCCACAGGAGTCTGTAACAGGAGTGAAAAATGACGGGGATCAATGTGGTGGTGACAGGCAGGCACTGAGGGTCGGGAGCTCTGGCACCACAGACTCTGCCTGCCTGACCTGCAGGACTGGCGAGTGAAATAGGATGAAATTTAGTGCTGGAACATGCAGGGAGAGAGAGAGGCTGCCCTGCAGTCTGCACTGGGAGCTCAGCTGTGCGTGATCACAAGGCTAGAGCCAGGCTGGGAGAGCTGGGGGTGTTCACCTGGAGAAGAGAAGGCTCCAGGGAGACCTGAGAGCCCCTTCCAGGGCCTAAAGGGGCTCCAGGAGAGCTGGAGAGGGAATGGGGACAAGGGTCTGGAGGGACAGGACAAGGGGGAATGGCTTCCCACTGCCAGAGGGCAGGGTTAGATGGGATATTGGGAAGGAATTGTTGGCTGTGAGGGTGGGGAGGCCCTGGCACAGTTGCCCAGAGAAGCTGTGGCTGCCCCAGCCCTGGATGTGTTCAAGGCCAGGTTGGGCGGGGGTTGAATTCACCTGGTCTAGTGGAAGGTGTCCCTGCCCATGGCAGGGGGTGGAACTAGATGAGCTGTAAGGTCCCTCCTAGTCCAAACCATCCTGGGATTTTGTAATGCTCCAAGACAGATGGAAGATGCTGAGTCCAAGATAGAGGGAGGGCACTGAGCGGTGTGGAAACATCCATGGGGAATGAAAGCTCATTTTGTGAGAGAAGACTGAAAGAACTTGCCTTAATCAGCCTTGAAAAATGCAAGTGAAAGGGGCTGGGACTTCATTATGATGGAAATTAATCATGGGAGCAAACACCAGAGAGGGGGGATAATTATTTAAGCTAAAGGTTAATATTGGCACAAGAACAAATGAGCATAAACCATCAAAGAATTGAATTTTGGATGGAAATTTGAAGAATCTGCACCATTCAGTATGAGATTTGCCCATGGCAGGGGGTTGGAATGAGATGATCTCTAAGGTCCCTTCCAGCCCAAACCATTCCATGGTTCTGTGATTTGGGAACAGCCCTTTGGGGTGTGCTGGGTGGCTCATTCAGGCTCAGCTGTGGGTTCTGTGACAGCAGGGGACAGGGGACAGCCTTGGGGTGACCCCAGCCTGTACCCCCCCGCCCAGGGCGATCCCTGCATGTCTCCTCACCCATGGCAGTTCTGGGCTCTGCTCCTTTTTATCACATTTCGGGGGTCCTTGCAGCATGGCCTGGGCCAGTGTCAGACCTGAGGAGGGCACCTGAGGTCCTTCCCTTAGGGGAGGCTCTGGGGTGAAAGGAGGACACACTCCCAGTGCAGGGCTTGGCTCACTCGGGGGTTTTGGAGGAGGTGGTGACACATGACCACACTGCCAGCACATGGATGTGTGTCCTGGTCACCCCTGCAGATTTGGAGCCCCCATCATCAAACTCAAGTGAGTTTTGACCCCACAGAGACCTTGAATTTGTGTTTCTACGTGTTTCATGACACCTTTGTGACCTCTGCAGTCCCTGCTGTTGGAGTTTGGACCTTCCCTAGTGCCCGACCCTGGGACCCTGGAGTGACCCGGTTTCTACCACAAATACCTTTCTGATGTCTTGGATGATGCTCACTGGGGGTTTTACTGTCTTAAAGGCAATTTGTATCCCTTCAGTCTTGAACCTGCTGGTTTCTTTATTTGCTTAATTCAGACTACCTGTGAGTTTTGAGGTGTGGTGGGTGCTAGAATGCTTTGTGTGCTGTTTATGCTGCTTGTGCCTTACAGCTTAAGATGCAAATTCTCATTACAGTACACTGGCCAAGGGAGAGGGCTTTACTGGGACAGCAGCAGCTTTGCAAACAGTGTGGTGCTCAACATGAGCTGGTGTGTGCCCAGGTGGGCAAGAAGGCCAACGACACCTGGGCTGTACCATCCCTGGTGTGGCCACAGGCCCAGGGCAGTGCCCATCCCTGTGCTGGCACTGCTGGGGCACCTCCAGCCCTGGGGGCAGTTCTGGGCCCCTCAGACAAGAGAGACACTGAGGGGCTGGAGCGTGTCCAGGGAAGGGAATGGAGCTGGGGAAGGGGCTGGAGCAGCAGGAGCGGCTGAGAGAGCTGGGGGGGCTCAGCCTGGAAAAAAGGAGGCTCAGGGGGGACCTTCTTGCTCTCTGCAACTCCCTGACAGGAGCTGGAGTGGGGGGCTGGGCTCTGCTCCCAGGGAACAAAGGATAGGAGGAGACGTAACAGCTTCAAGTTGTGCCAGGGGAAGTTTCAATTGAATATTGGGAAAATTTCTTCCCTGAAGGGGTGGTCAGCTATTGGAACAGGCTGCCCAGGGCAGTGGTGAAGTCACCATCCCTGGAAGCGTTTAAAAAAGGTGTAGATGTGGCATGTGGGAACATGGGTTAGTGCTGCTCAGTAGGCAGCGTGTGTGGCCCAGAAGGGTCCCATGAAGTCCTATCCCAGCTGCTGAAGGTCTGTGCCCTGTGTTCTCTCCCCTCAGGTCTCTGGACAGAAAGCTGCAGCGGCCGCTTCTGGGCAAGTCCCGGACGCTGCCCAGCATCCCACAGTCCCCGGTCTTGAGCAGGCTCCCCCTCCTCGACTCCACGGCCTACAGGGAGGAGATGCCAGAGCAGAAGCCCTACAAGAAGTGCTCAGCCTCTGACCACCAGAAAGGCTGCACGGTCCCTTCAGCCGGTGAGTTCTGCGGCACCAGGATGAGCCTCTGCCCCTTTCCGCTGCAAAACGCCAGCGAGCCTTCCCTGCTTCTCTTGGGAGCACAAATAACAAATCCAGCTCCAGCCTGGCTGGGATTTATCCTACTCCAAAACCAGCCTTCTTGACAAACTTCTGGGGTTTTTTGCCCCTGGTCGGGCCTTTCTTTGATCTTGGTACTTAAACCTCCCCATCCCTCATATTATGCTGATGAAAAAAAAGAGTTGGGTGTTGAAAGGCACCCAAGGTGGGGAGGTGATGCTTGGAGCCTTCTGCCTGGGGGTGGTGCTTGGATCTTTCTGCCTGTGGGTGAGCTGCTTCTCCTGGCCACATGTGCCTGGGTGAGCTGCTCTCTCAGGAGCTCCTTGGCCTCTGCTACAGGCACAGGTGCCTCTTTTCTATGCCGTGAAGTGGCTTCAGGGCACTCACAGAGATGGTCTCCGTCAGGAGCAGCGGCAGGAGCATCTCACTGTGCTCTTCCCACAGTCCTGGCCTTGGAGGTTTGGAAATGCTCCCCAGCCTGGCAGCGTGTGTTGGCCCTCAGGTCAGCTCTGAGGGGTTTTATCGTTTTCTTCTACTCTCATGCTGATCCTGATGAAATACTAATATGGTTGGACCAGCTGCTCTGAGCAAGTTTATTGGCAAAACCACTGGTGGCCCAAGTGTTTCAGTGCGTTTGGTGCCAGCAGGATCATGCTGGGACTATAAAAATAATGGGAAAAGGGATTATTAGCACTGAAACAAAGATAAGGCCTGCAAGCCAGGGCTGACAATCCAGTGCTGAATAAAATCCTTATAAAACAGCTCCCTTCAAACAGCACCCTTGGATTTTTTTATTTTTATGTTTTTTTAAGTCTAAACCACTCACAGTTGGATCCCTGTGTTACCCAGCAGAGCAGCTGTCCAAACCATGGATTAATTTTAATGCTTTGCAGGCCGCATTTTGTTTCCTGGTGCTACTAATTCTCCCAAAAGTCATGCACAGAGCAGATCTGGGATGTTGCTGAGCCCATCCTGCTGTGCTTGTCCTGGTGGAGCCCCTGGGTGTCCTGCAGCACCTGAGCAACTGCTCTGCTGTGTGTGGGACCCACATTTTTGCATTCAGCCCATCAAATTGCTGGAGTGAGTCTTGGAATGGGAAGAATACCTGTAGGAAAGGTTGTGCAGCATCCACCACAAAGGGCATCCATAGCACCCTTCTGCAGGCCACTGGTTGGTGTGCTGGTTATTCCAGGGAGCTGTGCTGGAGGGGGAGGGAGAGAGGGAATGGCAGGCGGGTCTAAGACCGTGGGATGATGTCCCAGAGTGAGTCAGACCCACTGCAAACTCATCAATTTTTGCTGCAAACACCTCCTGACCTGTGAGGGGCTCGTACTCCATGGAACAGCCATCCTGGAGCAAACCCCGTGCACAGCCCTCCCTGCACAGCAGGGGTGAGGAAGAGCCCTGAGTTCACATAACAAGGGTTCAGGATCCTGCTTTACTCGTGGCTGGAAGGTGCCAAGGATGCCAAAGGAAGAGGAGGAGGTGAAGGAAAACTCTTGTAGATTGGAAGGCTCCCTGCACAGCCAGAGCCTTGGATGAATGAATGAGGAGTTGTTTTCTGTCCAGATCCTCCTGTGTTTTTTCCTTGGCTCAATTAGGAGCTGCTAATTAACTGCCCATGAAGACTACTAGGATGCTGTCATGGAGGAGAAAAAGAAGGGATGGCACTGCAGGATGGGATGTCTGGGCAGCAGGACGGGAGTGGGGCAGCACGGGGCAAGTTAATAAGCCCCAGGATGCTGGAAAGGAAAGCAGGGTTGCCACAGGGATCTGTGAGTTAGAGCTGGGCTGCAGGGTATCAGGAAAGAGAAGAAATGGAACAGGTTGCCCAGAGAAGCTGTGACTGCCCCATCCCTTGGGAGTGTTCAAGGCCGGGTTGGACAAGGCTTGGAGCAGCCTGGTCTGGTGGAAGGTGTCCCTGCCCATGGCAGGAGGTGGAATGAGGTGGTCTGTAAGGTCCTTTCCAAGTCAAAACATTCCATGATTCTTTGATAAGTACCTTTTCTTAAAGAACTGGTGAATTTGCTTTGAGCAGGTGCCACCGCTCCCCTTTTGAGACAGGGGGACGGCCAAAATGAGCTCAGAAAGAGGCTCATCCACAGGGACATGAGGCTGGGCAGGAGCAGGGCTGTCCATAGGAAAGGTGATAAGCTCATCTTCCTGGAGAGTTCACCACTCCTTGGGATGGAAACTGCACTCTGGCTTGGTGCTCTTTTGGGGGCCATGAGCAGAGGAGTCACCAAGCAGGGTGGCAGAAGTGGATGAGGTGTGACATCCTCATCTGACCATCGGAACATGTTCCTCAGCCTTTTCCTTTGTGTCTCATGGTTCCAGTGTGTCAGTGCTGGAGGAGGGGTGTGCCCTGTCACTCCATGGGAGGGCACAGGAGATTGTCCCTGCTGTGGCAGCACAGCTCCTCTGCAGATCCTTGTGAGGGTACCAAGGTGCCTGGCAGGGAATTGGGGCCCCAAGGATGGACAGAAGATCAGAGCCTGTGGCTGCTGAGCCTGCCAGATCCTCTCCTCTCAAAAAAAACCTACCTTTTCATTCAGGGACCCGGGCTGGGCTGGTGAACAGATCTGGGTGTCCTGTTGGTCTGGGTTTGGTTTTCTCCTTCAGGTAACCCACAACAGTGGTGTGGTCAGCTGGAACAGGCCCCAAGTTCTCCTTCTCCATCCTATATCCTTCACCCCCTTGCCCAGAGCCGTGCTCTTGGATTAACCCCAAATCCTTATGGCCACAAGCCTGGGATATAGCAAGGGGGAGACAAGCACAAATGGGGCTTGATTGAACAGGGGCGGTGCCTGCCTTGTCCCAGCGATTATCCCTTGGGTGTGACACTACAGTGTGCCAAGAGATTTCACACATGCTTGTGGCACAGAGAAATGAGCTCCCTTTCGCTTCTCATCCCTTCTTCCCCTGGCAAATTTTAGGTGTGAGACTGAGAAAGACTCTCTGTTGCTCTCTATTCCTCCTACAGCAGGCAGGGGCTTCTTCTCAGCCTTTGGATGCCTGCAGCTGTCACCTGCAACCCTCACCTGCGGCCTACCCAGCGAGGTTGCTGTGTGTGGTTTGCATTCCTGATCCCTTGCAATTCCCTCCTCTTGCACCTGGAAGGAACAGACCACTCTGGGGCTCTTCCCTGCCTCCCTGCTTCCTTGTCTGTCAGGCAACATGCAGAGCTCTTCAGGAACTGGCTCCATGCCCTGCTGTGGAGCTGGGAAGAAGCGAACCGATAGCAAGGTTGGTGTGAGTTTATTGGGAATTATGCCCATGGGAGGAAAGGAAAGAAACCAGAAGGAAGCAGCTGGATTTGAGCTTAGACCAGGATCCTGAAACTAATTTTCCTAATGCTCGCAGGGATCATCCTGTCCATGCTCAAAGGAGGTACTGGAGAGGTACCAGGTCTCTGTCCTTGCTGCCCCCTTCATCCTTTGACGTGTGTCCTCCCCACCACTTAAATTCACAGGGAAGAAAGGTTTTGCAGGAATCGTTACTGTCAAGCCCAAGAGGATTGATTTAGGATTTAGAAGACCTTTCAGAGGTGCCCATGTTGAGGGCACAGCTCTGGGTGCTGGAGGGTGAGCAGCTCCAGGGCAGAAGAGCATGAGGATGGTTGGCCTCCAGGTTGTGGGCTTTCTCCTGTCCCTGGAATTTCCTCTCCAGTTTGGATGGGACCCTAAACAACCTGATCTAGTGAGTGGCATCCCTGCCTATGGCAAGCGGGGTGGAACAAGGCAAGCTTTAAGGTCCCTTCCAACCCAAACCATTCTGTGATTCTATGACTTCTTGATCTTTCCCTTCTGACCGTTCTGGGCTTGATCACTGATATGCTTGCTTGGCAGCAATCAGGAACAAGCTCTTTCAGCACATAGAAAAGCCTTTTGGGGTAGACAAGGCTCTCTCCTGCAGTGGCTCCGCATGCCCAGGGAGGAGGCCCCACAGTTTGGTGAGGATCACCTCTCGGGGAGGCCAGGGAGCAGCTCCTAGATCGTGCTGGAGGATGCAGCTCCTGTAGCTCCTTTGAGAGAGAAGAGACCAAGAGCAGCAAAATCCTTGGGAAACTGGGGTCAGTGAGGTTGGATGTGACCCAGATTAGGCTTGAAACGCAACTCCTCATCCTCGGGAGAGGTGTCCTGCGCAGAGGAGAGGGTGTCCTCTCCCTAGTTCGGCACATAGCCTTGGACTCCCTCGCCTAGGGTGGCAGAGGAGGGGTGCCTGGGGCTGAGCGCCCTGTGGGGCTGTGAGGGCACAGTCTTGGGGACAGAGGGTAGTGCAGGCAGTGGTTGGGCCATTGCAAGTCAGCACGGGGGCTCCGGGGCTGGTTCCTCCCTGCATGTGTGATTTCCCTGCGTGGCGGGTGGGTCTCCTCCCGTTTCCTGCTGCGTTCCTGGAGCGAGGCTGTCTCTGCCTCTGAGTCTGGATCTGCCTCCGATTGACGTGTTTGTGCGTTGAATAATCACAGCTTTCAAACAGCGGTTCCTGTGTTGTGTGAGGTGACATTTGGAGAGGAGCAGCAGCAGCTTATTAAATTGAAAGTAGGGGAGGAAAAAAACCATCACAGTGCTCGGAGTGCTGTGCTCGGGGTTGCCTCTTTCATGGAATCACAGAATAGTTTAGGTTGGAAGGGACCTTAAAGCTCATCTCATTCCAACCCCCTGCCATAGGCAGGGACACCTTCCACTAGCCTAGGTTCCTCCAAGCCCCATCCAGCCTGGTCTAGAACACTTCCAGGGATGGGGCAGCTGCAGCTTCTCTGGGCAACCTGTGCCAGGGTCTCACCACCCTCAGAGGGAAGAATTTCATCCTCATATCCCATCTAACCCTGCCCTGTGTCAGTGTGAGCAGGTGGTTGCTCCTCTGGTGGCTTGTAGTCAAGCCTGTGTCCCATCATGTTCCATGTAAACTGCACAGCCTTCCTGGGTGAACTGGACTGTGGCTGGGTTTTACCTTAGGGCCATTATCCGCTTCAAACTCTGGAAGTGTTTTGGTCGTCAGCCCTGGAGTAGTGGAGTCGCAGTTGTTTGTGCTCAGAGGTGCTGGGATTTTAGTAGTGAGACATTTGCCTTGGGAAGAGCCTCTGAAGACAACCCTGTGAGATGCACTTTTGGGCTAAAACTTGCTCATTTTTCCAAGAATTGAACAAGAGGCTTTTATTGTTTGTTTGTCATGGCTTGAGCACTGATTTTGGCTTAAGGGGAGAGGCAGGGCAAGATCCAGATGTGAAAAAGAGCTTGGCAACAAAAGCAGGCGGCATCCGAGCTGAAGGAAAAAGCGTGGAGCAGTGATATTCTGGAGACATTTCCTGTTGTTTGGTTGTTTTTCTCTTTTGTTGCAATGAAAATGTGGTCAGTCCTGCCCGGGGGGCACCAGCTTGCGTGATGCTGACTGTCCTCTGCCACTGTCACCACTGTCACAGTGTCAGTGAGGTTTGTCCCCAGGCTCTCAGCCCTCCAGAGCTGCTGGTGACGGGCTGGTGGAGACAGGAGGTCTGGCTTCTGTCCTTCATGTGGCTGTTGATTTGCTCCTGGCTCTGCCATGACGGGTTTTTTTTCTGCAGGAGGAGATGGCAGCAAATCTTTTTGTCATTTGTAACATTTGTGGTGCCTCATTTTTCACATTCACAAAGCAAGATTTCAAGACTAGGGTGAGCAGGGCTTGGAGCAACCTGGACTACTGCAAGGTGTCTCTGCCCGTGTCAGGGGGTGAAATGAGATGAGCTTTAAGGTCCATTCCAATACAAACCATTCTATGATTCTAACTATATTTGACTGATTCCTGCCAGGAAGGTGTTGAGGGCGGTGGGTATGTGGGGCTGGGCAGGTTGGGAGCTGGGGCTGTTGCCTGGGGCAGGGGATACTCAGGGGTTTGCAGCAGGGACGTGCCCTCTGACCCCTCACTGGAGGGTGAATCCCACAGCATCTGTACCCCAGGGCATGTGGGTGTGGGATGGGATGTCCACTGAGCATTCCCAGAGGTGTGCTGGAAGGTAGGACACGTCCTGGGCTGTGGATCTGATGGGGTGGCATCTCTTTGTCCTCCCCAGGGGAGGCCTGGCGGCTGGAGGACGACTGCACGGACCCCCCCCGGGACGCCCAGCTGGGCACGGCGGTGGAGGACGCCCCGTTCAGCTACTTCCGCACCCGCTCCTTCTACATGAGGAAGAGCCTGTCCGTGGACAACCACCTGGGCTCCCTCAGCTATGCCGTGCACCCGGCAGAGACCAAGGCCGAGCGCGTCAAGACCAAGCTGCGGCGGCAATTCGTGAGTACCGGGGTCTGCCCCACCCCATTCACACACACACAGCTTCCCAAAAACACCGCGTCAGAGAGCTGTTTTTATGGTCAACATTCCCAAAATAACAGACAGAGAGGCTGCTCCAGCCTGGTGGAGCAGATGGCAGTGGCAGCTCGAGTTTGCCCACACTGTGGCAGAGCCCCTCAGCTTGGGGGGTTCCTGGCTCCCTGATCTCAGTGGGCTGCCGTTGGCTCAGGGGTGGCTGGTGCTCAGCCAGATGATGTGTGGGACAAGGGCCTGGTCCCTGGGCTGTCCAGAACGTGGAACAAGGCTGAAAGTAGGAAACAAGTTTTCCTGTGCTCAACCTCACGTACATGAGGAGCTGCATCTTCCCAAAGGTTTGTCCTGAGCCAACAATGAGGGGTTGGGGCAACAATGAGCCAGCACTGAGTCCCTGGGGCAGCTCAGCACTGAGTCCCTGGGGCAGCTCAGCACTGAGTCCCTGGGGCAGCTCAGCCCTTCCTGGCCCTTGGGAGCATCCTGGTGGCCGGACAGCCGGGACACGTCAGGGCTGCACCGCAGCTGCAGGAGCCTCTGATCAATGTTTAATGGGCTTTGCCTCTTCTCTTTCCCTGAGACACCCAATCCCAGGGATCGTATGGCCTTGTCCTGCCTCGTTACGGGCTCGGGGATGTAATGAGGGCTCGGATGTCTCCGTGATGAAAAGCACTCGGTGTTGATTGGCAATGGGTGAGAGCGTTGGTACAATGGGAGCAGAGTAGGGAGTGGGTGCCAGTGCACCCTGAGGTGCTGAGGCTGAGGAAGTGGAGCTCATCCTTCCCCAGGCTTTGCTCAGACACATCTGAGACCCCCGAAATCGCTGACATTCCTCTAACCCAGAGGAGGGGCTGGTCCCCTGCCCGGGGCTGCTCCTGGTGTGCTTGGGCTGCATTGCTGCTGGACAGTGTGAGTCTGGGGACTCTGCCTCCCTGCTTGTGCTTGGATGGATCATTGGATGTAATGCTGCTTTTCTGCCTGGGAGGACAGCTGCAACCTCGCAGTGTGTTGGTGGCAGCAGCGGGTGCTTGGGGGTGAGTCTGGGGGAGCTGGTCACGACCCAGGTGCTGGCAGTGAACCATCTCTGTGGGAGCTGCTGCCTTGGCTCGGGAAGCAGGTGAAAGCTCAGGGATGGAGATGAGTGGCTGAAAGATGCTGGAGCTGTTCAAGCTGAGGCGGCCCTGCTGTGGGGTAAGGCGATGTCTGCTTTGTCTGTGTGCCTGGATCTGTGGCTCCAAGTGCACCCAGCACAGTGGGAGGGACAGAAGGGCACTGAGACATTGGGGACCATTCCTCTTGCAGGGATGTTTTTTCAGTATCTCTGTGGGACCTGTTCCCCATGGCCTCCCTTCTGAACGTGTGGAAGCCCTTGGACTCCCAGCACAGTGTCCTGGTGCCTTACAGAGAGGTGGGTTCTGCCCTGCCCTGTGGAGCAGCCCCCTGCCCCTGCCTGCTCGATGCCATTCCAGCATCTCTCTGTGCTGTCTGTGGCCCATTTGATTTGGCCTTCGACTTCTCAGGGTTTGGGGACCTTTAGCTTTCCTTGGTGTATCCCCAGAGCTGAGTGCTCATCAAGGAACAAAGTAGGACTTCTGTAGGTGTGGCGTTTTTTTTTCCTTGCTACATCATTTCTGGCTCATTCTAATAGGTAACAGCTGTTGTTGCTGTAGGCTATGGTCTCTGACCTTATGAGACCTGCTGAGAAAAACAAACTCATCCTCAGGGCCCTTCAGAGGAGTCTTGAGCAGAACATGTGGAGGAAGGTGAGCTGGTAACCCTTACAGAGGCTTGGGCCAGTACAGGACCAGCATTCCCCACACAGCTCCAGAGCCTGGTTTGTAAGATCAATGTAAAGGTCCTGCCAACCTGGGGAAGTTATTTCCTAGAGCAGTTTTGGGCTCTGTGTCATCCCAAGGCTGGGTAGTTACCTTCCATCTCCATGCTGGAGGTGTTGCAGCTTCCCCTGTGTTCATGTTGTGCCCTGGCCCTGCCTGCCACTGCTCTGCCCAGCCCTGGCTGGTGGAGGAATCAATGCCAGGGAGATCCACTGTCCTCATGCCTGGCAGAGCACGCACAGGAGAGAGCATGATTTGCCTTTTCCCACTGGCTCATTTGGGACCTTTTAGGAAAGTCCGTGTTTAAAACTGGGTTCATTTTTCCGGGCTGTTGCACTTGCCCAGCCTATAACGTTGATTTCTGGCTTTGCTCTTTCCCTGCTGACAGTCTGAGCCGCCTTTGCCATGCGATGCAGCTGCTCAGCTTCATTTTCAAATTCCCCAAAACCAGAATTTTGGGAATTGCTGAGTGAGGGGGGAGGCTTCTGAGGCTTTGGGTGGGCAGCAGGGACCCTACGCTGGCAGGGTGGATGGAGACAGGGCAGGGCTATCACCCACATGAATCCAGTGCCGTGTGGCACATCTTAAATCTCAAATCTCACATCATTAGGCTCTGCCTAATGAAGGCTTCATGCTGGTCATGGGCATCTGAGCTTGTCCAAGGGAGAATTTATTACAGCTTGTGTGAGAACACTGGAGTCTGGCCTCCCTGCACCCCTGCCTGTGGGGTGCTGGGTGCTGCTGGGGCTGCTGAGGTACAGAGGGAGCATCTGCAAATGCTGCCTGGCCCCTTGTCCTGGAGCAGCTGCCCTTCCTGTGCCTGCCGGAGCCCAGCACACCTACCTCCCTCCCAGAGCACCCTGGGGGGTGGATTTCCTCCAGCCATGGAGCTGGTGACATGTGTCTGCGGTCCCATTCTGGTGTGTGATGGATCTGCACGTACAGATTACTGGAATTTGCATAATTTGAATTTTAAATGAATTCCAATTTTTGTGATTGTCAGGACTAGTTTTCTTTCTAATAAGCCTTTCCTTTTAACTCCTCCAAGTCCTGTAGTGCTGTCAGCGATTCCGCCCTGAAGACAGAGGAGTGGTTGATTGCTTTTGACATCTGTCTCTCACACGGATCCCCAGCCTTGTCCCAGTCACTCCAGCTGTGATGGAGACATGGCCAGGCTGGGACTGTGCTCCGAGGCCTTGAGTGTGTTGTTTAGGGTCCCTCGAGGGTGGCCAAGGGCCTGGTTTGGGTTTTGTGCCCAGCTGGCTCTGAGATGGGCAAGGAGGAGCAGGGATGGGACCTTCTGCAATGTCCCTTGCCCAGGGGCAGGAGGAGGGTGACATGGCTGAGTTACAGACTATGCTGATCTCTTTATCTTCATGAGAGAACTGGTCATTAAAGGCAGAATTGACCCTGTTAAACTCAGCATTAACCTTACAGAGCATTAAAGGAGGTCACCAGGGCTGAGTCACTGTCTGTGGTGTCTGCTGGGACAGTCAGTGCAGATTGCAGCAGGGCTCTGAGGGGATCTGGGCTCTTCCCTCTTCCCCTGGGGAATTGGAAGTTCTCTATATCTAGGCCAATCATTCTGGCATTGCCCACTGACTTAGTGACGTTTTAGGAAACCTTGCAGCCTGATGGCACAAATCCTGCTGCCTCTGGAAGAGGAGGAGCCAGCAGTGCCCAGGGTCCCACCAGCTTGATTTGAGGTCTCTGTCCTGACCCCCCTGCTCCTCTCAAATGACATGCTGCTCCCTGTGCATGAGGGAAGAGTTGGGCAGTTTGTGCAGGGGAGATGGAGCAGATCAACCCTTGGCATTGCCGTGGCATCCCCGGTGCTGCCCCAGCTGCACTTGTTCTTGCTTTACTTCCTCCGTGTTCAAGTAGGTGACTCAAGGTTGTGTTGCTTCCCTGACTCTGCACTAATTAATGACTCTGCACTCTCATGCACTAATTTATTTTTTAATCTTCATTGTTTTTTGGGTGATGTTTTTCCAGGCAGTGATTCTGATATGAAATGTCTGTGCCCTGCAGGAAACACTTAGTGCACTGTTTGCCTTGGGAGCTCTACAGAGGAGATGAGCAGAGGTAATCCCTGCCTTACAAAGCCATGATGAGGGAGGAAAGGCGAACTGGGATGGTAGAGCCTGGGCAAGAGAGGCAGCGAGGGGAGGAACTCACTGTGTGGCAGAAACTTGATCACGCCTGGTGCTCACTGGAGTCACTCACAGTGACTGGCCTGGCACTGGCTGACATGTACCTGTCCAGGTTTTCCTGTTCCCAGAAATGCCTCCTGTTCCTGGTGGTCACTGCAGTAATATTGGAGAGCACATGGGTCAGTGCAGAAACCGCCTTACCCCAGAGCAGCACCAGTCCATGGGATGTGAATATCCCAGTCTGAGGTTTTGGTGCCAGCTGAGCTGGGCAGAGCCAGAGACCTTGTAGGACCTTAGTAAAACTCAACTCTGCTTTATCCCAATGGTTTGGTCTCATTCCTAAGTGTGCGGGAACTTCCCAAGTCTGTGGGGTGCAGCCAATTGTCTCCTGTATGCAGCCAGTGCTGGAGGCTTTAGCATGATGCTTCTGGTGACAGTGAAGTTGGGCTCAGCCCTGCTGTAACCTCACTGGTACCAGTGAAATCCCAGTTCTCTCCTTGCTGTTGGGTTCTGTTCTGACACTGCTACAAACCTGGTTTCAGAAAGTGTCAGCAAACAGCCAGAAAATGCCTGGCTGTACCTGTAGTTCAGTGTGACAAAAAGAAATAATAATAAAATAATAGAATCGTAGAATCCCAGAATGGTTTGGGTTGGAAGGACCCTTAAAAACTATCTCATTCCACTCCCCTGCCATGGGCAGGGACACTTTTCACTATCCCAGGTTGCTCCAAGCCCTGTCCAATCTTGTCTTGGACACTTCCAGGGATGGGGCAGCCACAGCTTCTCTGGGCTGAACGAATGACTGTGCAAGAGGCAGGTCAGCTGTGCCTGGTGGGGAGGTGGAGCAGAGCAGTGAGTCTTCTGGATCCACGTACACACTGCCTCAGCCTCCAGAGCAGAATGGCAGCGAGTGCCTGAAGGAGATGGATGCAAAGGCTGAGCTGTGTGTATCACTCCCTGGGCCCAGCCCCTCCCTGTCACGTTGCTCATTTCCTGACTGTTGTTCATTGAGTATTTAAAAAAACCCAACAACCTGATAAATAACATGATGTAGGAGCCAGAGAGCAGCTCATTCCCCTGGGAGCAGGGAAGAGGCTCCCTGTGAATCACCCCACTTTGCAAATCAGTGTGGGAGTGAACCGGCCCAGCAATGCTCCAAACCAAAACCTACCTGGCTCATTTCTTTGGTGAACATGGTTTTATTTGCAATAGCAGCTTGTGACGTCCCAGCAGGTGCTTTGTGGTGCCTCTAGTAAAGCAGGGATGGCTTGGGAAAAGGATAATGCTCTCAGCATTCCCACACAAAGGGAGATGTCTCCTGCGGGAGGAATTAGGAATTAGAGGGGCAGTTTGTGGGGATCAGTCCAAGCTGGGCTGGCTCTGCTGGGGTTTGGGACAGTGTGATACATCCCACTTGGGCAAAGCCAAGCTGGGACCAGGTGTCTGACAAACAGCATGGACTGGCCAAGCTGGGGTGGGTGAAGCCTCTCCTGTTTGCTGTAAGTGATGTGGGCCCAGTGTTGGGCAGGGTGAGAGCACAAGGCTCTAAAATAAGCACACAGGAGCTCTCTAGAAACTGGAAGAGTTTTTTTGCTGAGGACTACTTTGGGTTTGATTTCAATACTGCCATTGCGGGGTGGGTACTAGTGAGAACTACATATCATTTCCCAGGGCTTTCCCAAGAACATATGCAGGCTAGCTTCAGTTCTTTCCGAATAACTTATGCAAAGTACCATGAAATAATCTCTAGATTAAAAATATAACAGTCACAATGAAAACCCACCAGGATCTCCCTGCAGCGTTTGCTCCCTCTGCTGGCTTTGCTTCGGGGAGGAGAGCCTGGGTTGGGCTGCACAGGGCTGGGGATGCTGTGGGGCACGGGGAGCTGGTGGAGGGAGCATCCCACGGGCTGTCAGAGACAAAAGCAGCAGTTTCAACAAACCCAAGTGCAGGGTCCTGCACCGGGGCCAGGGCAATCACAAGCACAAGTACAGACTGGGCAAAGACTGGATCAAGAGCAGCCCTGAGGAGAAGGACTTGGGGTGTTGGTGGGTGAGGGGCTGGACATGCTCTGGCCATGTGTGCTGGGACCCAGAAACCCTCCATGCCCTGGGCTGATCCCACAGCGTGGGCAGCAGGGGAGGGGGGATTCTGCCCCTCTGCCCTCTCAGGTGAGACCCCACCTGCAGAGCTGCCTCCAGAGATGGGGAGCAACAGCACTAGGACATGGAGCTGCTGGAACAAGCTCAGAGGAGGCCACGGAGATGCTCCAAGGCTGGAGCCCCT